>CM068369.1:148632573-149192573 GCA_034769895.1 Magicicada septendecula
GCTTGCACATTCTAATGACAACCAGATTTGCGCTAAAGAATGTAACAACTTTAAAAAACGATGTTACTAATTTATTACGAGTGTAATAAGATTGCGGGTTTATCGTTAATTCAGCCCACGTTGAATTCACCAATTTGTTACCAATTCAATCTGTTTATAAGGAAAAATATATATTATGTTGTGGATATTATTTGGTTGTTGATTATAGACCTGTGTTAATTAATTATCAAGTGTTTTACCAGAGAAAAACGCTATATTACGGGTATTATAATGAATAATTCAGTATTTTTTCTCCAACCCTAGTCCCTACGTATTATTTATTTTGAAAAGAGCGGAGAGTGGAGAGAATAATTTAGTTCTCTATTCTCCCGTATTCACCAGCTGTCTGCAATCGAGCGCTGTTATTAACGAATGACCCGTTCTTATAGGTTAAGTTGTTCCACTTAACGCTTTTATCACTTTCTTTCTCTGTAAATTACACCCTAATCGAAATACAATAACTATTCTACAATAACACAGAACATCGTCAAATACAAGAAGGATTCTTTATTTTATATTATTTTAAATTTTCAACAGTTGCTTTCTTCGGTTACTAGAGCATCATATCGATCATACAATAATGAATCGATTTGTTATTGAACTCGTGGTTTATGTTACAATTTAATTACAATTTTCAGTTTATCTCTTATCCCAGGGTACATGTAATTCTTTTAACTATTAGTAAGGCCAGGTAATGCAAATTCAGGTTACTAGGTATTACAATTTAAATTAAAATATTATTATATAAAGTATTAACTTAAGCAGGTTTTTTTTTTATCAAACGTTTACAAGCTACTCATCCAGGCCGTGTTCCAGTTAACGATGTCAGATCTAAGAGTGATGAAGAATGACGAAAATATTTCCAACTCCAGCTTCTCAATAAAAGTTGTGATTAGTGTCCCGGGCTGTAATGGAAAGTTTTGTTCTTGATCTTCGCTGATTTTCTCGTTTCTTGTGGTTACAGGTCCCAATAGAATTAGTGTAGTATTAAGTTCTTGCTCTGCAGTCAAAAGTGAGGTTCAGTAGGTAAATTTAATTCTCTTTAATTTTTTGTTGTATGGTTTTTATTCAATTCAACTTCTCCCGGTCTGGATTATCTGCATTTATTTATGGTTTCTTGTATAACTCATTTGGTGGTAAGTTTAGTTCATTTTTCTTAAGGTTTTTTATGTGAATTTTGTAGCTAGGTTGTTTATTCTCAAAGTGATAATTTAGGAAGTCGTCCAATCCGTCTTTTTAATTATTTTTTATATTTTAACATTGATTGGTAATAATTTTATTCATGAGGTTTTGTGGTTTTCTGGCGATTTTTAATGACTGAACTGTCCTCGTTTACATATAACAGTTGAATGTCTAAATCAACAAGATTTCCTGCATTTTGTTGCCTTAACAACCACTGATTCTTCTGTCATTGGATAATATCTGTTATCCTAGAGCCAGAATTAGGAAATGTTCTTACACTTATTTAATAAAATACTCCCTGCTTGGAATTACATTAAATCACATAAAACTTTCACTTAATCTGCTTTATTAAACCGTATACATTTTACTACATTTTCTTCTTAATTGACTTATTTTAAAAGGTATTAATTTCCTTTTACAAAACACTATTTTTTAGGCCTATTAGTTTTATTACAGGTGTTATAATTTTTTGTTTTTAATTTAGTTTTTCTTACCTGAACTACTGTACAAAGAGTCACTGGCTTATGGCCAATTATATCAATTTTAATTTCCTGACTTCAATTCATTGTTATTATTTAGTTCATCATTGAACCCTTCATTGGTTTTTAACATAATTATAATGACCACTTGCCAACTTATTAACACTTATTGTCTTCCTGGCCAAGTTTACAAATATTATTTTAAACATCTTCATCAATTATTTAAAGTAAATACACTTAACATAATACCATAAATAATAAATATACTTGTATTTAATTATTTAAATACAAGTTTAACATGAATGACATGAGTACCCATTACTTAGTACTTCCTTAAAGCAATGGCTCCACACTTACTACACACAAAACAAAATAAACATCATGTAAACACTATATCATGATACAGTACAACAAGTACATTTTATAAAACATTAAATATTAATTGAAAAGTATATTATCTTCAAACTCCTGCACAGTAAACTCATCTCATTAGACACAGTGTTTATAGTTTACATCTCACACTGCTCATTACATATTTTATATTTAGGTATACTTTCAATATTTTATTACCTAGTAACCCTACTAGGTATCATCAATGCATTTTTTAGGTGAGATTGGCCCTCTTGTACTTAATTATGGCATACCTTGGGCATTGTTTTCAGTCATGTTGACAAAGTTTTTATGTAACGTCGGGAACCTCAACTTTGTTACGTTACAATAACTAAAACGTCATCTTATTCCATCACACTTGTCTGGACTAAATATAGAGAAGCTCTTTTCCAATAATTGAGTTCCGCAAACTTATTGTTTATACTAGCCATTAGAGAACGTTATCAGGGGGTGTTACGAGAGTATTAGTGCTACTATCAAGTGTTTATTTGTTTGAGATATTGTAACTTATTTAACTTGATAGTTTTTATAACTGTTTGTGCATAGTGCGCATTGGATAACTGTATGTTATTACGGGGATCATTGTAATCTGTGTATGATTGTTTTATAGATGTGATAATAAAGAACACGAGTACCGGTATCGATTTCACTGGAGTTGATAATTTACTCCACTGTTTAAGATCACGCTTCATACGAATCTTGTAATAATTTAAAAGCTATTGCCAAAAATATACTTTAAATACTGTTAATATTGTTTAAGTGTTTACCAGTTTAACAATTTTTTTCTCTAAAAGTTAATAAAGTGATGATTTGTCTTTGTGACGTGTCCTGTACGTGTCAAACTGATGCTTTCAGGAATGAAATTATCTTCCATTGGACTAAACACTAATGTTTTAGACACATAGCTTGTACGTAAACTAATGTTTTAAATAGAGGCAATATTCATTTGTAACCGGCAATTTTAACCACGTACCGGTTACTCAGCATCAAACGGAAACGAATATATTGTTCACCAGTAAACAACAAGAATGGTCACGAATCGTTACTGTAAGCGTTATTCAATTCATACTAACATTATATTGCATCCTTCCTAAAAATATATTACAAATAAGAGTATCGTACAAAAATACATATAGAAATTAAAAATAAATCTTGAACAAACCCTATGTTTGGAGAATAAAACTGTCAATACACAAACAACACGACAAATTCACATTTTCATAAAATCTGATGCAGCTTAAATGAATAAAGTTCGTTACTTTTATCACCAACAATCTAAAAAAAAAATATTTTATTTAAAAATGGCCAACGTTATTAATATTTTGCTTGCTGTGAGCTGAAATTTTAAGTTCAATTTTGAAACACATAAAATTTATCTTAATAATAATAACATGCTAATGTTTATGAATTTGACAACACTTACATCAGTACTGTATGATTTGCATAAACTTTTCAGATAACCAACAGACGCTTAAAGATTTCTCAAAAACACACTATCTTATCGTTTATATTTATTACGTTCTTACTGTTGTTAGAATATTTAGTTAAGTAAAAAATAGCTTTTAGAAGCTAACAAATTTTGTTGTATACAGCGGTATTAAATACCCAAAGTGACGAGAGAATCCGCTTCTTTATGTTTTCCTATATATATCATGGTATTAAACTCTTGTTTACTTCTCTTTTAGGCATTCGGAACCCTTTTGCTGTTTTTATTAAGGCCCACGGCTTTACGTGACTTTATGTACTTTCCCTTCATATTTTTCTTCTAATCTTCTTAAACTGTGAAGTTCCCCCTCATATTCTCCGCTGAACTAATGGTTCAGTGAACAGAGAAGTCGGTAAGCAATATATGGAACATGGAAAATATATCTCTCGTATAGCAGAGCGAGATGTGAATAACCTGTGTCAATATTCACACTGTTGTAGGTATCCGCGCCACAGAACACAGTCCAACACAATCTTCTTGATATTATACTACTTGGAGGAGATGCGTACTTTATTTGGTTCGTGCTACTAAAATTGTTTTACGTAAAGCTTTTAAATTCCATTAAGGCGTTATTAAGCCTTATTAATAAATCAAATCATAGATGTCACTATCAATATTTACTAGATATTAAACCGTTTCAATTTTAAAATTCGCTTTAGTTAATTATTTCATAGTGATTATTTGAACATTTTCAGAGAAAAAATAAAGAATACAGAAGCACATCTTCATGGTAGTATAAACTTACAAAAATATATTGACTACTATATTACTCAAAATTTATACCTAAACTGTTAGGTTAAAAGTAAGTATTATTCATACGAAAACGAAACCAAGGATTGTAAAGCAGAGTCCAACTGAATATACATGTCCGCGTGCTATAGTCTAAAAACATAAAGAGCAACAAACGAGGTTAAGCATGCAAATTGATAAACTAAATGTAGTAGATGTCTTAGTTCTAAGTGCCATGTGTTTACTGATTCAATTGTAAGGCAGTGTTAAGGAACCGCTAAAGAAATAAAGTTTGTTATATGAGCCCATCATATTCCTGCATTCCTCTAATTACTGACACTTTAGAGAGATAGTAGCAATAATAGACAGATAAACAGATAGATAGATAGATACATAGACAGATAAATAGATAGGTAAAAAGATAGACTAGGAGAAAGACAGATATAGAGGAAGAGAGAGAGAGAGAGAGGGAGAGAGAATTTTAAAGTCTTATAGAACTCCCGAGAAAATTAACTGCAACATCAACTGTAATTTATCAGTTTTAAAATCCACCCATATCGAAATGTTGTATTTTGTACTTTTCAATAATTGAAGGCAATTTGAAATCTATAACTTAACTTTTGCAATTAAAAGTAACTTAGTTAGTGGACAAACTCAGTATTTGTTCGTTATTATGTAAGTAAACAAATTGTTTTATTTTCAATACTTTGCACTATGAAATTTATTTGAGCACTAGTGTTATCTCTACGCTACCTGAAGATAACATAAATTCACATAAGATACTTCTAATCTCTTGATTCGCTGAATAAAAAAGAACAATGCATATGTCACACTAAGGGATGACAATAGATAATACATAATCATAATCCACAATCCACAGATACTGTTCTTTCTCGAACCGACTAGTTGTTCCCGGTAATACACACCGCCTGTATTGTTTTCTGCTGATTCTACAGTCTTCCACGAAAATCGTCGTATATATTATACCTTATTATCATGCATACAAAGATCTCAGTACTCGCATAATTTGTACATAGTACTATCAATTTTACCAAGTACGCAATTAATGCGCTTTTAAAAACAGAATATAGGCCTATTTGAAAACACCGACAGTAATCGACATGTATTAAAAATTTTAACCGTTCAAGGAAATTGTAAATTTGAATGTGAATTGAATTAATACCTTCTTGAATATGTCACAAGCAATTTGGTAGAGTTTGGTATGCGAAATTGAACTACATGTTAAAAAAAAATTTTGACGGAATATTGCAGTCAATGAAATGATAATATACTTCAGTTTTAAGTATAAAGTTGCTTACTCCATTCTGAAAAAAGCTATAGCAGAGTTCGTCATGGAAGCGTACAGAGACCAACTCCTTTACCTGGTGTACAATACAGATATTCCTGAATTTAAAGATAAAACAGTTGTAATGCTTTATGGCAAGTGTGCAATATAGTTAGTGGCTTACAATAATGAAAAAGCTACTTGAAAGTATCGATTAATCTTATTGAAAACTAGACCAGAAAATAGCATGTTAAATTTAACGAATTATTTTTCTATAACGAAATTACTTTAACTCTTCAAACGAATACCAGTATTAAAAGCAGTCAAATAATACCGCCCACGCCGAGGTATTTAAATATTTTAGCATAAAGCTTATTTTACTTGTTATTTACAAAACTTATCTTGACATAAATAATAATCATATATATATATATATATATATATATATATAAATCTGTTCATAACGTTATCCTATGTCTTCCGATCCCTAGACTCCATTGGTCTTGATCTAACCAAGATTCTTCTTCCAATTCTCGGTCTCTCATTGCCCGATTGATGCCTTCTCTCCAACTCAACCTAGGTCTTCCACTTCGTCTACGACCATGTGGTGTCCATCTCAAAATTTGCTTGGGGAGTCGATTATCCGACATTCTTTGCACATTATCCGGCATCTTAGCTGTTTTGTTTTTATGTCGTCGATAATAGAGCAAATAATAAGCATGCCGAAGAGAAAAGTAAAGAATTGAGACTTGAAATTTCAAAAAATACTGTTATATAAAAACAAAACAAAAAAACATTCCTCGTTTTTCTACGTTTCATATTTTCCTGACCGTAGATGACACTTGTGTGTTCGTAAATAACGCCTCCTCTAACTTGGAAGGGTCTCACGTGCAGTTCTAATTACTTCTCATACCTGGAACTTAAAAAATACGTTTTATGGAACAAACTATTATACCAGGAAATAAATTAAGTAATTGAATTCATCAAAATAATTCAACACAAATACTTCAACTTTATTGAAAATTAATTTTGCATAGGAATTTATGTTAAAATAATATTAACCTAGAAAATCTAAATAAATAAGTCAATTTTATTTGCCAAAGATATTTAAGCACTTACAACTATGAAACATTTTCTTCACTGGTTACATTCACGCTTTATTCGATCGGTTAAAAAGAAATTAAATAATGTGTAGGGTGAGTTTATGTCATTTAAACTGTTTAAATTGTTCGTTAGCGTTCCAGCAGTTACTTTCTTTGTTAAAAAAATTGAAGAATATTTTTAATTAAAGATATATTACAGTAATAATCGACCGTATGTTCACTCACCGTTTTCAGACGACTTGCTGAATATTTAATTTATGGTTAATGGTTTTCAACAGTTATGCTTTCATAATTTATAAAATAATATGAATGCTGTTGTTATTTGGGAGCACATCGACAAATTGAAACCGGAGACAGCAAAAATTACAAGTAGTGTTAAAAATTGTTATTAAAAATTACACTAAATTAAATAGTAATTTGACACAAATATATATCATTTTTAAAAGGTATGGGCACATATAAATCATTATAATTTTAATAAAATCTATTTTGTTAGTGAAACAAGATTTTAGAAATTGAGACAATACAATTTGGAGCAAAGTAAAATTTTCATAATTTTTAATATTGTCTTTTATATTTCAACTGAAATGCTGGCGCAAGTATTGGTTACGTGTATTAAGACTATAGTCACTGAAGACGATAATAACAAGCGAAGCTGTAATTCAGAATTAGTGTTAAGTTAGTGTGTTTATCTGAAAGGTGTAATCATGCTTTCTGAAACCGACTGTGGTTATTGGGGTGGAAATGGCGCCGTTCGTGCGCGTTACTATTCCGACGTATTGGTTAATTTACTGAGACATTTTTGTTTCCCATTTTGTTATTATAGCTTTTCTCTTGCGGATTTGCCCGGTTTACTTTGCTACTAAATAATATATTTATTTTATGAATTTAATTATTTTTCAGAAGGACGTTTTTGGCATTCTTAAAATAATATGAAATGATAGCCAGTTTTCACGTCTTAATATCAGCTTATTTTGTCCTTGTTTTTACAAAATATTTTTGCCTGGCTTATTACGCTTTTCTGCTAGCTGTATATAGAGAATTCAGATCACTATGAGCTAATCGAGTATTATGAATTGAAGCGATAAGATGTGTCAGTAGTGGTTTCAATTCAACGTCTCTTATTTAACTAAAATTTTAATTTTAATTATTGTGTGCGGACATTTGTAACTTGTGACTTTTATCAATCGTTGCGATAGTGTGTATGGACAATTATTAAATTGAAAATTGTCAAGTACAAGAGTCTTTACTTATAAAAAATTGTTATTATGACTAATGCATTCTTCATTGTTATTTACTCCATTGTTATAGGATCAAAACTTTGGGTTCAAAGCAAATAAAATAGTTTGATGTAAAAATTCCTAAATGACGATCATGAAAGCGTATACCACAAATGCACAACGCACACTATCACACTTACTCGTACGATGCACACGCACACGCACACACACACACACGCGCGCACAAAGCACTTTACAGTTCGGAACTGATCAGCTTATAGTCTCAATTTGTTTTTTTGTTTACTGGATAGATCGATAAACTCGCACACCTTAGTTGATGAACAGACGTCGTAGAAATAAACTGTAAACAAAAAATTCTCTTCCTACTTTCTTCTTAATCCTCTTCTTTTGTTTATCATTCAATGCAAAAATTTTCCTCTTCTTTGTCCTTCGCATCTTACCTTATGCTTCTGGATTTTTCTTTCTATTTCTCCTATGGTCTTGAAATTATTTGGTATTCCTCACATTCTCAGTTAAAAAGATTATACTGGTGTACAGTAGTATACACCTCCTGTATAGTATATAACTGTATACCTCCTGTTACTTCTACTCCTCTGTTGTCAATTACATTTTCTCTTTACTAGTAAAGTAACTTTCCACCCGTACTAGGTCTACTCGCTGACCTATCCTGCGTGTCTACTTCACTTTTACTTCGTAATTTCTTTTTATGTCCCTTCTTAAAAAGTTGTCATCACTTGTGTCCACTTCAGTCCCGTTATTGTGAGAATAGTAGCTTTTCTTCCCGTTATATACTTTCTGTATTCTGTAAACAGTGTCCTTAATTTTCTTTTAACAATCTTTGCTTCCCGCTTTTTGTTTGCCCTTTTAATCTCTTTGTCTTTATCATTAATGACCCTCTCTCGAAATCAATTTTCACTTCTTTTTTATTTTTGCTTCACTACTTCTTTAACTCTCCTATTCAATTATTCAAAAATTTATGTAATTTTGTCTACTTTCCTTTATCATATTGTACTCCTTGCTCTGACGGTCTTGTTATCTTTCTACTTCTAATAAACACCTCTTTCCAATTCCTTCCGTTTGCTTCTTCCGCTACTTGTATAGTGCTGCCCGCTTATCCCTGCCCATATTAACTTTACTGTCATTTTCTGTCTGTCTCTGGTTCTCCCTTGTTGTAATCCTCGCTTTTACCTAGGTAACTGGGGTTGTTAAGAGTCCGCTATACAGTTAATATGCTTCTCTAAGTAGTGTGGTTTCATGTGTGGTTAGCAAGGCCTAATACGCATTGCAAATATTAACGTTACGGTTAATTTTATTAATGTCATAATATCAGACTCCACTTCCAGTCACGTGCATGTACACTATGTACTCAAATTACACACACACACACATATGTATATACGCGCTAGCGAGCGAGCTCATACATACTTAGATACGCGTACACACTCGTCAAGCTCAGAGCTTCTACACATATATTTCCCGCGAACGCTACGCATTAAATACGCTTATTTCTGTCTGTAAAATTCACATACCCTGGTTAATTCTATCTTATACGACTAGGCTTATGAAAGAAAAAAGGAGTAATTTATTATCCTGAGCGAATAATTCATTATGCTACAAAAGTGATGGGATTTTCAGGACGTACTATCACACATACACTAACACGCAAATTCTAACTTTGCTTCAATGTGAGCACCTTGGTACGTAAATTTTAACTAAAGGTTAATAATCATTTTGTTACTCATTGCTTTGTGGTAGACGTCCCTAGTATTGTATTTTTGCATCCAAAAATTAATACCCTGTACGTCAATAAGTGATTATGTAGCTAATCAGTAAGAAACTTGTGTAACATTATAAAAGAAACTTTTCTTAAACACTTTCACAGATGTCACTAGGAACAGAAATTAGGTGTCTTACCTTATTAAATAGCATGCAGTATTTGGTGAAATACAGGAAACGGGAAAACAAGAAAAATTTTGTTTATTTGAACTCAAAAAAAAAAAAAAAATAATAACGATATTGATTGAAGACTCATTGAGCACTTGTTGAAATATATTATTTAAAAAGGTTTAAAAACACACCCTTGCTATTTTTACAATTTCTTCTTAAATTCTGACAATTGTTTCAGCATATTACGTTATTCTCAAAGAGCTGCTAAGAACAACTAAATGCAAAGAATGTGTAGATGTTGAACATGTGTTACTGTGTGTATGGACATGTGTGTGGGTTGTGTATTGTTGAGGGGTGGAGTAGCTAATATAGGGAAGGTCAAGTGACTGTAAAACTAAGTATAATAAGGCAAATTCTAAAGTTAACTAACCTAAATAGGTTTTAACAAAGGCGATAAAAAGAAGTCTTTCTGTTTGTTTCTTAAATTTTTGTTTTCTTAATTTCCTAATGTTTCCAATAATTTGACTTTTTTCACCTTTTTCAATGTTGTGCAGTAGTATGTTTTGTGTCTAAAAAGCAAATATGTTTTAAGCAATGATATATGAAAGATGTATTTGCTATATTATATTTGGAACTTTTTAAAAGTAATAAAGAACCAGAATATAAATCAGCTTAATAATTTTAAAAATTTTCGTTTTAATTTTGTTTGCAACAGCATATTTTTGTAGTGTATAGTTTTAGTAATTGTACACCACTAGGAATCAATTTGACGAAACGGATTGATGTTCTTAAACAAATTTTAATTAAAAAAATTAATCAATAACAATTTCATACTCTTTTTAACAGTGTAAGGTCCTTCCCAGTTAGTCTGAAGTTTAGGTGAGCGACCACGACGGCGCTTTGGCTTGCACAAACAAACGTGATCTCCTTGAAAACCCACACTATTGCTGCGAATGTCACACCGAGTTTTCATTTTATCATTAGCTATCTTTAGCCGTCCTCTTATCAAGCGATTAATTTCTCTTAGTTGGTTTTCTAGTTGCAAGGAATAGTTTTGTGGCTGTTGGGATTGAGTCTCAGGTGATCCGAACATCAAGTCCCCAGGAAGACGAATTTCCCACGCAAACACCAATTTTGCTGAAGTCATGCCGGTTGTGTGGTGTACTGATGACCTATACTCAATGAGGAGTACTGGTATACATTGCTCCAAGGCTGTCTGATTCTCGTCAGTAACCTTCGAAAGATGCTGCTCAAGTGCCCTATTGAATCTCCCAACCATTCCCCGTCCGACTGAGGATGGAGAGGCGTTGTCCTCGTTTTCCGAATTCCAAGTAGATGCCATAATTCTTTAAACATTCCTGATTCGAAAATCCTCCCTTGATCCGTATGGATTTCCATAAGGGCTCCATAATGGCAACAGAAGTTGTGAACTAACACCTTTGCCATAGTGGTAACCTCCTGATTAGAAATTGCGTAAGCTTCCACCCATTTAGTAAAATGGTCGCCTATAACCATGATATACCGGTTTCCATCGTCAGTAACTGGGAAAGTGACTGGGTGCAGCAATGCCTGTGGCAATTATCTTGAATGGCAGTCCAACGTTATACTGTCTCATTTGCCCCCTGCTTCTGGTTTGTGGGCCCTTGCTTGCAGCACATATTTTATAAGTCCGACACCATTCCTCTACATCGTGGCGAAGCTGAAGCCAATAGAATCGCTTCCGTATTTTGTCAAGGGTTTTGTTAACGATAAAATGTTCTCCAGACGTTCTATCATGCATCTCCTTCAAAACAGACTGCACTCTACTTCGGGGAATAATCAGCTGCATGATCACGTCTTGTCCATCTGCAATTTGCAAAGGCCTTATCAGCAATCCGTTGACTGAGGTACTAAGAGATTCCCATTGTGCCCAGTAGCTATTCAGCACTTCGGAACCATGTCAGATGTCTTGCCAAAGGGGGGGGTGCGACCTTCTTCTTTTGCCGTCAAGATCGGTCCAATGTCTTCATCAGTCATATGTTCTTGTCGAAAATTTTGTGTCGTCCAGCCGTATGCCAGGAAGTCATTCCCTCTTGCTTAGGTAATGGAGGTCTCCGGTGAGGTTGGCGTATTGGTGTTGTATCCCTGGTATTGTTGCGATGTGTACCAGAGAGGTTCTTCCCAATGACTGGCCCCGATCTTAAAAAGAATCTTTAAACTCATGTAAAAACCGTCTGAGTTCTTTTACCTCATCACTTGAGAGGTCGTTAGAAAATCTGTTCAATAATTCCTGCAGTTCCTTCAATAATTCGGAAGTGTCCATAGTACTGCATCTTCATTGCGTCATTCCGGCTACCTAGGCCACAGGAGTCAATTTCCCTAGGAGCGTATTGCTTTGTAAAACGACAGCTTGATCCAAAATATTCGCCACTCTAATAGGTAAATTTCCGGTTTCGTCAAGCTTTACTAAACTTCTGGCAATTAGTATGCTGACTAGCTATGGTTTCAATATACAGCATTGGTTGCCGCTGTATCTACCTCGGTTCTAACCATCATGATCTTTTTGGAGTTTGGCGGGACAGTTACTGCTACATGATTTATCATGTCCATCAATTTGTCTGAAGTATTCATTGTGGGGTGTATTACCACCTCTTCGTTTCCAGTTCTCAAGACATTGTTTTTGAAGTCGACTATAAATTCAGATGGGTTCATAACGTCCACGATGTCTGCTATATGTACTTAATGATCAAACTTAAGTCGACCGAGGCGTTGGTGTATCTCCACTTATCCAAACACTTTTACAGGTCGTCCAGTAGCTGTTCAAAAGCTGCAAGAGCACCAGATTGGCGGGAGAGTTTTTACCTCATTGGGGCGCACAATGGAAACTGTTGCGCCTATGTCAACTGTAATCGAGGTTGCCCTTTCTTGAACGAATCCGGTAACCATCAAGCTCCCGCGATTTTTCTGAAGTATAGATATTGCGTATTGTCTAGGGGCTTCGTTCCTCCAGGTAGTCAGCACACGTCCTGTTGTACCGACTACTGCTCGTTTCCCTGCTGCTGAACTCTAACCCAATAATCTCGTCCTGTTGTACCGACTACTGCTCGTTTCCCTGCTGCTGAACTCTAACCCAATAATCTCGTTGTAGATGACCAGGTTTCCCTCATCTATAACACTTCGGTCTTCCATTCTTTCTTATTTTACTCTGTGGCGCCGCTCGTTGGGTCTCTACTCCTTGCTCTTCTTCTTCATCGTCTGCACCGTCGCGATATTTTATCGCGCACTTTACGACTTGCCCAACCAGACGCTGTCTTTGTAGCCTCAAATTGCAAAGCATGTGCCAGGGCGCCCGCACTATTCTGGTGTCTTGCCATTCTGTCTTACAGTTCAGGATAGGCCAGTTTAATTAGTCTGTCGATACTTGCTTTAAACTCCTGAAGACTCTCCCCGGAATGCTGTCGCCTTGCTCTCAACTTAGTGCAGTACACGTCTCGCAAATGTTTATCACCATACCGTAATTCTAGAGTGTTTATCAATTCGGCATAGGTGTTCTGGTTGTCGGGTGGCACTTTTTGTAGTAGTTCTGCCGCAGGTCTTTTAATGTGAGAACGAGTGAAACTGCCTTGTATGCTTGTGTCCAATTATTTGTGCAAGCAGCAGCTTCAAATTGGCGAACATACGTCACCCAGTGGCAGTTTCCATCAAAGGTTCGGGTTTTGACGTGAACTACTCCAACCGCAGGCAAAGTGACTTTCTCTGATGTCTTTGTAAGAGAGAGGTATATTTTTATCAATTGGACTCATTTCTCGCTATTTATGTTTAATGTGGATGTTTTTTACCTCGGATTATGTATTCTTTAAGGATGGATTTTTTGTTGTAATGAGCCATTAAGAGATTAGTTTCGTTGAATACTAAGATCTGTTAAGGTAACATTTAACTCTACTAGTGTAAGGTAAATACACTTGTCGAGTTGTGGCTGAATAGAAAACACAAACTGGTAACATTATTGTCTTGGCAAGGAATTTCCTCAATATTTTGAGGTATTAGATGCAATTGTCTTCTATCTTCTTACCACACTCTTTACGCACCAAACATCAGATGCAACTATGTATATTTTCTTAACTACGTTTTCTTTTATAGAGTTATTTTCGATTATTGCAAGTATATTCTCTTCACACAAAATATGTTTTAAACTTTACCTTCTGTTACTGCAAAACTCGCTCACTATTTTGTACGAAACAGGTTTATTATTAGATAAATTTTTTAAATAAATACATAATTTATCAGAAAAATTACGAAAATCCGGATTACTGCACTATTTTTGGTTTAGTTAAGTAACCATTGCAGAGAAACCACAGGATAAAGGCTAAAAATTCCAGACAATCGGATTTGTCTTAAAACTCCGTTTAGACTGACAACCGGCTGGATTTTACCATTTATTTTAAATTTGTATCCCATTTTTGGGTATCAAAGAAAAAATTTTTAAATGGGTAAATCCATTCACTATTTTAATTTTATTTAATTTGAACTTTAAAATTTATTAAATGTAAATAAATTTGCCACTTTTTGGGTTTGTTGACCAACAATTTTGATATTTCCAAAAATTATCACTACATTCAGATTTTAGTTAAAATTCTTTGATAATTTGTATCCTTATCCTATATCCTTATAATCCTTATTCGTTATATAACCTTATATTTTGTATTCTAGTGAGAATATATATTTTTATATCTTTATATTTTGTCGGTATTTGATACGGCACATAGATTTTTCGATTTATCAACATTTTCATCCACTTTTTGGTTCCCTGCGTCCCAAAAATTTGAAATTAACTGAAACCATATTTTGGTAAATATTTTCTTTAATTGTTCGCCCTAAGTAGACCTTTGCGATTTTTCAAAATTTTGACCACTCACATTTTTGCCTCCCGTCCCCTATATTGTAGGGGATCGATAACAAAAAACAACAGGGTCCTTTGGAGTTAAAGTATAGACACGCAGGCCAAGTTTTTCGAAAATCGCTTGATGCCTTCAAAAGTTATAGTGAGACATACCCGAAACAGGTAGACAGATAGATGGGTAGGTAGGTAGGCAGACAGACAAATGCCAAGCGGTCGAGCCAAAACTGAGAACTCGCATTCCTCGTTTAATTGTATGTTAAATTTATGAATGAATTGGTCATAAAAATTCAAAATAAATATAATAGAATAATATTATTTTCACTACATATTTATTTTGTACTCACTAATTAGTGTTTGTTCACTTTGTCATATTCTGTTTAAGGCTATATTCTGATTTCACCAATTAACTGTACAATATTAATATTTTTGTAGTTATCCTTTCTTGTATGCTATACATATTTAACCAGTTATTTCATGACATTTTTGGTATATAACTCACTTTGCCTTTATTTAATTGACGCAATAAAAGTTAGTATTGTATGCCTAGAGTATCGATTGATTACTATTTGCAACAGTGTTTTATCTTTAGGTTTGTCACTTTACAGGAATTCTTGTTATAAGGTAAATAACAGCAGAATAACGAATGTTGAGTTATAAGCATCTTTCCTTTTCCCCTTTCATTACTACTCGTCAGTAAACGTAATAAACAGGAGATGGAGGGATTCTAAAGCTGTGTTTGATAATTCTGCTGAAGACAGAGTAAGTTTAATAATTGTTCCGATCCGACCCAATGGCGAGAGAAGCTGCTCTCTTAATATCGTTCTGTCACGTAAACAACAATTTCTATTGATTCTGAACTACTTCTTGCCTCTCGCCACTGCTGCTACGTTTGTTATTGGTTTGAAAATGTCAACGAACTCAACCCCTTCTATCAGCAATGTTTTATATATTTCCTGCATGATGTTTTACTTTCTATACATGTTTTACCTTCTTTACATACTTTCTGAATATCTAAGAAATATTTATATTTTGAATATGTTGATTTTATCTTCTAGATCAGTTGTATTCGTTCATTATATTTAATAATGTAATGAAAGATACATAAATTTCAAGTATTGTTATTAACATATGTAAATATATGTGTGTGTGTGTGTGCGTGTGTGTTTGTGTATTACTATGTACTGCGGTCGCATAGAATAAGTAGTTGGTTATATAGTATTTTGGAATGCTTCGGATTTATTAATGATTTTTTTCAAATTGCATTAATAATTTAATACTGTTTTTGACAACAAAATAAAACTAATTAAACTGTTTCTGTTGAATTTTTACAATTTTAAATAATTTTCTCTTATACTCTAATACTTAAATATTTTATTCTATTTATATGAGTTTTTGTCTTTAAGTTTATAACTGTTTTTTTAAATACAGTTTATAACAAATAATTTTATTTCCCTTAACGGCGAATGATGAGATGTCCACTCCAGAAGATAGATATGGGTGTTCTTTCTGGATCCCGCTCAGGATACTGCGATCTTCTCTTGTTGTCCGGGGTTCACGGTCATTCTCGAGTTGGGTACTTCTACAATTTGAAATTAATTAATTTTTAATTGTAATTTATTATGTGTATTAAAAATAGACAATAATCCAACAAACATTAAATGTCTTTTTAAATTGCCATTCTCGAGTTTGGTACTTCTACAATTTGAAATTAATTAATTTTTAATTGTAATTTATTATGTGTATTAAAAATAGACAATAATCCAACAAACATTAAATGTCTTTTTAAATTGCCTATGCGATCTTGTATTAAACCGGATTAGTACTCGATATTCAATGAACTTGCAAACTTTCTGACTTGGAATGACTTTGTACGTGTGTTGCCAGGTTAGTTTGGAGTCAATCGTGACGCCAAAATATTTGCAGTCAGGCTTCGGAGTAATTATAGAAGGACCTTCGCGGACCGGGATACAAGTGACTCATTTTTCATCCAGTAGAACTGAAAACACAAAGCTGGGTTTTGTCCGCGTTTACGGAAATTCTTCAGGTTTTGCAGTAGCCGACCTGCAATTCCTGCTGGAGTCTCGAACTAGCCAGCCGGTGTGTATCAGCTGAGACCCAATAAGTTCCTCACCAAATTATGTGCTACCATCTTTAACATAGTATTCAATCTTAAGTACAGTTTATATGGTGCAGCTAGTAATGTCATACCACTAAAATGTTTACATTTGTGTCTAACTCTTCTTTTATATAATGATTGGAAATTTGATTATCGCCACTTTTAAGGGATTTTCACAGCTACCCAACACATGTTGTACTAGCCCAACAGCCTCCATACTTCAACAATTCCATATTTATGACATAATGTTCTGCAGCTTTTCTACTGTTGCAGCCTTTATGGTCTCCAAATTCAAAGATCTTGTTCCTTTTGTAGCTTTAGCAAACGGAAACGCTTCTTCCTTTATTGAAATTCTTCTTAAATTCTAGGTTGTCACTCTAAGTGTCTTTGGTATTCAGTTTCGTTTATTCTTATTTTCGCCGTGTCCTTTAATCCTAATCCATTCTTTGTTCCGAGGCACGACCGGATACTGAAAGCAATTTAAACGTAAAAGTACCAAACGTGTACCTTACAGTTGTCTGTTTGGTGTCGTAACATTTCAACAACAATTGTCCTGACGATGAGAATAAACATTATCAAAACGTCGACACAAATAACGTAAAATTATGTCTACTCATTGATTGATGGCTAAGTCTAAATCTTTCATGGCTAAACATTTATTGATCAACGGACACTTCTAATTTAGGGCTGAATATTAATAATAAATTCATTAGTAAATTTAACTATGCCATATTCAAATATAATCCCTTTCTTGTCCATGACGTGATTGTTCATTAGGCTAACATTAAGACTAAATACAAGAAAACGGTAATTGAAGTCTAATACTAAACAGTCACTTTTTTTTTTTTTGAAGTATATCAATAGTTGGAAACAAAATTAGGTTAGTAAAAATCCTATTTTTTTTTTTTAAATTACAAGACACAGTTTTTAAAAATAGAAAACAATTTAATATTACCCTATTTATGTCTTACTCTAATGCATAATTATAAGTCGGCGGGATATAGTTATAACGTTTCAATACAATTTCACACATATAAATGAAATCAAATACACCACACTCTTGTAGACAAATATAGAAAACACTTCATTTACGAGAAAGAGTATAGAACTTTTTCTTCAATAAATCTGAACTGAAGTGATTTTCCAATCTAGTTAAATTGAATTCCATTCGTACACGGCTGAATGAACATACCATTTACGTATGGCACTGACAAGCGTTTGAGGTGTGCGGTGTGAGACTTATGATTTACATAATATTGACTTTCCTCTTACACGTCTCTGCCTCTGTGCAGAAATTCGGCAAATCGGCTGTCTCCTACACAAATTTATTTACTCGTGATAGGCCTATTTGTTAGTATACTTTAAACAATTTGATTATATTGAAAAAAAAAAAGTGTGCCGTCAATTATATTCTGTTAACAAATTTGACTATTAAACAAAGATTATATGAGACACTGTAATTGTATCTATTAAAAGGGATTAATAAACCGTAAACTAACATTTACGTGTTATAAATGAGGTAAATTGAATTTACATCCATACAGATAACTGGATTACAGGTAATGATATTATATTCAGTTTTCAGAAATATTAATCCAGATACTAATATTGAAAGACAGTCTTGTTTTTACACTAAAAACACAATTTATAGAATTTGTTTACGTTTCAATTGCAGTTCGCTTATCTTAACCCAGAATATTCCACAATAACAGACGCTATTAGGAACTGCTAGTAATAGTATTTTGCAAACAGGAAATGTATCTATAATTTCCGCTGTATACGAGCAAAGTTATAAAACTGTGACTAAATTATATGTCATATACGTGATTACTGCAAAAAATGTAATTAACTGGAGATTACCTTAAATCTGATAGATTATTATTATAATATAACTCGAGCCTATCTCGGACTTTGCGTTGTACATGTTCATTCCAATACCGATTCTCAAAGCATTTAATGAATTCGCCATACGTCTTAATATTATCACGAACTATAGAGTACCATAATGCTGCAGAACCGTTCAGTTTAAGCACAACCCATTCAATTTTATCCGAGTCTTTTAATTGATCACCCATTGAGTCCATCCCACGTTCACAATCTCGTATAATTTGAATCGGATTTCCATCACCCCAAAATTTAGGTTGGTTACTAGTGTCTTCAGTGTGTTTGTAGAAACATACGGTAGGTTTTACACGACCTGCTACATCTCTTTAAACTTGATTAATTCTTTCATCTATTTTCCGTTCTATCTCTGTCTTCTACTGGTTCATTAGTTGTGTATCAGATTGTATGCGGTCTTGAAAACTTTGAATGGTATTATGTTGATCTGTAAATCGGGTGTCCACATGGTCATGTAATTGATCAATGCACGATAACAGCTCAGTTCTTGTGTTTTCGATTTGGGTTTTACATAGCTCCATGTGTTCTGTTAACGATTTATAAATTTTTGTGTTTTCTGCTTGGATGACATTTTTAAATTCAGCTGTAAGTTCATCATTATTATTTAGCAATACGCATATATCTTTAAGTTGTTCGTCACGCTTTTTATTTTCGGCATCGCGTTTTTGCACTTCAGCTTTAAGTTTATTATTATTTTTCATTAATTCCTGCAACATACGCGCAATCTCAGCCTGATCTGACATTTTATTTTTTTTTATTTATTGATAAATTTTTGTTTTAATGTTCTTATTTATGCAGTTTATTACAATAACTATTATTAATTAGCACTAGACTTTCGTAAATAATTATAACTAATAATGATACTAATTGTCCTAAATAAACACACACCTAAATACAGTTCTTAATCTAATACATAATTTTCCAATAATTGTATAATTCACTAAATTCGCAGTCTATAAATACAGGTAAAATTTTTACTTTACTGGGCTAACTTATTCAAAGCCCCAAGTTGCAGGCGCCATTTTCTGCAATGTAACAGGTAGTTAGCTAACCAAACTTGCAGAAATGATGCTCAATTAGTGATTTAATACATTTATTGACCTTTTTGCAACATGATGATTGCATAAAAATGTTTTTTTTTATTTAATACAATGATATTAATGAAAAGTTAAACTTTTTTTTTAAATTATACTAATGGAAAAGTTCAAATTTTTCCTTTGAAAGTTTTTTATTATTTTAAAACAAATTTAGTTCTTAAAATTGCTTTCCTGAATTGACGTCTTCCTGGTTGTCCCGGTCGAATATCTCGTTTCCGGTCTCCAGCGATCCGTCGTCTGTGTCCTATGCTCCAGCCGCCCCATCCAGGAATCGCTCCATATCTCGGTGTCCGACTCAGCCACCTCGGTCAGCAATCGGAGTTCAGCAACGGTAGCAGCAAATCTCGTACTCCGGGCTTAACCTCCCTGCCGAAACTCGCTGCTCCCTCGACGTCTACTGGCCCCAAGGACTGCATGGAATGGGTGTTGGACTATGCGAGGAACACTCTGCAACCGCTCTCGACGAGTGCTACATGAAGACTCACCTCTCTTCCTAAACTGAAACTGCATCGTTATAAGGTGACGTCATGGTCGGCCTGCGCATAGACGTATTTCCTATACAACACATCGCTCATGGGCAAGAAAAGTGACACAACTCAAAAAAATTCATTTTACGTTTTATTTCAGAATAATGATCGTTTCTGGTTTGCCTTGCAACAGGAAAAGTGACATAAAGGTATCTCAGCGGGCGGCCGCAAGATTGCGTTATGTGTCATTTTTCCATAGCTCAGATGGCGAACGGTGGAAGCAGGAACAGTGACACATTTCAGTTGTGTCTTGACCTTCACAAAGGTAACTTGTACGGAGTGTTAAGAACAGTGTCATATTTTGAGTTGGGACGGTTTTCTTGTGGACATTTGAACAATTATTCTGCTGTGTGCGTCACATTTCGACTTACGACACTCTTCGTGAATCGAGGTATGTATATTATTATTATTCCATATTGATTATGATTAAAGCTCGGATTCCCGTGCAATTGCATCTTTTTATTGGTAATTCAGAACAACGCGAACTCAAGTTATTTATCTGAATCCAGCCTAATAGGGTGTTTTAGTGAAGTTTTACACTGCACGAAATTGCACGTTTTGGGGTTTACTGCAGGAAATTGCACGTTTTGAAGTTTTGTTGCACGAAGTTGCATTTGTTACTAACTTTGAAAAAAAATTGATTTTAAATTTTAATTAAATACACATCACAAAAATTATTGGAAAGCAAATGTGAATTGATCATTGGGAAAAAATAAAAGGAACTTACGTGATGTAAACAAACACACACCTCTAATTTCCAAGAACTCAACTCGGGTTAAGTTGTTAATGCACGTTTTCAAACTTTTACTGCACGGAATTCTGAGCTTTAATTATGATGCAGACATAATCTTTATTTATTTCCGTGAGTTTAATTGTCATCACAACATCATAATGACAACAATTAGTTACCCCATTAAAAATAAAAAGAGCACACAAAAAAAACTAACAAATTTTAACATTATCATTATCACAATTTCATAAGTTGGTTATAATACCATTTTTAATCATTTAGTAATAATGATGTTAACCGTAATTTTTTTATCATTATTACCTATTTCTTTTTCAATGTAGTTTGTTAATGAAGGAGGCTGCGATGAATAATTATATTATTTACTTTGTTTAAATTGTTAATTTCAATTACTATACTACTGAAATTTTAAATCTCACTACAATGTTGACTGGTAAAACCAAATCAATGTCATTAGTGTGCTAATAATGTTTGATTTTTGTTTTCAGGCTGCCAATAATGGCTTCATCTCGAGGAAAACTGATGGTACAATTAGCCACAAGTGGAAATCACTCGAGCTCAAAGGATAACGTGGGTTCTATGAATTCTGAAACTCTTTCCGGAGCCACTGGAAGCCAAACTGAACCAAGCACCCTCCCTCATTCTCCAGAGACTGTAAGTAGTAATATTCCTTCATACTCTGCTCTGCTACATACTTCGAGTGATACGCGGTTGACATTCATAAGGCGCTGTTCATCCAACGCAAATCTTGAGAGCACTTCGAAAATTGATGATGACAGTGACATCAGCTCTGATTATGACAGCTATATGCCAGCTTCACCTATTGATGACACAGATGAAGATCCACACTTCGAACCTTTATCTGATTCTGATTCAACTGACGAAGAAAACGGTAACTCATCAGACATTGTAGGTTCAAGTTCTTCTTCACTTCCATCGACTTCTGCACCATCTGGTCAAGAAAGTACAGATACACAGATCTTGTCGCCTTCTAAAAAGCGTGGTAAAAAACGACCACTACAAAAATCCAAGTGGATTAAAGAAGTTTCTAAACGGCTACGCAACTCGGGCAAGGAGTACGCCTCTGCCTCAAAGTCCAAAAAAATTTTTGATGAAAGAAAAATGTTCCCACCATGTACACTGAAGTGCAGGCTGCAATGCAGCAGTAAGTGTACTGAAGAAGAAAGGACACAAATTTTTGAGAAATACTGGGGGTTAGGGGACTTAGAAAAACAACGAAGTTTTATTGCTGGAAATGTAGAGGCTATTTGTCCCAAGTATAGATACGTCAATCCTAATAAGTATCGCCAGATGAACAATGCATTCTACCTATACAATAATGATACTAAGGTAAGAGTCTGCAAACTATTTTTTCGCAACACTTTAGGTATAAATGACAGGCCGATTCGCACCATTTTGACCAAAAAACGCTGTTCATTCTGTGATTGAAAAACAAATTAAAAAAGCTGGACCTATTTATATTCCACAGCAGTACGCGACATTGATTAGAACAGCCAAAAAGAAAGGGCGTCCTTTTACTGTGAATGAGCTAGCTCATTCTGATTTTCTGGACATAAAACGATTGACAGCTGAGATGGGTGGTGCTAAGGTTTTGAAAGACAGTATCGGCAATCCTCTTCAGCTTTCCAAAATCAAAGTTGTAAAATTTGAGAAACTTAAGCCTTCTTCATTCAGCTTAAAATACTCTTATGACCAAATTGATTTTTTTGAGGTTGAAATTAAAGCTAGAGGTAATAAACAGTATTCTACTTTACATAAGGCGTATTCAAAAAAATTCCCATTGAATGAACGAAAAAACAAGACTGCTTGTCTCTGCTTGATTCCAAACACATACCACAAAGTTATGCTTCTTTTTTTTCTTCCTTATAAGGTTCATGATAATGTCTCTAATTTGAGAAAAAAGTAAATCATTATTTTCATAAATTCCTTATTTTTGTACTTCCATTTGAAAATGGTGACTTAAAGACTGATTTCCGTGATTTTAGAACATTTCTTTGATCTCATTTATAGAGAAATAATTTTGTTGTTCTTACCTACAATTAAAACTCAAAGAAAATTGTGATTTATCTAGTTAATTTTTGTGATGTATCCTAGCGCCAATGACTGTTTTTGTAAACTATTTTTGTAGGTTAACCAAATTTGGCCTCTTGTAACTGATAGTGATAACGTTTACATCAAATGTAACGAAATTTTCGTGGTTAAAGAATAAATAAATTTTTTTTTTCAGCAAAGTGAAGTTTATTGCTTTTGAATTTCCTCAAAAACCCAACATTATTTTCGTAAAGATTACCATAAGTGGAAAATTCAACACAGGGCTATGTGTGCAAGTAGTTTTGTCTGGTACTATTCCTAGGTAGACGTGAAATCAGAAGAATGTGGAGCAAGAAAAACGTCACAACTCAAAGAGGGGTTGCATTTGTTACAGTGGAAGGGGTAGTTTTAATCATTTTTTTTAACTTCCTTCACGCGATGGTTCTGAGGGTTCCTATGATTTGTATTACGGTTTATTGATGCTCTAAAACATAACTGCTTCCGTGTTTTCGGCTATACAAAAAATTCTAAAACTTCTTTTGACTCTCCTGGAAAATTTGATGTTTTTGAGTTGTGTCACTTTTCTTGCCCATAAGCGACATGTTAAATGTAGGAATATTCTGGAAATGCCACGTGCTTAAGACTGGACCTCCGTATTCCCGATTCTTCTAGAACATAAGTTTTCACTTACATATGAATCAATTAAATTGACCTTTTAATATTTCGTAATTGCAATACATTGTAACTCATACGTACGTCGACATGCACAACTTGTTGCGTGTTTACCAATTGGCTAATTACAACACTGTTCACACCTCCTTCTGATACGCGCACAACACAACACTGCGCTCAAGCACCATACTACAATTTCATAGTCTTTATATTGTCTTATAACTAATTTATACAATTATTCTTAATTTATAAACAATACTATTTACGTCACTCACATCCCAATTGTCCCGGACACATAATATGGCTGGTCATAATATGCTTCATGCATTAACATACGGTGTGAATGTCTGTCACATTGCAATATATATATATATATATATATATATATATATATATATATATATATATATATATATATTGCAACAGTACACAGGATATGAAGTTCATTTAAGTTGAATACTAATACTATATAACATTTTCTGATGGCCATAGACATGTTTTAAATTGATTTTGTTCTTTCTTTGTAAAGTAGTCATAAGTTTTGAACCAAGCTATGTTTAAAAAAGTATATTATGTCAAAATGTTCACAATTTTATTCTCTTTTATATCATGTAAAATATTTGTATGTAAGTGAGCGGGTGCGCGTGTGATTTACATTTTATTTAATAACTTCGAGGAAATTTTAGCATTTTGTTCTGAAACTTGGACATAGTATTCTCAAGGTTATAAGCTACATTTTCCATATACTCAGTTCTCCACACCTATAAATTTTTATATGGTTTTTTTAAATGAAATCAGTCGTATTTTATTCTCGTTATCTCCTAGAAAGTAATAAAATTTGTAGATTTAATCTAGACGGGCGTTTGTAGAATCGGACAGAGTTTAAGCATGATTTAAGTCTATCTGTGTTCTCATCTGTGACAGTGCTAAAGTTTCAACCAATCAGAGGGTCTAAAATTTATTTGAGATGGTCCTCTGTCGAGAGCACTTCGCTCAGTTTCTCCTAAGGACTCGCTATGGAAAGACGTACTCGCTGCCACGAGTTTTTCGTGATAAGACAGGTCGTTTTCCTGTAGACTTAGAAGTTGGTTCACTGTTCGAGGTCTTCGAAATCAATACCTCTTAGAGAACTCAAGTAAAAAATAGATCATTCTAGTGCTTTTCGTGTACAGTGGAAAATTTTTCCGGAGTAAGGGCAAAATATCTGCCGAGATATTTTGAGATACGCGAGAACACTTCAACAAACCGGAGTTTGTGTAAGACCAATACACGATCTATTTCACCCAGTTTTAAATCCCTAAGATTAAGTGAAGTTAAAGTATAAACAATAGCAGATCATATCGCAGTGTGCGTGGGTGCAAAGACATAAATTGTCAGCGTTAGTGATCGAACGGTCGACGTGCAGTGTTGCAGCGGTCCAGTCGAACTGCGTGCGTGGAGCGTCGAGTGACTACGCAAACAGTGGAATTCAGCGCAACAAGTAACATAGTTGTAAAACAAGTCCATAGACTCAATTTTGAAAGACAAATTTTAAAATAAACTATTTTATATTATAAATTAATAAGACAATAGTAAATTTTAATGTTTTAATTTAATAAATTTTCCTACCTCCAGATACAGACTCTGTTGTAATAATTTCTATATTGCCTATCTTTGCAGTTTTAAATTGTATCGTTGGATAGATAGTATTTGGCGCCGTCAACTTGAGGCACGAGTTAAATAGTTAATACGATTGTAGGTTAAGAATTTTAATTATAGTGTATAGACTAATTTTTTTTGAACTGTGTTTTATATTTTAATATTGTCTAGCAGGGAGAGTATATAAACTTTTGCATATTCTCTGTGAATCAAATTATTTTGGACAATAATTAATTTAGTTTTAAATGATATTTGGATGGTTGAAGTATATCTGTGTGTTAGTTGTAAATTGGTTAAGGTAAGATTGTGGACATTCGATTCGAGATTACTGACAAACACTGACCACGTCAAACAAGTATACAGTTATATTTTAATAATCTGAGTTAACAATAGTTGAAACGTACCCGTTTAAATCAAGATGATAAACTGTGTTTTGGTGATAGTAACTGTAAACAATAGAATCCCAGACTCCATCAGCTGATTTACAAACAACGCAGGCCGCGATTTTAGCAAGCATTCAAGATATACGCGATGAAAATAAAACCAGCGTACAATCAGGGAGGACGCGACTAAACAAAATAAAACACTACACGACGAAAACACAAAAATATTTGCCGCGGTCCACGATCAAGGCAAGCAAAACAAAGCCTTATTAGAAGCTACGGAAAAGAAGATTTCCGACAAAGTTGAATCAATACGCGCTAATGTTGAGCTTGCGTTAGAAGTAAACAGTTCACGTATAAGCAAATGTAAAGGCAGAGTTGGTTCGATCGGGGAACGAGTTCAAGGGCAGGCGACCACCATCAGTGAATTTGTCTCCGAACAGGAACATCGGTTCGAAGAACTTAGATAACAAATTAATAGGTTACAACGTACCTCTATGCCTGCGAGCCAAACGACATATGTATATAAAACCACTGATGAACCTAACTCACAACCAAAATATTTTGGCCACGAGACAGACAATCCTTTACAGTTTCTTCGGGCCTGCGAACGTAGTATGGAAACCGTTAACGACAATTTGAGCGAAGTGGACAAAATTAAGTGGGTCGTGCGGCAGCTTGAATGTACGGGGGTAGAATGGTTCACGATTGTTCAGGATAAGATTATCGTATACAAAGACCTTGTATACCATTTCCGAGCACGGTATTGGAATGAAGAGGTACAGCGAAAAATCCGTGTACAGTTAGAATTCGGTAAATATACACCAGCCAAAGGGTCCAAGGAGAAATAACTGATGCAACTGGTGTCTCGAGCCAGGTACCTTGAACCACCGGTGTCAGATGCAGAAATGGTAAATAAGCTTGCACATCACTTTAGCCGTGGAATTAAAATAGCCGTGATCACATAAGGTATAAAAACGACAGAAGAGTTGTTATTACTATTGACCAAATGGGAGAATGTTGATACTCCTAATAGCGATTGCAAACAAACACGCACATCGATTCAATCAACTCATAAACAACAACAATATAAACATAAACAAAACATTCCAAAATATAATCAGCATAAAGTCGCGTCGGTAACTGAAAATAAACCAGTTTTAGAACAGCCAAAAATCTTGTAACGTTGCACGGCGTGAGTCCGTGCACAGAAAAACATAGCATTAAAAGTCAGTGTCACCAGTCTAGTGTTGACAATAGTAGAGATAAGCGAATATTTTGTGTGTCAGGCATATACCCGAATGATATACGAGACGATCTAGTAAATAGTAATAAGTGTATGGAAAATGACAATAGTGTTAAGATAGTTAATAAGAGTACTATAGTTAGAGCCAAAATTAATAATTGTATAGGAAATGTTCTGTTAGATAGCGAGGCTCAGGTATCGATAATAAGCGAGAAATTTATAATTAAACAGAAGACTCAGTTTAAGAAGGTACCAGTAATACCCGTAAACAACACAATTATTAAAACAGCTACAAATGATAATCAAATTATTAACCGACAAGCATTGGTGTCTATCACAACACAGGGAGTCGAGATTGTCGTGCCACTACAATTAATTAAAGACCTTGTATATGATGTTATACTGGGTACTGACATGTTAATCAAAATAAATGGTGTAATTGATTTTAATAATAATACTTTGATGTGCAAAGTAAATAACAAACATTATAGCGTAAAGTTAGGACATAAAAAATGAGTCTGTTGCAAATGACTTAAAAATAAACAAACCGCTTGTCAACATAACCTCAAATGTAAACAATAACAATAATAACAGTGATCAGCTGACTGCAGTACAACAAAGGAGATTAGACGCGTTATTAAATAAACATAAACCGGTGTTAGAAAATCATCATACTACTACGGATGTATATGACCATGAAATTTGGGTTACTGACGAAAGTAAATTTGTTAGAAAAACCTACCCTATCCCCTTACATTATCAAAAGCAAGTTGATGAGGAGATTTCAAAGATGCTAGAAAATAATATTAATGAAAGATCGATTAGCAATTTCCTCAACCCGACGGTAGTTGTGGAAAAGAAGAACAATGACATCCGGATGTGTTTAGACATAAGGAATTTAAACAGTATCACCCAAAAGTGTTACGACTGCGCACCAAATGCATAGGATTTATTTATTAAATATCAAGGGGTGGAATATAGGACACGCCATGATTTAAAAAGCGGGTTTTGGCAAATTCCTTTGGCGGAGGATAGTAGAAAGTTTACTGCGTTTCTTTATAAAAATAAGTGTTACCAATTGAAAGTGGTTCCGTTCGGACTAGTGACCAGTCTTGCTGCCACGGTAAGATGTTTAGAGTTAGCGTTGGGACCTGAAGTTGAGGAGTATGTTAGTATATTTGTTGATGTTATACTTGTCATATCAAAATAGACAATTTTAATGTTTTAATATAATAAATTTTCCTACCTCCAGATATAGACTGTCGTAATAATTTCTATATTACCTATCTATGCAGTTTTAAATTGTATCGTTGCAATATATTGCAACAATACATATATTTGTATATTTGCCAAGGGCGGTATGTTTGTAAATATTTAGCATAGAAAATATATGATGAACAGTTTTTTTAACAATTTTATGCAGGCTAAGAATTTTCAGAAAGCGTACACCTGCCCCCGCGAGTGAATACAGCGCTTGTGTGTTTGTGTGTGTGAACGCAAGCTACGACAGGCAAGAATCTACGATAGGGTGATGCGTACGAATTCTCTGTAATCAGGTTTTAACCGGATAAAAATAAACTAATTAATACGTTTTAAACCTGTGAACAAAGACTTACCCCAATCATAAAAACACCATTACATTAAGGAATTTTTAACAAATATAGTGATGTAAAAGTATTGCAGAAATTTGTAATAATAAAAACGCCAGGTAATTTAATATTAATTACTAGTGTAATTAAATAATAATTAATAAGTGTGTTATATGTGAGTGACCAGGAAAAAATTATGCAAACGACGATATCGCTCGTGCTACGAGGATGTTTACGAAATCGCGAAAATGACCCAAAAAGTGTTTTGTAATTTAAAGGACGCTTTGCACGAAGTGACAATATCTAACAGGTCGAAAACAGTCCTGGACTTGTCAGATTGCCGTCCAGTATAAATACCACTGGCAATTTGGGGCGGTCTCAGAGACTCAAGATATCTTCACACAACGTCACGCTGCTGGTCTACCGACCGATCGACATCTTTACCACACACACCAAGACTTATAGAGGAACTCTGGACCATCACAAACAACCCGTAGAGACAGAGAACACAGCATCGACATAATCATCATCATCAAATTTTCAGGATTCAGGACACACACACACACACACTCACACACGCGCGCGCGCGCGCGCGCAACGGTACCTTCGGCAGTACGCAGGTGATGAATAAACAATTATATATTTTTTTTGTGAAAAGAACTCTAAAAAAAAAAGAAATTTATATATGAACAGTAAAGACTTGAAATTTTAAATATAATTACTGTACATAAATTTAAAAGGTAGTTAAAGAAAATAATTTAATTTAACAAGAAAATGTAAAAATACTAATCTTCTGTTATATGTTAAAATTTGGGTGTGTCAATAGAAATAAATAATAGGTTGGAAGCAAATGTTACATTTTTTATTTTGTTTAGAGCAACAATTAATTTTATTCTTGAGATTGAATATTATTTTTGTTTGTAAATGAGTTGCTATTATTTAAAATTTGAGTCAAAGTCAGACACACTATTTAAAAAGGTTTACATAATTTGTGTAACATGTCTGTTTAGCTAGTAAGGTTATATGGTTGTTTATTTTATATGTCATGAACAGCACAGAAGGTTACATTGTATTTGTGTAAACTTATAAAAGATAAATATTTTTAGTTATCTAAGATTCGAATTTTTTAATATTTGCATATTTTCTATTAATATTAATAAATCATAGAATGATTATTTTGAAACGGTTTTAATTAATTATTTCATGTCAATAACATCTCACTCCTCTTTGAAAATTATTTAATTATTGTGCAACTACATATACTTGACACAACGAGAATAAAAATAAATCCTGAGACCTGGCCGGTGTAATACACTTCATAGTTGCGTTGAGTACATGGTAATGTATTTGTGTAATTTTCGTTATAATACTTGTAACGTTGCAATATATATATATATATATATATATATATATATATATATTGCAATGAAATAAATATAAGGCATAGTAAATTACAACAAAATAATATCAGAGTCATTTACCTGGAGTTACGTATTTATTTAAAAAAAAATTAATATGGTTCTCTCTTATAGTCTATTTTACTTGTTCAACGAAATCTCTTGATGAACCGCTGAACTGCTCCACTGCCACTCGCAGCCTGCTGGATCCGCTGCAACGATGACACGTAGAATTCTCGCGACACACGCACGCACGCCGTTTCACCGATAGAGTTTATCTCATTATCTCAGGGCTCGATAATGGTTTTAACTATTAATTCGATTTCGGTGTGTTTTACGTACACCTTCCGGTATCTTGACGTGTCCTCGCGTTCACCCAGGTGTTATTTCGGCAAATACACATGATTCCTATGCGGAATAATCTTGACTATCGCGAGATAGCACTGTTTAATTTATAATTAAATTATTTGCGTTCTAATACCCAATCGATCTAGCAAACGGGCAACTCGTTGCTAAGACACCGTACTTGTAACACTTGTGTAGAACGTATACTGATACGACAAACTCGCACAGAGGCAACGTCTTTTAAGGCCGATCTGCTAGGTTGAACTGATCGAAGCTTCTTTCGCGAAGAACCAATCTGAATGAAAATTGGAGCCTCCGATTGGTTAAAACCCATAGCACGTAATTGATGGGTTAGATAGGTAGACATATGTCCTGATCAATTTTGCTGAAGACTGCAATAGCATGTATAGACTTTATTTAAAATTTTATGACATTCAGAAGATAAGGATTCTTAAAAAATAATATATTTTGAGTGTTTTACATATGAAAAATGTAGCGCTAATCCAGAAGTATGAGCTGTCCAAATTTCAATTCGATACGTTAATTACACCAGAGTTATTCATGTAAATACGAATAAAACACGCACACGCGCACTCGCCCACTAAATTCGCACTTGACATGACAGAAAATAAATTTATGGGCATTTTTACATACAACAGTTAATTACCCATTTCTTATTTCAAAACTTACAGCTATTTTACAAAATTTTAACAAAATCAAATTTTCATCATTTCTATAACGTCATAAATTGTATAAAAGCATGTAGTCTTAGCTACAAAGACCCTCTCTGCAATGCTCCATTACAGGAATATTCCCTCCACATATATAAAAAAATTTGTTTACATGTCCACAATTTTTTTTCCCAACATAAAATAATATCACCCTCATTTTATAACAATATAATAAAACTCAAAATAAATAAATAAATAATACTTTTCAAACTAAAAATCTCTCTTCTCCGATAAGTTTAACATCTGTCACTTTAAATGTAAACAAATACATACACGAGGTTGATATCTCGGTTATCATTTGAATCAGAAAGATCAGCTAATGTAAACAGTTCATGACGTTATACTACCTACTCCCAGACACCAACGCTCATCACATCTTACTGACATTTTGTCCAATCATACATGAATTTACAGATTTTCATTTAATTTAACAATTAGTTTATTACATTCATTCTTTATATAGCCAGATATATGTGAACACATTAACTTCTGACATAACATTTTCGTAATGATGACGATGACATGGAATTTCCCAATAGTTTTGTTTGTAACATGATTCGTAACAAAAATAAGTATTTTTTCCCACCTGTTCAGATAACATGACTGGACCATTATATAGTCTATAGAACTTTGCTGTTGTATTTTCAATACTACAACCAACGTTTAAAGCTCTGAGCAATATTAATTCACCGACTCTAAATGATTGCAGCTTATGCTGGGAATTGAATTTTTCTGTACACAGTTCTGCAAACTTCTTTATCCGCTCTTTCGCATCCAAACGCTTAATCTCGTTCGGAACAGGCAAATTCTGAGTGGCTATACGTTTTACACACTCACTCCATACACGCTTTGGTTGAACATCCGATTGCAGATCTAACGGTGTATATCCAGTAGTGGAATTTTAACTACCATTTATGGGGTACTCGAAGAACACAAGATACTCCGGCCATTTACCTTGGTTTGTGTTACAATATGTTCTGAATAAACTACCGAGCTCTCTATTGACTCTCTCGGCAAGATTTCCTTGTGGTCTCCTAATAGATGTCAATACCGCTTGTATGTTCCTCTTCTCCAACTCAGCTTTCCATTTCTTATTTTGGAATTGTTTGCCTAGGTCGGATAGGATGTTCTTGACATGGCCATACTTAGAGATGTATTTTTCCAGAATTATTTTAAGTACAGCATCCGTCGTAGGTCTACCTATGGCATACAGACTTACATTTTTGGTGAAAGCATCAGTGCACACAACCAGATTTCTCTTACCCCGAGACGCACGTGGTAATGGACCAAGGAAATCGATACACAATAATTCATTCTTACCCATGCATCACTATGCTTCCCATTTCGACATACGTGTGTTGGTTTGGGTATTTGACTGTCAGCCAGGTGTGGCAGGTACGTAGAATTGACTTGACTTTCCTGGCCATGTTCATCCATATGAAGTCCTCACGCAGCGTCAACACTTGTATGCTCCTGCATGCGCAAGACTTTCATGGTACGCCCAGGTCAGGTCCTCTATGAGATGGTCTGGAATCATTACCTTCCATTGTCCGTCTATGAGTTTGTACAAAACGTTGTTAAAAATTTTAAATTTGGGATTTTCTTTAGTTAGAATTTTATTTATTTATTTAGCTCGTTAGGTAGCGCATATTTAGCAGCTAAGAATTGAATTTCATTTTTATCAGCCGTATAAGTTTCCTGCTGCACAGGTGGATAACGACTTAGAGTATCCGCCATTTTGTTGTCACTGGCTTTACAATATTTAATACTGAAATATACTCTTGCATAGCCATCCATTATCCAGCGTGACATACGGGCATTAGCAAGTTTACATTTCAATAAAAACGACAAAGCTTGGTTATCAGACAGAATTTCAAAATGTTTACCTACTAAGTAATATCTAAATTTACTAACACAATACACAATCGCTAAAATTTCTTTCTCTGACGTAAAATAATTCCGTTCAGCGTCTTTTAATGAACGATTGACATGCGCGATAACTTTATGCTCCTCGTTATCATTCCGCTGATACAGAATTCCGCCAATGGCATAATCGGACGCATCCCAGTTCAGTACATATGTCCCCTCTTTTTCGGGATGAAACACGTGTTGGTTTTCCTTAAATAACTCCTTTACTGCGTTAAATGCCTCTTCGTGTCTTACCACCCATCACCATTTGGTATTTTTCCTAAGCAGTTCCAGCAGTGGTTCAATTGTTTTAGAATATGCAGGTGCGAACCGACGGTAATATCCGGTAAGTCCTAGAAAAGCTCTGATATCCTTTGCTTTTTTAGATGTTGGAAATCCCGTGATGGATTGTATCTTCTCAGGGTCCGTACTAACACCCTGCGCTGTTATGATGTGACCTGAAAACTTGATTTCGGTTTTCCCAAACTCGCATTTTTCGTAATTTAGCACCAAGTTGGCCTGACGGAGTTTGCTGAACACTATGTCGAGATGTCTTATGTGTTCGTCAAATGATTTTGATATCACTAAGATGTCGTCAACAAATACACTAACGAAATCCTCAACCTCGGGGCCAAGTGCTAACTCCAAACATTTCACCATCGCCGCGAGGCTGGTTACTAATCCAACCTTAAATTGATAGCATTTGTTCTTATAAAAGAACGCAGTAAATTTTCTGCTATCTTCAGCTAACGGTATCTGCCAAAATCCACTCTTAAGATCTAAACGAGTCATATATTTAACACCCTGGCATTTTGTGAACACGTTCTCGGCATTAGGCGCACTGTAAAACAATTTTTTGTTATGCTATTTAAATTACGCATATATAAACATATTTTGATTTGATTATTTTTCTTCTTTACAATCACCATAGGATTCAGAACATTACTGTTGGAACGTTCAATGATGTTATCATCCAACATTTTTTAAATTTCCTCGTCCACAAGTTTTTTGTAGTGAAGTGGAATCGGATATGTGTTACGCAAGATTTTATTTTCGTCAGTAACTTCTATATTTCATGTGTGTATACGTCCGTTTCAGTCTGATTGTTTTCAAAAGTTGCCGTATGTTTATTTATCAGCTGGTTAAGTTTTTCACGCTCTACTGAGGTTAATTTATCTGTATTATTATTATTACTATGCTTATTATTGTTTTTATTTACCACTATCTTAGCCGTTGGGTTGGTTACGTGGATGTAATTCGCCTCCGACTCATTATCAATGTCAACATTACCTAACACTACACTATGCTCCTTATTACTAACAGTACACATTAATTTATTATTTTTAAAATCGATAATTGCATTAATTTTTTTAAGAGTGTCCGTTCCTATAATAACATCATAAATTAAATTTTTATCAACTAATACAGGTGTCTCCAGTTCCATATCTTGAGATGAAATGTTTATATAAGCTTATTTATTTACTTTTTGTAACTCATCAGTGGCGGTTTTAATGGTGGTATTGTTTATAAGTAAGATTTGTATCTTTTTAAATTGCACTATGTTTTTGTTTATAAAATTTCCATTAATTAATGATATTTCTGCACCACTGTCTATTAGCACATTACCTATACAATTATTTATTCTCGCTCTTAACACACTACATCTACTTGCTAACTTATCACTATCTCTAGGTAAATTATTCACATCGCCATTACTGTCACTTACTAGTTCACTACGTATATCGTCTGGGTATACACCGGATACGCAGTAGGTCATAACCATGTTGTTATTTTCTATGCTTTCACTGGATTTCTGATTCTGACTGATGTACATTTTATTAGTTTTGTTTGTATTGCACGGACATCCGCCGTGCAACCTTAGGCGTTTTTTGGACCGTGTTCATTATTGTGGTTATCTTCAGCTACGGACGCGACATTACGCTTATTAAACTTCGACGAATTTTGCTCACGATCAGGGTTTTCCCATTGTTTACTTATATAGTACAAAGCTACCTTTCGTCTAACACAATTATCTAATATTTGTGATGTTAGATAAAAAGTTACTTACCCGTGATATTACTTTACCTGGGCGCCAGAACAAACCCCAGATACAAATGACACGGTTTCAGCTTAGCTCAGCGCATGGAGACACTCTTTCTCAGGATTCGTTCAGTGATTGTGGTTTTCAAGGGGAATCGTTACAAATAACACTTTAATATTTCTTGATTATTTTAATGAACGTTTAATTAATTATTTTTAAACTTTAAATTTTTAATGGTAGGAGTTAATTCTACCCTAACACTTATATTTACTGAGTGAGTGTGAAAAGTAATGATTAAGACGTTCAAACGACCTATAGCTCTTATCTGGTTTGATTAAGAGATTGCTATCTCCCAAACCAGTGCTAAAGAACAGGTCTGCAATAATTTACACGTCCAATACTACACACCATTTTCTATTCAACACTCCTATACTATTTTAGAGCTAATCTTATAGTTAAAATACAAAGTGTGCTTTTCTTAGTGTCCTTTTAAAATTGTTTATTGTTTTATTATTTGTTTAGTGCTTATTTCATTGATCAATGAATCTATTTCTTACTGTTTGATGCGTTGACCGAAGATAGGAATCCGTAGAAGTCCTCCTTTTGATGGTGTTGCACAGAAGAATGGATGTTGATCAATGATGTTGAGATGCCCTGGCAATTACAGATGTTGTAGCCTTCTGTAGCACAGGTCCTTCACGGCTGATGCTTAATTAATTAATTATTTAATTAATTAACGGTTGTTTTAGGATGCTACCCCTCGCTTTGAGCTGGCGTCAGTTTTAAATACGGGCTGCTGATTGGTTGTACAAATAAATCATGCGTTTTTCCAGTTTTGACAATCTCGAACAGGTCGGTCAAACACTCCGTGACAGGTTCCAAACGGCAGAGAATTTCTTGTGAAAATCGTACTTCCTGTATTTGCAAATCGATTGATTACAGGTATTCGCAAATATGTTTCCAAAGATCTGACCACAGAATATTGTTGCTTAGGTCTTTATCTGTGTGTGTGTGTGTGAAAACACATTATTCCTACGTAGCATAATTCTCTCGTCATTCCTGTTGGCGTGCGTCATCCGTATAACTTCTTCAATTGTTAATTATATTAACTGAGATTGCGGCTACTTATAAAGATTTTCTTGCTGAATACAATGCTGTTTTCAGAATTGCCGTATATTTATAACTTTTGAAGTTATCGCAGGTTGAACTGATAATTCGCTTTGAGTAAAATTACATGTTTGAACTGGATTCTGATGTCGCGGTGACGTGGTTAGAGTGATATGGCTGCGATTATACGCTCCCTCTCTCTCTTCCTTACGGAGCTACACTCGTACCGTCTATAGCTTTCATATAACGCTCTGATAGGACGCTATTATGAATCGTTATAATAGACATTTTGTTTTTGTGTGTTACTTGTGTTTATTGGTTTATGTATACTGTAACTATCGACATTGCCATCAACATTTTCCCATTTAGTAAGTAGTAACAACAGCTTTTCTAAAGGTTTAATCCCTTGGGTAATTACTGCTAACTGTACACCTCTACTGAAGTGGTGGGCCAGCTTGTTGACGATTTCAGCTTCCGACATCTCAGGCTCTAGATGTTTTGCCTTCGCTACCAGTTGAATTAAGTATTTTTCCTCGGTAGCTTTACTCGGTATATACTTACCGAATTCAAGCTGCATACGTACCTTACGCTGGATTTCCTCATTCCAGTAGCGTGCCTTAAAATGGTCAACAAGATCTTCATATACTAATACCTTGTCTTGGATGATGGAAACCATTCTGCAGCTGTACCCTTAAGATGTCGAACTTCCCAGTTTATCTTGTCAACATCGCCAAGATTATCGTTGATATTTTCAATACTACGCTGGCACTGTTTCAGAAACTGGATGGGATTTTCCTAGTCAAGGCCATAAAATTTCATTCGTGAGTTTATGTCATCGATAGTTTTATATACATAGGTGATCTGGTTCGCGGGTGTAGTAGTTTGCTGTACTTTATTCATTTGTTGTTCCAAAAACTACAACTTGTTTTCATGACTATTAATAAATTCATTTATCGCTGTCGTCTGCGATTTCACCCGCTCCTCTACTGTTAACATGCGCGCTTCACATTCAGTTATTCGCGAGTTATTTATTTCAAGCGCGGCTTCAAAATCAGCACGGGTGGACTAAACTTTTTCAGTGATTTTATTTTCGGCTGCTTCAACGATACTATTGTTTTGTTTAGCCTGTTCGTGCACGGCAGCGAACATTTTTTTATTTTCTTTGTGAATATTTCTATTCTGTTGCCTACTGCCGTCGCGTACAGATTTTAAATTTTCTTGTAGCTGTTTACTATCGTCGCATACAGATTTTAAATTTTCTTGTAGTTGTTTATTATCGTCGCGTACCGCCTGTAAATTTTTATTATTTTCTTCGCGTAAAGGACTATATATTTGCTAAGATCGCATTTAGCGTGGACTGCAGATCAGCTGATACTTGCATTGGTTCTGCCATATTTACAAGCGATAACTAAACACAACAAAGTTTATCTTATAGTATTGATTTACGCACGAGCACACTTATTCTTACGTTGTTAACGTTTAATGTCTAACTGTTCCTATATATTATTTAAATGCACGGTAGTCAGTCAGATATCATACAAATTCAATATCCACACAAATACTTAATCTAACATGTATACAAATTAAACATTTCACTCCAGATAATTACTCTAAAATATTATTCTACAGTTATAACCTAAAAACAGTCTTCCAGAGCATATGCAAAATATACCAAGTATACACACTCTGCTAAAACAAATTAAACACAGTTCAAAATAATAATACATTTTTACAATATAATACTATTTACTCGTGCCAACCAGGTTGTGGCGCCATTTATTACTATGCAATGAAACAAATATAAGGCATAGTAAATTACAACAATATAATATCAGAGTCTTTTATCTGGAGTTAGGTATTTATTTTAAAACAAATTTAATATGGTCTGTGTTTTGAACATAAATTATTTATTCTGAAATTTTAATAGAGTCTATAAAATGGTTTGAATGGTTTTCTCTCTTATAGTCTATTTTCCTTGTTCGACGAAATCCCTTGACGAACCGTTGAAGTGCTCCACTGCCACTCACCGCCTGCTGGATCCGCTGCAATGTTGACACGTAGAACTCTCGCGACACACGGACCCATGCCGTTTCACCGATAGAGTTTATCTCATATATCTCAGGGTTCGATAAAGGGTTTAACTATTATTTATTTGATTTCGGTGTGTTCTTACGTGCACCTTCCGGTATCTTGACGTGTCCTCGCATTCACCCAGGTTTCGGCAAATACATGCGGAAGAATCTTGACGGGCAACTCCTTGCTAAGACCCCGTACTCGTAACCCTTATGTAGAACGTATACTGATACGACAAACTCGCAACAGAGACAACGTCTGTTAAGGCCGAGCTGCTAGGTTGAACTGAGAGAAGCTTGTTTCGCGAGGAACCAATCTGAATGAAAATTGGAGCCTCCGATTGGTTAAAACCCATGGGTTAGATATGTAGACATATGTCCTGATCAATTTTTCTGAAGACTGCAAAAGCAAGTATAGATTTTATCTAAAAGTTTTATGACTTTCAGAAGATAAGGATTCTTTAGAAAAGTGAATTCTGTTAAAAAATACATATTAAAATAATATGTTTTGAGTGTTTGACATATGAAAAATGTAGCGCTAATTCAGATGTATGAGCTGTCCAAGTTTCAATTCGATACGTTAATTTACACCAAAGTTATTCATGTAAATACGAATAACACGCACACACGCACACACGCGCTCACACGCACACGCGCACTCGCGCACTACATTCTCACTTGACATGACAGAAAATAAATTTATGGGCATTTTGACATACAACAGTTAATTACCCATTTCTTATTTCAAAACTTACAGCTATTTTACAAACTTTTAACAAAATCAAATTTTCAACATGTCTATAACGTCATAAATTGTATAAAAGCATGTAGTCATAGCTACAAAGACCTTTTCTGCGATGTTCCATTGTAATATATAGGCTATATTTGTATATAGAATAATTTACTATGGTTTTCTACAATTCTAGGTGGTATTCCAAATTTCAATATTTATCGTTTTTCAAAATACATATGAATAAAGACTAACTATTAATTGAAACCACAGTCTTAACGTCCAGTTCTCCAAAATTAAGTGGCATTAGCTTATGACATTATAAGTTACTGCATTTTAACATGGAAAATCATAAATCAAAATATTGGAGTTGTTCGATAACAATTTTTATAATTATGTTTGTAGTTAACACGTTGCGTTTCATCGATTTTTTTTGAAAACATTTACTTTCTTCGGACAAATACAATCTGAAGGTTGAATTCAATAACGCGGTGCCGTGAGTCGTCGGTATTCTCACAGCTCGCGTGACGTGTACCCAATAAATGTGGCTTTACGTCTGACGAACGCAATACTGCAACGAACTTTACTGTTGTCTGGATTGTTTACGGCTTTGTTGTCGGTGAGAGAAAGTAATTATCTGGATCACACATCTTGCAGTGCTTACTCATTCTACTGACCTATTATTGAACGTACAGTAAACCGTATATAGGCTTAAATGAGTAACATTTGAAAACAAAGTATCAAAATATATATTTAACGTATTTACATAAATAATAACATAGTGACTGAACTTAATTCATATCAGTAAATTTATTATAAATGTTCCGTTAGTTATGATAAATTATTTTTTTATTTAATATTTTGTTATGATTATGTAACTTCTATATTATTATCTTTTATATTTTTGCAAATTAATTATTTACTTAATTGATGCAGTTAAATGATGAAATGGTCTCTTTAACAATAAAGGATATATGACCCTGTTCAACTATATTATCCTAATTCTGCTACAAATACAGTAGTCTCGTTTAATGTCAGTTGTCTGTGGCTTAAAGTTATTAAATCAGAGTTTCAACATTCTAGGAAAAAAGTACACATTATACATTGAAGTGTAGGCCTATGTTGAAATCTGAAATGTATTGTGCACATGTAAGACATCAGTTTATTTTAAGTAATAGTAAATGATTTTCAGTTGCGTGTAAAATAAGTGACCTTAATTTCATTTCAACCAAAAATATATCTGCAGTCAAATAATTTGTAAAAAATGGAAGATTAGTGCAAGTGTATTTCAAAAAGGAAATATAATTGAATGAAACCAGGGATTTTATGTTCAAAATATGATTTAAGTTCTTAAATAAATTTATTAGAAACAAGACACATTTATTAACTTTCAAATACTTTAGTTAAATAGCACGGGTTTTCTAATATTGCTCACATGTAAACCCATTACTTAATGTTAATATTTAAGTAAAATTCAAGATATACTGAATGCAGCTGTGGTTTGTTATACACTTTTGTGTCACTAGCTACACTCAAGAATAATTAGCCACAATAAGAATAGTTACAATATATTGAAATCGTTTTCCATTTTTAAGAATATACACGCAAATTTGTTTACCGTATAGAAATAAGTTTTACTTCTGACTGCTTCGCACCGTTGTCATAACATAGTTAATGTTTATGAGGTGTAAATGATATTGTTAACCAAAGCTAGAACAAAACAGTTCTATCCAATTTCATGGCACTGTAGAACGGCACGGAAATTTGTCTGTAAGCCAAGGTGAACTTCTGGTTCATTACAGATTCGCGTGCCACATTATTTAATACACTGTATGCTTACTGTGGAACATCTTTACGTATTAGATATTTTTTTTAAAGATGTAGTCACTACAACAAATTTTATTTATTATTTAGATTTTAAACTTAAAAAAAAATAGACATTCAGTGATTCAGTAATTACCACCAAATTGGCTTAAGAGTTTATAGGAATTTTGGCTTAAGAGGATTAGCTCAGGAATTAAAATCAATCAGAACGTTAGTTTGCATATTTTGTTATACGCTGACGATGCAATATTAATACAATAAACGGAGGATGAATCGCAGAATTTTTTATATTGTTTAAAAGCATATTTGCACGATTTATATTTGAAGCAGCGTTTATGTATTCTGTACGCTTTTAAATTTCTAAGGTGAAAACAATTGGTCATTAGAAAAATCATTCAATCAGATCAAAAATGTTTTTGAGGAAACTGTTTTGGAAGAAGTCTTTGAGTTTAATTATCTAGGTTGTGTTGTAAATATTGGGTATGAAACTAGACGAAGTGTCACGACGAAATTATTGGAAGTTCAGATGATGTGTGGCCATCATGCATAGAAGACTAAAGAATGAAGCAAGGTAAGAAACAAGCGTTAATTTTTTTTCAACAATGACAGTGTCTGTGTGAGGCCAGCAGTGTCTGATTCTACGTTAATCGTAATACTAGGCGCTCCTCACTTCAACAGATGATTTGACAAACATGCCTTTAATTTATCATCCTATTCGGGAATTAAATCTGGAACTTCTATAATGTTAGTAGTAAGAACCGCATCGACTAGTCTAGTAAACTCTCAGAAAATAGGTACTGTGGAGAAAATATGAAATGCTATAAATTTACCAAAGGCACCTAACACACATTTATTTTGTAACGTAGTTTAGTCCCTGCATAATTTGTTTAACTACTGTCAACATAAAGCAACAATCTGTACGTGCACCCAGTATGACATTTCTGAGGTTATCCTAATATAAACTTAGTGCTGGCACAATAATTTTTGTTTCACAGAAACGCATATTATGGGGGATTATTATAAATTAAGTAAATCCTCACTTCCAGGAAAATACGGGACTCGTATGTACTAGTTCTGCCAGCCAGATGTAAGTGTTAGTGAATGAGTTGGTTGTTAAAACTAGTTTTGAAGTCGAGTTTCGCCGTATTTAAATGTTACATTGCAGCTCAGAATTTAATTAGCAAGCAGCAGTCACTGTTATTTATTTTGCGTACATGCTTCTACTAACAAACAATGAAAACATTTGCAATATTAACACTCTCCCGCACAGTTCTTTGACTTTCACCCACAAGCATAATTCACTTTAGAAATTAAACTTGTCTTGTTTTATTTTGTGTTCACATATTATGTTCAGAGCGTCAACAGTCAGTCAATAATAGGTATTTAATTATATAATACTATTCCATTTGTTTTTAGTTTGTCTTTTATATCAAACAAAAGGTAAAGTTAACGTTATATAAAAGTTAGTTACACTTTAATATTACACAATTTTATATAAAAATGCAGACGAATTAAGTAAGCCTGTTTACAAATTTTGTGTAGCCTGTAGGATGTTTGTGTTTCGTGGCGTCAACTAGGCCTATAGGCTATGTGGTTGCACAAAAAACGTATTTTTAAAATAATAGAGGAGTGAGACGTTGATGACATGAAATAATTAATTAAAAAATTGTAGAAACATCAGTCAACATTTATTAAATATTGGAAAGAAAATTAATTGACTATTAAAATTTGAAACTAGAAAATTCAAAATAATATCTTTTATACGGTTATACTCTGAAAACGTAACATATCTTTCCTATTCAGCATACATTCATCAAATATAGTCATAAATATCTAATCATATATGGTGAACAAATTAAAAAATTCTTTTATATTGCATGAGTGTCTGACTTTGAATAATCATTAAAATAGCAACTCATTTATAAAAATAATATTAACTTTGCTAAATACAAATTGAATGTTTGCAATTAATATTTTAATAAAAATTACATTTACTTTAAGAATATTTATGATTTCTAATGACAAACCTAATTTTTGACACAGCAAACGGACATAGTGTCCTCGTGTGAAACTACTTAGCTTCTGTTTCTTGTCCAAAATTGGTCCTGTGTTCCTCCATCAATTGTGGTGTACTGCGGATAATGGTGATGATTACAATTATGTTCAAGTTGATCAGCAGACGGACATAGTGACGGCGTATGAAACTTTCTTGATTCTGACGAAAGGGCATAGTGTCCTTGTAGAAAGATTCTTTGAGTTTGACCTCGTCCAAAATTGACCGAAGTATTTATAGTAGACGGCAAACAGACATGTCAGATAGTGTTTTTGAGATGTTAAGCTTTGTGAATTCGTGTGTAGCGTCCTTTTTTAACTGATTACTTTTTTGTTTGTTTTCGCGGTAATCAAAATTTGAGCTTTAGGCGAGTAGTTGCATTGTCTTTGTAATTTTTCACTCGTCATTTACATACAACACACTCGTTAATTACTAGATAAAATTGTGGTAGTAATTAACATTAATTTGTATGACGTCTTTATTATTGCACTTTTCTGCAATTATTTTGCATCACTACGAATTTAAATGTCCTTTTTATAATGGTGTTTTTAGAATTATATATTTTTTGTAACAGGTAAAAATAATATTTATTAATTTATTTAATCATTTCAATATCTAGTTTAGTAATGCAAACGAACAATTCATAAGTAGTGCAATGCATGTCGGAACTGGCATGCACGCGCAGACACACAAACGATGACTTACACTTGTAAAAAATTCCGTCGGGCAGGTGTACATTTTGGACAGGCTCTCCCCTCCAAACGCCTGTACTTTCGTGCACGAAATTTTTTTAAAATATCATCATATTTTCTTCACACTAATTATTTATAAAACACTGCCTTGTGTAAATATGCAAATGTATGTATTGTTGCATGGACAGAGTGATTTCAAAATTGCACGGCAATCTCTCGGGATTGTGTTTTGTTATATAGCTAGAACTGTTGTTTTGCTATAGCTGAAACTAAGAAAAAAATTCCATATAAACATAGGTCTGAAAACGGTTCGTTAGCGAGTTACGGGTCGCAAACCAGTTTGCTCTGATTTCTGCTCCCACGGTAAAATGACACCATACTGAAATTTTTGGGGTATAAAGTGAAGGGTAAATTTGTTGGCTCCTAATGGTTTCTGATCTGAAAAATTAAATAAAATAGGTCCGAGAGCTCTATCTCAGTAAATTTATAAGAAAAACTAACTAAAACACAAAACATTGGAGTGAAAAACACACATTTTTAGATTTGGGGTAAAATAACTTCTTTAATTCACGAATAAACAAATAATAATTTTTAACTAACTTTGTAGCAAACTAAATTCATAAAAACTAGATGTACACTGTTTATTCAAAATAAATAAAAATTTGAAAAATTTGGCTTAAGAAAACATAACAGACCATAACGCGCCAGAAAGTGTTAAATTTAAAAGAAATGGCATTTTAAACTTTCGAAACACCCACACTTGGGCAGAAGAAAACCCACATGAGTTACAATTGCTGCTACAAGGCATGACCAACATGTGTTTTCATTTAATTTGTGGTGCGGTCTTCTTGGTGATAATCTCTTAGGCCCTTTTTCCTTACCACCAAGGCTTAATGAAACACAATACTTACATTTTTTGCAAACGAATCTGATAGAACTGTTGGAAGATATTCCACTTGTAAATGTGATTTTTGAATGGCGGTGCATCTGCTCACTACTGTCGTGATTTGATGAACCATTTAAATGACTCCAATCTAACCAACTTAAACTAGGAGGAACAAACCTAACCTAACCTTAATAAAAGAGCAGAAGAAAGAGCTTATTCGCATAAATGAAAAAGGTACAGAATTAAAGCCTCTTCGAAGTTTGGAACAGGAACGTTTATACTAGGAAAGGATTCAGTTTCAGTCAATTGCAACCAAGAGGAAATGCTGGGCGCAGTTTACCGGGTAAGAACAGGTAGCGTCGTTTCGTAGCAACTGACCGAAACCGTTAAAGTGTTATGAATGTATGAACATTTATAATATAATACCATTTCAGATACTTAACCTGATTCTAGATTTATGTGGAAAGACATATTTTTGTGTGTTACATTCAAAATTCTGAGGCATCTTTTAAAGAAACTGGGTGTTTAATAAAAACGATGCAAGCAATAAATTTAGTAATTTACAAATTTTGGTATTCAGAAGTAATACTAAATAAATTCTTCAGTTTTATAATTTTTTATAACAATCAATTTCGGTTGAAATTACAGTTCTACTAATATTTTCTACAGTAACAACAAGAATGATCATCGATCTAGTATTGATCAAGCTACAATTTCGGCAACTATTTATTATTTCAAAGAGAATGCTTGCCGTTTAAGTTACAAGATTAAATATCATTAAAGCTTAAGGTCATTAAGGTCACTAAAGCTTAATAAGACATTAGTGTCTACTATTATTACCATCTCATTACTGTCATATTTTTACTATTACTCCTTTCGTTATCATTGTTTTCATTACCATGTTATTATTGTCATTACCAAGACTAAAGTAACACATAGAAGGTATAAGGTTTTCTGCTAAGTTTGTATGAAGATTAGGTGAACAAACCAAATGATTAAAAATATTATCTACAGCTTTTTACCCATAGTAATAGCGTATATTTGTTGATATTACTCAAGATAATGATAAATAATTTAGTACAATTATTTAAAATAAATACGACGATAATTAAAAAATGAAGTTATTAAAATGACATTAACATTAAGATTTATTACGGTGTCAGAATTACACCTTAAATTTATGTTTTTTGTAATCAGACTTGGGTTCTTGGGCGCAACCATAACAGATACGTTTGAAATCGACCTTAAATTCGTCATATTTCTTATATTTCGTATAAGAAATGAAGAGACTCATTTAATATTTTATATTTAGCGTCTCAGCTTAATATTGAGACTCTTAATAGATCGAGTATAGGGGTAACGTTTATACAAATATGCATAAAAGTCGGTCAGCTCTCAACGTTTAGGGCATAACAGTTGAAAAACCATTGGTAAGTTTAGATTCAGGTAACATCAGCAACAATAATTAAATCTTGTACTGTTTAACACACAGTAATATATTGAGTGCAGTACTTTCACATATTTGAGAGTAACATAGAATCTGCTATGGAACGAGCAAAACACCTGTTCAAACTGTCTTTTGTGTAGAAAGTACACTGTAGTTAGAAATACAATGTTATTTAGTCATAACAAAGCTGCTCTTGACCCCTCAGATGACAGTATTTAATGAACAGTTTATGTATATTAAAATATCAAATTACGGGTTCCAAAAACTAAATAAAATGCGGCATTCACAGTACAATATGTCGATTACTCCATATCAATACTGAACAAATATATAAATTATATTAAAAAAATAATAAAAACTTTGGTTCTAAGCCAGCTAGCTAGGACATTGTACAATATTAGATAATTGTTTGCAACTGTATTAATGAAAATTAGCACATTTTACTAAAATGTGCGAAACAATCAGATACGCTGTTACACATGTCTTAAAGTTCTATTATCTGATAACAGTAAGGGTGCGGAAACCCATAACGCCTTCCTGCCTTCCTGGGTTGCCAAATTTACCGATAACAATACGATGGAATTGATTAGTCGGATTTATCTGTAAAGGATAAAAGGCTATTTGAGACTTAAGCAAGTAGACAATTGATTTCTAGTTAACACGATTATAATTCTTAATAAATTTTTACTTATTAAGAACAATAAGACTGTCTCACTGATCGTCGTATGATACAGTGGAAAAAAATACAGACACCAATGAAGTCACTAATTACCAGCTTTAATTAATCACAAATAACAATTTGTAATCAAGACGTACAATAATTCAAGTTAAATTTGTCCACATGCAATAATAATGTCAACTATTAAGAGTTCCGCTCTAATTATAACACAATAATCACTTTTCACTAATCCTCAACAATGACTCGACCTGCACTATAAGAAACCGCTAACTGTAACTGTCTGACAAAGACAGCTGCTGTGGGTTATGTAGGTATCGCATATGTTCCAGAATAACTTTTCATCCTTGTTGCGGCGTGCCCTCCAGAACAATCTGGAAGGTACTCTTGCGCAGCCTTGACTGAGAGGCTACACATGCTCGACTAGCAGAGAAATGGGTGGAAAGGCGCTATCGACTCTTCGAGAGAGTGCCGCCGTTTTAATATATTGCACATCGAGATGAGCTTATAAAATCAAGCAAACGGATATTCAGAAAGGGCATGGGCTGCACAACGTAGACAGGACCGACAGAGTTAAAATACGATCAACAGGTTGCCTTTAGTACAGGTTGTCTTACGTAAGGCTGGCATGTTGAGGCGGATCACTTCACGACGGAGAAAGGTATTGTGTAATTTCCATCAGTCTGTAAATGCCATTTGAAAACCCATTTAAGTAATTGTTAATTAATATAGTTTCCTTTAAATTTAGATTAAAATCGCTTCTAATTTTATTAAACGATTATCTAAAACACTCAAAAGTTAATTGAAACGTACGAACTCCTATGCTGTGTCTACATGTAGGCTGCAATAAAGAATTCACAAGTACTGTTGCAAGAATAAGTAGGGGTAATTGGAGTTCGATATTGCGTTCCAACTTATATAGCCTACCCGCAAATGAAATGGTTTCCCTTGCAGAAAAGCTTAAATACAGTACACCCTAAAAGCGTTACTGAAAGGAAAGCTTTACATTCCTGTAACGCTAGAACATTAAAACTGTAGCATAGAATAGGAAAATAAAATTGCAACCATTATTACCAAAATCTGCTGTAGTTAATTTTAAGGAAGTAATTAGGAAAGTAATAACAACGCCGCTGACTGTGAGACATAGTAAAGATAAAAGAAAATAATGGTACTTCCAGACATCCCAACCGCTTGTGTAACGTACACACGTACGTGTGTATCCCACACGTTTAACGTAGCCCGGGTATGGAAACTTTTTCGTAAGTTATACCGCACAATAACTGTATTCCCTACCGCTGAACATATTTCAGGATCTGGGTTCACGTTCCTGAACTGTTATTTAATTTTATGAATATCAGTACGGGTCCGCACAAAAAGTCCGTTTTATATTCAAGGACTTTATAAAACCTTTATTTTCCTATGAAAACTTTTTCTAGATACGTTACTCAAATTCCTTATAATTTTAGGGGAACTTTAGTTTGGAAATAAATGTGGGTTTCAGGCATAATTTTATTATCCATCGCTATTCTTGGAAGTCAATGCTATTTATTACCAACGCTAATCATGTTATGGACAACATTATCTTTATATAATATTACTCATTTCTAAATTCTGTCTTTTAAGACTTTACGTCTGCAATTGAGGATTGCGTAACTCGTGTTTTGCTTTCTTCAAAAGATGAGTTTTTCTATTTTTGTTGTAACGTGTCCTACTGTGTCTGTGAGTGTGATTATGTGTGTGTATGTGTTTGTGTTTTAATGGTAAATCTTCCAAATGTTAAGCTTTTACTACTTTATTTTATGTCTCACGCCTGTGTTAAATACTCATAAGTTATACTAATTTAACAATATTGTACTTATAACTGCAACATATTCCACTCGCAAATAATGTATTATATTGTTCCACTGTTGTGTAATCTGGTGTATGGTAATTGTAAGTTAGGGTAAACAACTAAATAGGGTTCCCAAAGTTCAAATGTTTGAAATGTTCACTACAAATATTCTGAATTCGTGTTTTCATGTTTTAACATTTTCTAACGCTTTAAGAATGCTGTTAGTAAGTAAAGTGTGATATCAGACAATTCAATGAGTAAAGCAATTTAATGACAAAATTTAAACGTGGTTTCTGCTATGCCTATAGATGTAAGAAAGGATTCTAAAAATCATTTAAGCCAGTAGGAAGTCCTTAACTGATGATTACCTATAGGGGTACAAAGGGTGTGTGTGTGTGTGTGTGTGTGTGTGTGTGTGTGTGATGTCGCGAGCGGTCGCATGTGCTTGGCTCTGACAGCAAAGGGAGTTTACATTACAGCCTTAATGGAACTGTCACATTGGCTCTAGTAAAGCTGCTAAAAATAATTAAGTCTGCTGTTCACTGCCCTATTTGAAATACGTACTAATCTGCCGCTGACGAGTTTGATGCATTCCTGTTATTGGCGGACAGCACAAGCCAATTATGACAGCTGACTAGCGAGCTTTGGTAATTTTGTCGAGTTGAAAATTTTTTAGATGTCAGCATGTGCTAATATTTATTGTGTGTATTTATAATGATAACTTTGGTGTAAACTAAGTAAATGAAGACCCTCCCATAAACTAATTTGTTATTCTCAATTTGTCTATCAATTATTTGTCTATTGTGGTATTACGTTTAGTTTTTGTCAATTGGGTCATATAATTTTAAATTTTATATTTATGGTCGTAATAAATGCCACCTGTTTATAACGCAAGGGATAATGATAAAAATTATCCAAGGGACGGAATACTACTGTCAACGACGCCAATTGAATATTGATTAGCACTGTCAAACCATCTTCGGAGCAGCCTGCCAATCGATCTGGTAGACTGACTGTTGATATAATGAAGTAAGGACTTAAAAGTTTTAAATAATTAACGTGGAAAAAATTTAACTTACAAAAGACAAACATTATTAAGTAATTGACAAACTTTCGTCCACGGCGCCCTTGATAACGGATTAACTCCAAAAACGTGAAATTGATTGATTAATTCTACCATTGTATTGGATTAACATTTACTGGCTAAATTTTTTAAACCAAAAAAGTGTTGCATTTGTTGTAGATATATGCCTAAAAGTGCCTTCGCCCCCCCCCCTAAGCTGAATTGTTTGTATATTGCTTTCTGTAGAGAGTTTTTATAGTTGGGAGATTTTAAGAATCTGACTTTAAAAGACAATGCAGTAATATTACTAAAGCGCTGGTTTCAAAGTGCTACGTGACAAGTAGGCCTACTACAATTTGTTAACAACTTTATGGAGTTAGTCATTTTAAGCACAGTTATTTACCATAACACATGCTTCTAATTGGGAACTGTATTTAGTTTGGAGATGAAGGACAAATATTTGTTAAGAGGTGAAATGTCAGTGAACAATCAGCCTCAACCAGGTGCTGGGTCGAGCAAATATGCTCGGTCAACATATTTTATTTATGTTGAGGCTCGTGGATATCCGACTTCGTTTTTGTGGACATACGTGAGATCTATCCTAATTAATCAATGGGCTTTATGTTCCCATTTATCAGTGGAAAATTGTTTTGTTCAGTACTGTAGACCTACATGATATCGTTTTTCATTTTGACAAATGTAGATGGTATACATTTATCTTCTTTTAAAAATGAAAGGGGGTAGACGTGGGTGGTGTTTACGTGGGTTTATTAGTTGAACTATTAATGGGAAATTTTAAAATGGATATTGTAACAATGTGACTAATTAAAAACAACAGAGTATTTAGTTATTACTTATGCTTGTAAAATTAAATAATGTATGTTCTTAAAACGTTTTTAAATCTACTTACCTTAAGACCTAAATATTTTTCACAGGTGTAAGTTTAATATTGTGAAAAAATCAGCAACATCGTATTATTTTGAACTACGTAAAACTAAAAACCCATTGAGTATAATTTCTTCTTCTTCTTCTTCTTCTTCTTCTTCTTCTTCTTCTTCTTCTTCTTCTTCTTCTTCTTCTTCTTCTTCTTCTTCTTCTTCTTCTTCTTCTTCTTCTTCTTCTTCTTCTTCTTCTTCTTCTTCTTCTTCTTCTTCTTTTCAAGCATTAGACTTGAGGAGTAATATATTGACATTCATAATTTTTGTAAATTAAATTATCTGTAATTATAAATAATACCAATAGTAAGAAATACAAATTGTATTATGAGCTATTTGAAATAAGTATTTAACAGAGTGTTGTTTTGTTACTATACATGTGTAATTTAATGGATTTTGTGAAATATTTACATATTTCACATGTTTATAATTATATTTTACGTATATCTATAATGTTATTCAGCTGAAAGAGTAAGAAAATTACTTATAAAACTAGAAGTCTTCACATGATACCGTTGGTGGTTTTGTAAAGGTTGTCAGGCTTCTGACAGAACACACAAGAAAAAATAGTTATCTAAGTTTTAGGTTAAAGGCGTTTGGTAATTGTTAACACATTAAACACAATCAATATTTTGTTCTCTACAAAACGTAAGTGCAGTACCCTTTGGCAATGATAATTATTTATGAACTTCATTAACGAAATTTTTGGCACTACTGTAAAGATTAATTTGGTAAAAATTCGTTTCTTTAAAAATCATTACAAGGATAACGTCAGTTCTCTTTTGTTATCTTAATACAAGTAAAGTTTGGAAGTTGACAACACTGATGCACCAGGATCTACCTAAAATTAATAGTTGATTTGAAATTTTATTTTAGCTCTGCTGGTACTTAGGTAACATAGAGGCGTAAAACCTTTTTAAAGTAAGAATTGTGTAAGAATTGTCTCATTCAAAATTGTCTGAAGTGGAAATATGTACATTGTCTGAAGTAAGGATATTACAGATTCCTCAGGAATAGAAATGTTGAATACTTTATTCTAGAATTAGACATTTTCTGCATTGTAGACAGGATTGATGTTAATAAGATCACAGATGTACAACATTTTGAAGCTTCCGCTTTACAAGCTAATACTTTCGTAGGTAGTAAAACTATCAGGCATAAGAGATATAAATATTCTATCATTTATGTGTCTCCTTTTTTGGAAGAGTAGTAAAACTAATACTGATATTTTTCGGTAATTTTTCTTAATTTCTTATGCCATTAATTTTCTACCCCTCCGTCTCTTTGATTGTCTACTATTACTATAGTAGTAATAGTAGGCCTAATATACGAATCTGAAGAATTTTTTTTGTATTTTTTGACTAAATCGTTTATTCTTGTTCTTGTAAGCGTTGACGTAGCAATACTTGCAGCTTCTACTATCAATGCTGAATATTAAGAATATGAGTAAATAAAAATAACATTAAAAACAAAGGTTTTTCGTTTAAAGGCTTTAAGATTATTTTCTTAATGTGTCTAATTAATTACACAAATAGGAAACACGTTGTGTATTAAGACCAGGTGGATTAGCTTGAGAGTAATTTGAACTTTTAGGATAAGTTATTAGAATTAAATTATTATCGTTGGCAATCCTAAAAAGTAGGCCTAACTGTTGTTGTCAGGCATGGGAAATGTAGTTTTCAACATTTAATTAGATTTTTCAGTGATTAGCTAAATGATTTTAAAAGCAACAAACGACACCGTTGTTAAATACGGTTTTCAACTAACCGATTTCTAATATTCATTCCTCATAATAGAAATTTAAATAAAAAATAATACATGAAACGAGTCTATTAGGAAACAGATAAGACCATAAGAAAGTAATCGAGATTCAGCCCTTTATCTTAGTACGACTGAAACCTGTGAAAAAACCTATTTTTTTCGGACATTTACTATCAGGTTTTAATATATGAGTGTATTACCATGTCTACCATGAATACTAATGTTACTTAAAATGGTAAAGAACTTTCTTACGTATTCATAACTCAAAATTGTAAAATACTGAGAGGTTAGCTTTTATTCATCAAATATTTTGTTTTATACAATAGTAAAATCTTTATTAAATCCATGTTGCAAAAGTTTGTATCAAAAACACTTCTAAATTCTTCCTATTAGGAGGATAAAAAAATTAGTAAATAGCAAGTATAATAATTATATGAAGTTCTGTAATCAGTAGTTCTCGTAAGCTACATGTTAATGATAAGCAAGGCGTTTTTGACTACAGACTAAGCAAATTCCTAAAAATAATATAAATACACAGAAACGATAATGTAAAGAATGGGTTTTAATAAGATGCTTGAAAAATAATACATGGTTTCTAATTGGTCTGATTTAATCCTTGGGATGGGAAATTGGTTTTCTTAAACTCGGTGTGCTCCGTTAATAACAATATCTATTGATTCCAAACTTCTCCGCTCGCCAAACCAGTGCTAAGTTTGTTATTGGTTCTGAAAGTCTCATCCCCGATCCTATCTTCAGTTTATACAATGTATATGACTGCAGTAAATTTGTACATCTTACTTGTTTTTACTCATCCCTTTGTTTGAGATAGTAGCATTATTGCTCTACTTCTGTCTGTTCTGTTTTCGCCCTCCCCTTCAATAGTTTGAACAATATTTCATTCTCTGAGGGTTTTGAAGAGTAACCGTACATTACTACATTTAAACATTATTAAACTTGAAAGTAAATAGCTGATCTTCTGTAAATTTTTTACAGAACACGTTACTAAAATTATAAGTTTATTTTAAAATTTCTTATCTGGATTACAATATACAAAAATTATATGGAAGTTATTTTATTAGTGTTTTACGATACCAGTGGTATTACTAAAATCAACTTAGAAGGATTGGAAAAAGTTACAAAGAATAATCAAAAAGTCTTTAATACCTTGATGTTCTAAAAAAACTATTCACTTGGGTAACAATAGTTTATGCTTAATGCCAGGTCGCGCCTCCCGCCTTTATATGTACGACACCGGCTGCTGGTATCGCACAGTCGTGTCTGCTCCTACTGCAGCCCACAGCTGCCCGTCCCGGCAACAACCGCAGAACCGTCTTCAAACGCTTAATAGAAACCTGAGAAGGCGAATAAACTTCTCACCAAAGGCCAGCCCGTAGTGGCCGAACGTCTTTTCTCGTAGGGGCTCGTCACCCTCTACCAACTCAGACACAGTCCCCACAGGAGCAATCTGAGTCTTCTGCTGCCGCTACCCGATACCCTAGCAGCGATTACTGAACCTGAAGGAGCACAAGCCCTGATGGCGTGGTGACAGTAATCGTCTCACAGATCATGGCAGCTCAGGATATCCAGTCCGTACTGACAGTTATCCTAACCGCACTCAGCAACGCTTACTTCTACTCCTAACCATGGATAGGAAGTTTCGAGTAGTCACAATGCCTCTATCGTTCTACGCGGCTTGCTTAACTGTCTGCTTCCGGTAACCTTAACTCCAAGCATTCCTCGTGGAAAAGGCGGACATCAAACCGTCAGTTAAGTCAAGGATGACGCCAATGTCTTCGTTATGGACACAACCTACTTTCCTCAAATGGGGTTATTGTCCTGACGTCCTTGACTTAGTCATCCCTGGTCCTTGGCGACGAAGTTATTTACAATGATCTTTGTATCCTCCTTCCCGCTCCCCCAGACGTGTGATCAAGCACAAGTTTAGGTTGACCTAAACACAATTCTCAAATTTCAAAATTGAGCAGTTTGCTACTGCTCGAGCCGCTTCGACTGCGCTGTTGTCCAAGTATAGAAAACCGCGAGGTGTGCAAATGCCTAACTGAGGAAGCCATCCGCGGGGTGTGGCAGCCCTCTGTCGACTCCTTCGGACAGCCGAATCTATCGACTACAACAGAGCGGTTCTAAACTTCTGCGGGCGAATCTTAAGGGAGCCACGGCGTGGAGTCGGGGTGGGGCAGTTGACGAACTCTTCTCCTGCACGCCTTACCGTGCAAAGATTACTTGTAATCTAGCAACTTGTACCGAACAAACACCCATACTGTACCGTTTGAATCTGGCGTTCATTAGGTTCTCATCCGGACAAAGGAAACATACCAGCGCGCAAAACGCCCCGCGCAATTTCTGTCTGTCTGTTAAGTTTTACTGATAATCGAGGGACATAATTATTTAAACAGGTGTCTAGAAATCACATTATTGGCATATTTGAGCACTGTAACTTTTGAAAAAATTTAGGTGGGGAAAAATTTATTTGGTTATATAAAAAAGGGAACAGAACAGATGAAAATAATTACAGAGCAATAAGCTTGCTGGACTCAACGTACAAAATATATACAAGAATTCTCAATCAGAGATTAAGAGTCATTACTGATGCATTACTTTTTGAAGAGCAAATAGGTGTTAGAAAGCGTAGGTCGACTGTGGATGCATTGTTTGTATTACGACAGATAATAGAGAAAAGTCGGGAATATAACCAGGAAACGCATACCACTTTTGTTGATCTGAAAAAAGTTCTTCATAATGTAGACCGTCAAAAGTTATGGAATATTATGGATAGGTAAGGATGCCCACATCATTTAACAAACTCAATTAAGAACTTTTACAAAAGTACATCTGTAGTCATGGATCTGAATGGTAGGCTCTCAAGCGACATTCTAATAACTAAGGGAGTTACGCAGGGAAACCACTACGTACCATGTACAACATATCACACGTCCTAGCAGAGTTGAAGACATTTTTTTTACGTCCAGTGTTTTTATCATAACAATTAATCTGAAGTTGTGGTTACGCTGTTGGGCAGCCTCTAAATCCTTCCTCCATAGGTTCGATAGTCGAATGTCTTCTTCTAAACCGGTACCGCCTCTTGGAATGGTCCCGGCACTCTCCGTGGTTGCAGAGAGTTGTGGTGTTAGCAACCTCTTCGATAGTTTACTATGCTGATACCTTCTGGGTGTCTGGGTTATCTCTTACCTTGCTGATTAGCACGAGACGTTGCGTTTTCCACTTTTCATAGAAGACGTTTCTCACCATCTTTCAAACAGATGTTGTACGTTTGAGGAATAACTGGGGCCAGGATCTTGAAATTGCCTTCAACATCACGGCAGGTACACCATCAGGTCCGGGAACTGTTTTATTCTGCCGCCAACTTGCAGCCTGTGAGAGCTCTATACTTCATTAAACTGAGGAGTCTCTTCCTGAAGGTCGGAAAGAAGAGTGATATGGCGATCCAAGCCCCATGGATCATTTCTTATATCCCGCCGATGATCCTCCCACTTTTGCCTTTAGCGTCTAGTGTTCTTTTGAGTTCCTTATTTGTTATCTTTTAATCGGCAAGGAGGATTCCACTGGCTTCAGCATGACTTCCCCTTCCTCTAGTGACTCTGCGTCTAAGATGAAAACATCTCATACGGGTGACAGCTGTTTCCATGGGTCACCAGTAAGCAGGTGGCCTACGAGATTTATTCCTCTGTAGCATGCAATTACCGCACGCTTGCCGTATAAGATACTCAGTTGCGTCGATTTCTTCCTCGGCGGCACCTGTCATTGCCAAAGTAGAGGGATCTATCCTCAATCAATCACAACTGTGAAAAGCGCTATGTCAAGTTTGGCCACGTCCCATCTAGGTGATGGCATGAGTTTTAACGCGACAACGTGTTCCCTTTACGTGTCACACATCATAAAATGGTAATATCTGTCGGTATAATTCCCGGGATCCAGGTTACCGCTCTGCCAAATGCATCCGCGCACCAACGTGGCCTTTCACAGATCCGATATTGCTCATTAATGACTAGCAAATCGATTCCAAGTTCCAGTTTAAGCTGCTTTAGAATGTTATCTCCCAGCCTATTTATGTGAAGATTTCCTTGAAGAATCCACATTACCCAATGGAATTCTTCGCATTGTCGATTGTCTCGGTAAATACGTGACAAGCACATGAGTCTGGAACATGGGCAACGAGATCTGGAGCTAGCTTGCGCTCAGCACACAAGAAGCACTTTTGCTCTTGATATGGTCATTTTTCCGACACTCAATGCACAGACCTGGCCTCCCTGTCTGCTGCTTCTCAGTATGCTTGTCGATGTCTGTTTTCGGAACAGGCAAAACAGCGGTTGACAACAGTTCTCATACTCTGAATGAGACCAACCCAAGTTGTATTTAAAAAGTCTTAGGCTAATCTCCCCGCTACTCACATCATCATCATTATGGCTGTCTCCTTACGTTAGCTTCCATGAGGAAACGGTGAGTTTACCCGTAAGGCATTTAAGGTGTCTTTTAATAGCATCTTGCACGTATTCCACTCCCAGGTACGCACGGTTGGTTTCCATCGCCGATGCGGGTGGCCTTGTGTGGGTCCAAGAACCCACCCAGATACGCACTGCTTTCGAGCGCAGGGGGGTACCATCGGTACCCGCGATAATGGTTGGGAAATGTGCCTATCGCTGCGCGAACGTTATAGGGTTTTACCCTGACGCCTTGCGCCTTGCGAACGGGAAACATGGAGCGCTTCCCTGGGCAGTAGCTGTGTCCCTGTATGGGACCCTCTCGCCAGTCCGTGATGCCCATTAAGTACACAGTTGAACCCTACTATCTCCGATCTCGTCCGTTTGTTATTATCTCTTCGGCGGACTGTCATCCGTGGAGGGACGGAATTTAGAAGTTGTGTGTTGGTGTTTGTACCTAAAATGGATAATTCTTTACGTTACCTCTTCTGTAGTCATACGATTTTATTTAGGAAGTGCCGGCTGCCAAATAAGAGTGTTTACATTATTGAAATATTTTACCAGTTATTTGCTTAATAAACTAGTTTGAGTATATTGTTTGGTACTCGTTTAAAATATAATTTTATGAATGATGAATATTTTTAAATTTTTATTATAGTGTTCACGGTGACAGCTTTCTCTTCAAAACCTTATGTAAGAATGGCGCTTTTATCAAAAATTGACAAATTGAATTATTGAGAAAATCTTTTTTCGTTTATGGTGATTTCTGTGATTTGCATGTATAATAATAATTTCTAGTTGTAATAACGTTATATTGTTGGGTATGTTGTGACTACTAAATTGGTTATTTAATCATCTTTTACCAACATTATTTGTTCAATTTTCCAACTGTTACTTGATTGAACAATTCTTAGGTGACTTACCTTTTTGTAATGGCTAAACGACTTGATACATTATTTTTCTGTGGTATGATGATTGAGATTTCCTTACACCTACTTCCATATTCAACAATTTTTTATGTTAATTCTAACTTTTATGTGCTTATCAATAAAAATATTTTACGTTATGTCGTTAGCATGTTTCGAACAATAACTAGATTAATAAATACTATCAACTCTTACATATACGTTCTTACATCATTATGACAATTTAACAACACGAAAATGTGTTCATTAACATATTTTTGTCCCTTTGTCAACAATTGTGTGTTAATATTTGTCAGCAGAACAATATTGTGAAATATTGGTAAAGAAAATCTTATTAGTGTTAAAATGTAATTGTACTATTGAGTTCTTATCACAGATAGCTTTACGATAACTTATAAATATGGGAAACTTGGAACAATTGGTATTTGATATTCTATTGCCTTTTCTAAGTGTTCTGACACTTAGGTAAAAAACATTCAGGGGATTGTGTACGGATAGATGGACTACGGGAAAGGAAATGTAAAAAACATTAAGTATGGGTACTCTAAACAACAAAAGTGAACCATGTAACAAAGTCATTAATTCGTGAATTCAGAAAATACGAAAAACGTTTGTTTAACAGAGTATTAACATACTAAACAAAGAACCACTCTAAACCACTTTAAACCAGTAAAAGCTTGAGGCTACGAATTTTTAATATGGCGTAACCCTTGACTTTAAGTCAAAAGTAAGTACATTAATAATAAATGTAGAAACGCATAGATATGAAGAGATATGTTATTGCATATTTAATTTGTCGGCGATGAAGTCGTGTACTTAAAGAAAGATGGTTCCCATTGTAACGTCAAGCGTCTCTTGCATCAGAAGCCAGATAGTCTTGTAGCGGTCACAGGACCGTACGTAATATTTAAAACTAGGTTTATGGACCTAGAGGAAGCGAAAAGTGTGCTGAAGCTTAACAGAGTGACATGATTTGGAATAAACACATATTAACGTAATAACAGGATTTATTGTCTTATATTGATGACACAATTAAATATTGTAATAATATTATCAAAGATGTTGGAGTTAGATGTATGGATTCTGATGTAATCGAGCCCCGCTGTTTGGGCTCCAATTTGTAATAATAAATAAAAGATTGATGTGTGTTGATGATATAGAGATTGTGAATCAGCCCCACTCTTTGGGCTAGCCAATTTGTAATAAATTAATAAATAAGTTGTAAGTTGTAATGTGTTTAATTGGTGTTTAAATTGGTGTGGCTCTCGACGTCTTACTGGCCTGAAACACTTCCTTAAGTTTCCCAGCTGGTCGAGTCCCAATGGTAGCAAGACCGGTCGAGTAGCGTAAAGTTGATGAAGGAATATATATGTTCAGCTTCGCCGAAAGTTTCAAAACAAAATTTATTGTTTTGAAGGAAATTTAAAAAAAATTATGTTTATAAAAAAAAATAATTAAAAAAAATTTTTGTTAATTTAATTAATTAATTAATTAGGATCAATTAATTAATATAGGGCTGTGAAGTTTTAAACAGTGTAATGCTCTTCTGAAAATTTTTATTAAAGTTTTAGTATATTTTAAATAAGCTATCACCACTCATAAGACTGTCTTCAAACCAATCGATACTTGTTTACCTTTTTATTTTTTAGGTTATCTTCACTTACGGGTGGTAAAGTCCTTGTAGATTATCAATTAGAATTGTATTATTGGTAATTAGTATTATTGAAGAAATAAAGAACTAATAAGTATTGAAAAGTATTAATGTTTTATTAAGTAATAGCAATATTGACTCTTATCGATTAGTATCGATTCTCAGGATATCGAAAAAAGTTACAAGTATATGATATGAAAATTATATAGGGTTCTTTAAACAGCCAGTTATTATCAAAGTCAGAGAAATCGGGCTAATATTTAAAAAGTATAACGTTACAATCAAATTAATAGTTATTAATAAACACAGACATTGAATAATAATTTGTAAATATAATAATTGTTTTCACCAAACAGCTGAGTTGAACTAAGAAGAAGGCACTGGGATCGTCAAAGCAAATGGCCGCCGTCAAGTTGATCAAAATGTTGCTCGTTCCTGCAGTGTTCCAAATAATGTATTTTCTGGCAATATTCCTGTTCTCGTGTCTGCAAATCTCTTGTTAAATGTTGTGTAGTGACTGGTGTAGTGATTCTGGGTTGTATTTAGTATGTCTGTGTAATTATAAGTCAAAACACTCTTCCCAATTCCGACACTAATTTGGTTAATGTGTTATACAGTTTTCTGGTGTTTTGTGGTGTTTTTCACAGTAGAAATGTATTGTTTAGTGTTAATTAGTGTTTCTTGATCGTTTTTGTCACAATGTATATGTCCTGGAAGGATTTTATAATTCACTCTCGACTTTACAGTAACGTACTGTTCGCCACTGATCTTTAACGTTTTAAGATAGGTTAGATCGTCACAAAACTCTCGTTTATGTTATCCGTTCAAATACCAATAATCAACTAACTGTTTCCTTTAGTTTCAATTAAACTCTTAGCCCATATAATATTATCCTTAACATTGTTCAAAGATATTTTCACATCCTGTGTACACTTTACTATTTCACTATATAATTGCCTAAACTTTGGTTATTTGTCAATTTTATTCACTAGATGTGATTTAAATTAATCTTTCAGTTCATTCAGCTTATTTTCAGATTAAATAATGCCGTTTTATAGTGTTTTCTGTCCAAAAAATAGTAATTTCACTTTCAGTTTGGTATACTCTGAAAAGTCAAAACATCAAAATTTACTTCCTGTCATTATATAAATTCAGCCATTTTATCAGTTATATTTAATATTAATAATCCTATATTGTATTAAAAGGTTCCTATTCCCTTATTTTCTGGTAATTAATCGAACTAGTTGTATTCTGAAACATTATTCTGGAATATATGACTCCCATGTCCAAATTTCTGAGTTTAGTCATTTTCATTTTTATTTATAATTCTGAATATAATTTATTAAAATCTTTCTGAATGGTAAGTGCAATTATATGGCTTGATCTCAAGTTTATTTTGTCTAAACCCCTTTTGTTTATTTGCATTTAAATGATTAATTTCTCTGTTTTGATGAAGTTTGGTTTCCATTCTTTTGGCCTATGATTTTGTAACAATTTTTCTTACAAAATATTTTACAAACAATATATGATGTTTGATACCCTCTCTGACTTTTACATATAGTATTATAAATTAAACATGTTTTCAAATTACACAAAAACAGTTAGTATTGGTTACAATACAAATAATATTTAAAACAAATAAAGAATATTTTTTTTAAATAAATGGTTGTCTTCAAGTCAGACATTTTGCAACAAAATCCCCATTTCCAACATGGAAACATGGTTTACAAAAAAGGTTTTTTACTAACTAACATCTTAATTACTCTCTACTATTTACAAGTGGTAACTATTTTTATAGTTCTGATGTTAGTTGTTTCAGACCCAAACAAATGGCCTTATATCTAAAACATTTTTAAACATTCTTATACTATATACATAAAAACCTTATATTTATATTCTTATTTCTAACTATTATTATAAGTAGGATTCTACAGTTTTTATACCGTCTTTTATACATTGTGTTTGGGGAATTGCACCCTGTCATTAACAAATAAATAGTATGAATTGTTCAAAAAGTATTATGACATCTGTTTTTCTTTTTTCATGTAAAACAAAATGTTATTTTAAACAGATTCATGTCTTATGAACAACATATTGTCACAGTACACATTTCAAGTCACTGAAAAATGCATATTTCATTGCATTCAATGTTTGTGATTGCCAAGAATGAAACACAAGGTTCATTTTTTATAATACCCAAAACTATCACTGGTTCACTTTGCACTTATATAATTATGTTAATGCTAAATGGTCGTATAGTCTTATTAACATAATAAATTGGTTAGCGTTTTTCAATGGAGATTTGTTCCATGGGTACTATATTATTGTTTCATCTTAGTTCACAGGCAACTTTTACTTTATACACTTCTCTCTCTTAAATTTGTATACATGTGGTTTTTATTTCGTTATACTTTTGTTTTTAAATATTTATTTTGGGGATATAGGGATTTGGGTGTCTTTTATAAGAGCATGACATCTTCTTCAGGATGCTGCCTTCTTCTTCTTTCATCAGTCTTCTTTTCTCCTGCCTTCTGGGACTGGTATCTTCTCCATCTTCTTCTTGATGCCATCAGGTTTCTTGGGATCTTCTCCATCTTCTTCTTTATTTCAGAAATACACAACCTGTATTGGTTGATCTTGGCTTATTTTAGGGTTTCTATTCTATTTATTCTCCCTCGTTGTGGGTTTGGTCATATTCTGTACTGCTTGGTTATTTACTTTTTTACCTTCCTGGGTTATAGTTTGAAAACCTTTGGTTATGAGACTGGTTTTGGATGACTCATTACTAGTAACTCCTTTTATTTGAACTTGTATTTTCTTTATAATAATGATTTCTTTCCACAGTTGCTATGAATTAATCTATTTATATTAAACTTAATGCTTTCTTCCAAATTTAAATATTATAACTTCATTATTCTAATGATCAATTGCCATTCAATATTATGCATACATCTGTCACGCTACAATATTCAAATATCATTTGAACGTCTCATTATTAACTAACACTGTAATATTGATAACTATATGGAGCTGATTTAAAAGAAATTAAAACAGACATATCAGAATGCCCCTTCAACTCAATATTTAAGTTTTGTATCATTCTTTAAAAGTAATCATTGATTCATAGTATTTAGAGATGCACATAAAAGATATATATATATATATATATATGTGTGTGTGTGTGTGTGTGTGTGTGTGTGTAGAATTCTAGACTAGCATACCCCATGAGGGAGAATAACGCGAACATTAACCCAATAGAACTGACGGAGCATACAAAACTTAACCCTACCCCTTAATTTAAAAAAACCCCTAATAACCTTTCACGAATAATTATGATAAATAATACAGTAATAAGAATAAAGATTATCTGACTCTAAATGGCTTAAGCAAGGCAACCATTTATTAGAACTCTATAACCACCCCCTCATGGTGTATGTTAGGCAAGTTACAATGGAACCAGGTACAACTTTTACAGACTTGAGTACTTATGACTTCGTGATATTTTGAGTTCTTAAAAGTTGTTACACAGATTAAGTTAGCAGATATTTAGTGTCGAAAATAAGGGTAGCCAGTGTTTGAAGTTGATGTAGTTAGAAGAGGCATAAATTAAACGATTCCACCTGTGAGCATGAAGCGGCGAACTCAAGCTGACACATGATGACCTGTATACGTGAAGTGGCTCCGAAATTGACCATGTGCTATGGTGAATGATACTGGATGTCGTTCCTGGTGTTTCTGAGTCTCTCTAAGTGTATTTCTTGGGATTCCCGTGCAGCTCCCGGTCTGACGGCTTCGGGGAGCGCTTTAGTGTAGAAAAGCTCTGCTGGTGGTCATAGGTGTTAGCATAACCACCGATCTTCCCCTTTTTTCCTGACAGTGCAGGGACCTTATAACATTTTATTTCGGGATAAGTCGCCAGTTAAGACACTCAGACATTACACTCTCTCACCCCGGAACACAACCACTGTAACCACTTCTACCATTTTTAGTGTCCACATTTACTGATTCACAATATACCTCTTTTTACTGTACTGAATTCAATTAAATTCAAATTATTTAATTTCATTAAATAATAACAACTAACTTCCATAAGTTTTATCTAAATAAGCGTTAACAAGAAACAATTTCGTCCTTAAAAAGGAAGTAACAAGTACATTAAAATTTTCCAAGCATAAGATTCAACAATAATGAATAATCCGGACTACACACACGCTTACACCATTGTAACACACATAATACATAATTAAATAAAAACTGAAATAATGTTGATCAATTATACACACCTGAAGGTGCTGAGGAATCTACCGACGCATTACAGATAACAGACACACATGACCTAGGCCGTCAGACCAAGGAACGTTCTGGTTGAAGGCTTTCAGAGAAATAAATGAGAGTGAGACAATTGTGTGTAGGTCGTACCTGCCTGCATAAAACAAAACCTGTCCCAGTTAGCCAAAAAGCATTTGGCTAACCTCACTAGCCACAATGAAAACCAAAAACACAGCAAACAGCTCACCACCAGACTGGTCACTAAATCGCGTCGCCGCAGCTTCGACGATAGCACTGGCAGGCACTGCTGCCCACTGTGTTGGTAGTCCTGAACCACGCTACACGCGCCAGGAAAATTCAAAGTCTCGGCACAGTCTACCATAAAATAATTCGTTATATTTAAATCAATGATTATTATTTTAAAAAAAATTAATTTGTTTTTTTATGTTGTACAGAATGGTAAGCAAAACGGCAGTAAGTGTTATGTTCGTAGAATAGGGTTATAGACTTTAGTAATACATAAAAACTAGAATCTCAAGCTAGCCTTTCTACGTAAATTCTATTAAATAAATACATAATAATATTTTGCATTACTCTATGTTTATTTTAAGAAAATATATTATAAACTTGGATATATTAACAAAACCAGATTGATTTTTCATAATAATGAATGTTAAGCATGCCAGCTTACTTACTATCAATAAAAAGCTTTAATTCTTCATATTATAAAAAGTTTTAATAAAACGTTTACGTTGAATTCATAAACACATTCATATTGTTCAAAATCTTTAATTTACCCAAGAAAGTTTTGATAGAAATCGGCTGAAATGTTACTACCTAACTTGCTACATACGGAAATAAATTAGGTTGAATTAGCTATTACCGTCCAATACTTACAATAGAAAAGGACAAGGCTAGGTGTGTTGGACAAGGCTATAAAGCACAGATGGTAATTTCCAAGTAGCTGAACAGGTAGTCAAATGGGTTTAACGTCTAGCTGTGGAAACGCATATGAGAAAAAAAAATAATAAAAATTTATGGATACAAATACTGAGTTTGTTAGAACGTAATCTTACAGAAGTACAAAGGTAACAATTTGCATACTTTGCTTATTTTATACTAATTACATTATGATGTAGAGAGGTGAAGACTCCTTTATATCTCCTACTAGAAAGGCAAATACAAGCAACAAGCAAATATGCACGCAAGGGCGCGCTCGACACAGTGAAACTAAACTGCGAATTTCTAACCTATTTCTAGGAAAGGGTCTAAATACACTTATATTAAGGATGCTAGTTATTAAATACGAGAAAGTTTTGAAATTCCTTGTGCTCTGAAGAGCTTTGAGATGAAAGTGAAACAACCGAAGGGAAACAGGAGACGTGATTAGTTACAGCGTTGAACTTCTGCATGAAAAGCTAATATTTATTAAACCAAATAGATATATTTATCACATACTGCAGAACATTTCTCTTAATCTGTTATAACGGAGAATATATTTTGTAACATTGCGATCACACATATACATTGTAACATTGTAAATGTTAGTAAAATAAGAGTTAATTTCTTATCGTACCTCTGTTCGATCTCTTTGATTGTCTGAGCTCAGATAAACAACTACAGGCAATCATGAATGGCACTACTTATTACAATGTAGCCTTTTTATTTTAATATTTACTTTGCTAAGTAATCTTATAATACATAATTTTGTATTTGCAAATTACCTTTTAACATGTTAAACCTATTTACTATATTTCAGATCTTGTTACAAAAACTTAGCAAATATTATGAGAACATTATTCATATCGTTTGGAAACCCACATATAAGAATAACAAAGGAATAGAATCGAATACTTAACGTTACCGTCTCCCGTAATGATAATAAATTACTTCTGAAAGAAAATATGATGTAGAGTTTATGACAACTTACTCTTCATACACATTTTTCCTACGTTTATTTCAAAAACATAACCCACCTACGGTGAAAAGACTATTGCGAATACGTATAAAAATTAGTTAAAATATACATGTAGCAAATATACATGATACATGTAGAAGTAAATGTAGAATACTTCCTGAATCACTTTCAAAAAATGTGTAGAATTATGACAGGACGTAGAGTATTGACGACAATAATTGTAAGTAAGTTAGAGATGTCAACAGCTAGGTCAGCCAAATTCCAATGATATGGAATTAAGGTCACTAAATAATTAATGATTCTGACAGGAAAGTCAATTAAGAAATGTCTTTTTTAGGGAAAGTTGACGATAGCAATCTATTAGATAGATTAAAGAATGTGGGATAGAACATACGATAACATCTGGGACTGAAGGGTATCTCGGATGACATAGTCACATTTTGCAAGAAATAGAGCAGCATGAACAGAAAATGCCAATGGGGGGAATTCAAAAAGCAGAATTAGAATATAAGACTAGAGGACAGAGAAGTGTTGGAAATTCTCGGAGGAGGTAGAAAAGTTAGTCTTTTTAAGTCGAAAGAGGTCTATGGGTGCTCATTCTCTGGCATGTATTATTTAAAATAACCTATTATTTGAGTTCATAATAACGGATGATTTGTAATCTCCATCTGAATATTTTTGTAATTAATGGTAACGACGGTAGTTTAGCAAAGAAGTAGATATATCAGAAGATCAATAGAACGAAATACCGCATAAACTGATAAGCAGATGAACTGAGCGAGCCTGAACAGCAATTAACAAGTTACATTTACAACGGGATGGATCAGTATATACAACACAATTAACAAAATTGTTTGCTGAGTAAACATTTTAATGATTCTTTGTCGTTTTCTTATTGTATTATGAACTAGAATTACTTCACTGTAATCTCGAAATATTATAAGAGTGAATCGTTCAAAAAATCGATAATGTAATAATTTGAGTTTTTACGAAACATTTAGCAACTAATGATTTTTACGATAAAGTAATGATTTTTCTGTTTTAGATCAAAACGCTAAATTGATTATAAAATTATTTATACTAAACGGGAATTCTAATTTGTTTTTATGACTCTTAAAGTGAGATATTTTCTTCTTTTCTTTCTGTTTTTGAACCATTGAGCACATCAGTATGGCTATCGCACACAACACTCACGCGTGCTCTCTCGTTCATGGACATTAATTTATAGCATATAAATATATAACGTTATAGCATATGGCACCTATAAATTAGTAATATAAATGCTTATAAATATTCAATGGTAATGTTTTTCTCAGTGACATGGTCTTATTAAAATAGAGCACGTTGTTTAAAACATAAGATTTTTTAAATTAAAAATTAGTTTGTGGCATAAGCAAATTTAAAAAATCGAAGAATTTCTTACATTTATTTTATGAACTTTTCATAAAATACATCGTCTTACACATACTATGCGCTAATTTCCCCATGAAATGCATCCCGCACTATATGATGTCTGCTGGTCATGGCATCTTTAACTTTCTGTATCTATAGTGTCTCTGATCTCATCCCTCTTCCTTCCTTTAGCGGTGATCACTCTAATATTTTCAATGTCCGCGTTAAAATTGCTCTATTTTTTTCATTTCCTTTAAGGTTCTTTTCTTTGATAACTGTAGCATTTTCTCCACTATAACAATCAGTCTCGTTCACACATTCTGGCCCTGAAATTATACAGCTTATGTTTTTAGTATTTATTTATGTATTTTGTATTATGAATTTATTTCTGCATTCGTTCATGTCTGTAAAAGATGTAGTCCATTTTTCGTCTGCATTCTTCCTTATAATTTATATTGTTTTCCAACCGCCGTTGACCTTTGAGCATCTATCAATGTCTCAGTTTTCTCACACCAATTTTCTTCTTTACTACAGCTTTGTAGACCTATAATCTTATTCTTGCACACACAATTTTTACCTCCTGGAAGGTTTGTGTTGAACAAACCATTTATGACATCTACCTTTTCTCTGATGTATTAACTTTTGGAATAATTATATTCATCCACATCTTATTAGGTCTGGAATTATCGTTACCGTCAGTTGATCATAATGCTTCGTAATGTTTTGTATGTTACTTATTATCTGGTGTCCATGTGATGCGTACAGTGTCTTGCCCGACTATCTTATATTTTATAAGGTAACGGTGATTTGTAATAACGGTGTCTCTTTTAATAGTTCTATTTTACACCTGGGAAAAATTGTATGCTTACACGTTTCCCTTGGACATTCACGATCGCTACAACTGACGCTTACAATTCTCTGCTAGACAATAGAGCTGTTCAATATTTTTTGTTCTTTTACACTCTTTGATGTTGTTAGAACAAGCCTTTTGTTTTCTCCCACCAATGCTTTATCCAAGAATTGTGCCCTCCAGAGTAAGTTGTAAGAGTGTATTTTTCAGCATTCTGTAAATGTCCAAAATTAACAAATTTTCCTTCGCTTAATGCTTCTCATTAGTTCCCTTTTACTGTTCGCTCTTGTTAGTGCCTATTTATTGGTGACATGTTGGACCCACAAGATTTTCTGCGTTTTTTCGTGTAACCACATTTCCTGAGCTTCCAGAATTTCAACTGTGGATTATCTTAGAGTACAAAACCTACCTTCATGTTATAATAAAACGTCGTTTCTGGTATTATTAAATAAATGTTAAGATGTAATAAAAATTTGTTTGGTTAAATACAAATCTTTGCTCTAAGTGTATCTGTTGTTGCGTGTTTATGCCTCGAATTTGTTAAATTTATTAAATTATAATTTTAATTTCTGAATGACTCTTCCTTATCTATTAATTCGAGAATTGACTGAAGAGAATTATTCAGTCCGTCTGTTCTAATTTGAATGTAGCGGTTGGATTGTCCCAAAACAAATTCTCAAAGTTTAGATTCGATCTTCATCTTAACCTTATTCGTTGATGTTAATTTTGGTTTCGTAATTTCTATTATTCTTGTGGCTCACATACGTCTTCTGGATTTCCGTGAATATTGAACGAATCCTGATTATACATTACATTCGAGAAATAAAACATGGATATGATTTTTAAAATATTAATATTTAATCTTTCCAAAATTAATTCAGTTTAGGAAAAATTGTCATTTCGAGATACACGCTAGCAATAACCGATTCTTTATCTCACGGTCAATAGTAAAAATGAATTAAATATATAAAGTGTGAACTCTTTTGGCTGCTACGAAAGGTTCCATTAATTAATAACAAACAATACAGAGTACATTACGATATAATAGCTTAATTCTTATGATCTAATGTGATATTCAAAATAGTTATTAATGTTGAATAAAGTGGCTTGCAATATTTCGTTTTGTTAGGTGCGCAATGCATTCTGGTTATGGCATGACGTCATAAACATGACCGCCTCGTGGTCAGTTATTGTGTATAAAATTGTTCCCAATGTATTTTAATAAAAGATGTTCACTTTGTATTCACTACTTCTTATATACTGTTTTTTCTTTTTTTTATAAAACGTCCATCAGTGATTAATTATGGTGTGAGTTATTGGTGTTACTAGTGATTGTTCATGTTGGATTACTAAAGTTGTTTGGTTAAGATATTTGTAGAATACGTTACAGTTCTTAGTTAGTTTTAGTTTAGGCTTCTTCTTGTTATTCACTTGATATTTTCTTCTTTTCTTACTGGTAGTCGTTCAAATTTGGTTAGATGACTTTTGTTAATAATTTCATTAATTTTCTGATTTTTTGTTTATAATTTATACTTCTAAATTTGGTTCCTGGTTTTAAAATTTTGTTACATAATATTTTTCCGCGAGCACCCCTCAACCGTATTCAATCGCGGTTAACAATCAAGTGTCTAATTTCTTCTTTTTGTCACAGAAACAGACCAAAATTTCTTGGATTCTGATTGGCCCATCAGGAAAAGTTCAAATGTTACATGACCGAGACCCTTCAATTACATTACACTTTATAATTTGCCTTTAACTTATTATTTTATCATTATACAATAATAGTTAATGCTATGGCTATGTGGTTAATAAGAATAAAATTACAAATCATTTGATACTGAACGTGTCCTGGTTTAGTCCTGTAAAATTTAGTACTTGGTGGATTTTCCATTTATCTTATTAAACAATTTATAATGATGAATGACAGTTAACTATGACCCCTTGAAATAACATTATTTTAAATTGATTTGCTGCTAAAATGAAACTTTTATAATATAAAACAAAACTCTTAATGATACTCCTTATATTAACAATTATAGTATACTACCTTAACTAATTGCACACTGTTAAACAATTGTTTGTGTGATAATTCCTACATCACTATTGTCAATCATGATTGACCACTTCTTAATCTAAATAATAGCACACTTTTCAACTGTAGTTTATGTGACTATTATTAGGCCACCTTTTATGTGTTTATTATTACTTATAACACTATAAGTGGTTGTGCCTCTTTTTTCACTTTAGTTTACAACAAGACAGATTTTTATTGGCCTATTATACATATAGGTCATACACATGTTACATTATGAAATGGTTGTACTCTTTATTGTTTTATTATGTTTATTTGTTTAATGTTTGATTATAGTTTTTTATGTTATTTTTATTGATTTACTGCCCTATCTTACTTGGTAAAGTCTGGTTACATTTTGTTAGTCATAGTCAAGTCAATGGTTGGTGTTGTTGAGTTAAAGTTGGTTGATTCATTATCTTCAAAATTTGATGGTTTCTCTTTATTAGTTGTTGATCATAGTGTTTGTTCCATCCCTGAATAGGGCTTCAGCGATTATCATTTATAATTATTCTTACAGCGTTCTGTTTCGTTACAATGTATAACTGCGGGCTAGACATAACACCACCATTTTCTGTCTAAGATTTAAATGTAGTTAAATTCATATAATTAATATCAACATAACCTAGTGGAAACTAACAGATATTAAAGCAGCACTGGCGATTGAAGAATTGACAATATGCCATTCTCACCCTTGGAGCGTCAACTCTTACGAATGTATTTGAGTGATGTGTAGTCAACAGACATATAAATGATCCAAACAACAAGCTAGTATGTTGCGGTTGTTAGTATTTATTTACTAGCAGGGAAGACTGAGTTTTATAATTAAAACATATACGGACGTTAAGTCTATGAGTGTCGTGCTAAGTCAAGTTGTGTTACTCTCAGGATTGTTGCAATATTTCTGTTGTTTAAAAAGAGAACTTATATAATTTTGTAGGTATATACAGGCTTAAAATAACTTTTTAATGTAGCCACTAATTTTGATAGTAAACTAAAATAATATTAATATGTATAAATATAAAATAGTAATGTGCTCTACTATAAAATCTGACGTTTCCTTTCAATTTTAACTATATACTATCCTTTATAATCAAAATTTTTGTGTACAGTAGGATTCATAAGTCAGAAAATAGAACGGAATTCAGGAGTGAAGGGAACTGCTATCAAATATTGATTCTGCACTTACCCACCGAATGATAGGAGGTAGCGGATGATATTGATGGTGCTAGTACGATACTCGATACTAACCTATTCATACGTAGACAAATACGTCTGTGATATCAATTCCATACCCCCTCGCGCGCACCCGTGTTTCATCCAGTCAACATTATCCTCAGACGTAAACAAACTGTGCCTCTCGTATTTTCTTATTCTAAATAAGTTTTCGTATACCGACATAATATGCAGACTGCGCAACTGAAATAGTAGCCTACTGCTTCTTATGTCGTTTATCACAACATAGTTGCATTTATACGCTACAGAGTATCTTATCTATAAAAAGCATACTGAATCGAAAATACAATAGCTTATGTTCGTTTACTCATTACGTTGGAAACATATGATGTCTAAATAAATATAAAAAAGACAAATGATATTTGATGATGAGATTATATTGTTACGACGGTCTAACTGATAGAGTGGAAAACAAAATACAAGACACCAATTAAGTCACTAATCACTAGCTTTAATTATCACAATTAAACAGTTTGTAATCAACAAGATAGTCTCTTACAACAAATCAATTAAAAATTGTTCACACGCAATAATAATGTCAACTAATATAGTGTCGCACAATTATAAAACACACAACACTTCGCTACAATACATCGAACCGGACCGGAATAAATCGTCACTTAAACTAAACTGACCGTCGCTGAATGCCTGTATTTATACCCCGCTGATATGCCAGAATAATTTGTCGCTTTGGATGACGTTTAAACAAACAGGCGCTCTCAAGAATCAGTAGAAACAGTGTCCTTGAACACACTGCGCTGAGAGGTACGGTCTGGTCGATAGTTGTCGCGTAATTGTCTTTCATTTCAAAGTAGCAGCAATATGTACGCACACAAACATTACAGCTGGAATAGGCGAGATATTTTTAGAACGTTCCGTATTACGTAACACTTTATCCGTATTACGTAACAATATTTATGGCCATCAGTAAAGAAGCACGTATGAGAGAATAATAGTAGTTTATTTGTTCTCTAGATTCTTTGTAAAATGTTGTGAGCTGCGTCTACTCAGTTGACTCCCACGGCTGAAATAATATTTATACTTTGACGTTGTTAATAAAAGAGTCAACAGTTTTTGTCTATGAAGATGTGAACGTTTTTATAAAGTCATCAGCAGACATTTTGAAGCCGTAGAAATAAGACTATGAAAAAAAAGCAACTTTATATCCATACTGTGTGTGTGTGTGCGTGTATGTGCGTGAGAGAGAGAGAGAGAGAGAGAGAGAGAGAGAGAGAGAGAGAGAGAGAGAGAGAGAGAGAGAGAGAGAGAGAGAGAGAGAGAGAGAGAGAGAGAGAGAGAAGATAGGTAGAAAAGTCAGAAACGAGGAGAACGGAGTGACAGTGGCGTCTGGCGAGCAAGATGCAACATATGCAACAAGATGAAAGTTGTGGTCATATTACATACGTTTTTCAAAAGCCTTCGCTACTACTGATAAACCGCTACATGAGCTATCGAAAAAAAAATCCCAGTGACCAAAAGAGTGCGATCAAACCTTCAGGACTTTGAAAATTGCATTATGCTCGGAGCCAACTCTTGCTATCCCAGCCTCCGAAGGGAAGTACTTCTTAGACATAGATGTAATCAATATGTGTCTTGGAGGGTGTTTTGTATAAAGTGTAAAATGGGTAAACGAGCACAGTCTATTTTAATTTCTGTTCAGTATGTTTTTTATAGATAAGATGCTCTGTAGTGTATAAATACAACTATGTTGTAATACACTACATAAGGGGCAGTGCTATTTCAGTTACATGCAGTCTGCATATTATATCTTGTCATAGGACAAATGGGGCCAATCGTACATCTCCTCGTATTTTGGTGACCCTAAAAATGGCCGTGTGGCAAGAACGCTGAGATGTGTATTCCGCGCTTGCATGCCCCTTGAATTTTAAAAATTTGCAAAATCAGTTTGCAAGGTCGCGTGACCGTTTCCAAGTGTAAAACTTCAAAGTAAAACATTGGCTGAGGCGTCTTCATGGTAATTAAGATGGCTTATCCCAAAGACCGTGCTCAGAAGATTACCAACATTACCAGCAGAAAGAAAGAACAGAACGAAAGTGAAAATGTTTAAGTCATCAGTATAGATTTCTTAGCAGATGGTCCGACGACAAAAGCTTTCCAACAAAAACAGATGGCTGACGAAGATATTTGGCCGATCTTAACAGCAAAACAAGAGCTTGTTTTCCTGTTTGGCAAGATATTTGACATGGTTCCGAAGTTCTGAAGAGCTGCTTGGCACAATGGAAATCTCTGACCTTAGAGAACGGATTGCTGAAAAGGTTTTGGAAAAGTGCAGGTGGACGAGATGTGGAATGCAGCTGACAGTTCCTCAAAGTAAAATGCACTCTATTTTGATATCAGTAAAACAATTGATAAAATATGGGAACGATTCTACTCATGTTCGTGACGATGCAGAGGAATGGTGTTGGACCTGTGAAATATGCGATGCAAGCGAAGGTTCACAAACAAGAAGCAGTGAGACAGTTAATCATTGGACTGCTAATCGGGAGAATTGCCGTCAACATTCCTGGACCTTTCCTAGTTAATGACTATACAAACCGGTGCATCTTGGTTGTAGGTTTTGGTGGTTTACCGGTATTATTTTACTAAGTGAATGGAACTTATAAATTCCAATTGAGGAGGTTTCCACTGTGCCAAAGGCGTTAGTTTACAACTTCTATTCCCGTTATGAAATCCCTATTGAAACCCATTCGGATCAAGGGAGGAATTTTGAGCCCGTAGTTTTTAAAGAATTATGTTAGCTACTTGGTATTCGAAACACTTCCCCATCCTCAGTGCGACGGAATGGTTGAGAGTTTCAATAGGACACTTGAGTAGTATCAATCAAAGGTTGTTGACGAGAAACAAACAGACTGGAACCAGCGTATAACATTATTCCTAATGGCGAATAGGTCATCAGTATACAACACAACCGGCATGACTCTAGCAAAACTAGTTCTTGGTTGGGATATTCGTGTTCCTGGGGACTTGATGTTCGGATCACCCGAAACTCAATTTCAAGGGCCGCAGAATTATTCTTCGTAATTAGAGAACCAACTGGGACAAATGAATCGTTTGATACGAGGAGTGCTGAAGATACCTAGTGACAAAATAAAAGCGCGGTATGACATTTGCAGCAATACTGTGGGTTTTGAAGGAAACTAGATTTGGTTACACAAATCAAAGCACCGTCGTGGTCGAAACAGTAGGGACAGTGGGAATTCAAGGTCATCGACTTAGACCGGCTGGCAAAGCATTACTGCAGAGACGTTTTGCTAGTTTGAGACGAATAGGATTAAGGACAGTGTTATGTTGAGATGAAAGACAACGAAGTGTCACGCGGAGCATCAGTCGAAGCTGTTCCAGACGGCACGCTATCGGCACATTGCACTAAGGTCGTGCACTGACCTAGCTTATGGTGAATACCAGGCGGTTATAACAACTCAACTATTCTCGATTCTCAATTAATAAAGTTGTGTTAGTGGTTATAATCACAAACATAATTAACACTGTTTCACACCATTATAGAAAATTTATTCCGATTAGCGCTTTCAAGCTTCACAGGTCATCATCAGATCGGAAATTTTTTTCCAGTCTGATGATGAGCTGTGAAGCTTGAAAGCGCTAATAGGAATAATATTTCTATAGTGGTGTGCAACACTGTTAGTTCTGTTTATTCTCGATTCGTGGGCCGGAAGTGGTAGATTTCTCTTGAACCTCTGCAGGATATATATAAATGTCAGCGGCTATATTAGCAGTTCTGTTAAACCTGGCGATTTTAGAAGCGCAGATAAAGTGATTGTTGCGGTTTAGTGGAAAGTGATTATTGTGCTAATTAATGCGAAACTGTAAAAAGTTGATATTTTTGTGTGTGTGTGTTGGACAAGTTTAAGTTGAATTGTTGTAGAAGAGTGCTTTGTGGATTTATAACTGTTGTTTGCGTCTAATCAAAGTTTGCAAATACAGACTTCATTAGTGTCAGTTATTCTGTTTCCACTGTACAACACGACGATCTGAGTCATGACTGTAACAATACTTACATTTTAATTAAGGATTAATATATATCTGGTTGTTAAAAATAATAGTAGGCTACGTTATCCTGTAAACGCACTCATAGTGGCTTATATGTAACGAACCTTTTTTACACTTAGATAATATAAAGCCACATAAGACTTTTGGTAATCATTTTGCTACAACTCAAGGAAACAATTATTAACACTCCAAACTGTTTCAAATAAAGCGATTTCTATGCTGTAATAGGAAAAATAGAAAACTCATGAACACAAAAACTTAATTTCTAATGATCAAATACATTTGAACTTAAGTTTGTATTGTCCGAAGTATTTCATCACGTTTAGTTGTAAACATTAACTTTCTGTGTACAAATACAATCTGAAGGGTTGAATTCAATAACGGACTGCCGTGAGACGTTGGTATTCCCACAGCTCGCGTGACGTGTACCCAGTAAATTGGCTTTATGTCTGACGAACCTAATACTGCAGCGACTTTACTGTTGTCTGGCTCGTTTACTGCTTTGTTGTCTGTGATGGAAAGTAATTGTCTGAATCACAAATCTTAGAATTCTAACCCTTTTTACCGACTTGTGACTCTTTCCTTCGCATTACTTCTGATCAGAAATAAATTATTTAAATTAAATACAAGATAACACACTAATTATTACACAAATTATAAAAAATATTGTTTTTATACTTATATGTATAGTAATTAATTTTATTATGATTATACAACTTTATAATTATTAAAATATGATTATTTATATTTTAAAATAATTTTATTTAATTGGCGTTCCTCCGAAACGAGCCCCTTGTGCCGAGGCACATTTTAAATTGTAATACCTCGGCCTGAATTTAATTTAAACCGCCGCCACCGTGAGTTGTTTTTAAATTTGTCAGTGCGCTATGCTTGCTGGATCGTGGGTCAAGGTCGCCGTGGCAGCGGCGCCGACTATCGATATTACGTGCAACAAAGAAATTTAGTAAACTATATCAGCTGTTTTCCGTGACCTTGCAATTCGCTACGGTTAGCTGTGCTCTGTGCACAGGAGTTTCCTTCTCATTTCTACCCTATTCTTCTGATGTGAACAACTGGTCCGGCGGTGATGCTAACTATCTTTTTCATGCATTCGTGAAGCGCTAAAGCGTCTCAGGGTCCTCGCTCACTAGCCAAGAGTGACGGAGTCCAATGTGGAAAACTAGATCTTCTCAACCGGCACAGCAACACACCTAGCTCCATCGCCGTCGGGCCGACAGAGAAATGGATGATTTCAGATCAAATTCACATCAACCCAGCTGAAGAGGAATTCTGCAACACAGTTTAACACCCTCGTCTTGCGTACATCATCTACCTTCAGATCACAGGCGGGATCAAACTAGTTAATTATTTAAAACACAACTTAGAGACAGCAGTGGGCACCCGTGATGTTAAAAAGAGACATTTCGTTAGACGAATTCGCCGCATGCGAATCAGTTATTCACGTTGTTGATTGTTGACTATAATTCATTTAACTTGCATTGCATCAGTACTTAATCTAAATACCAATTGAATACAAGTATATTACCGTCTGAAAAGGCGTGTTCACAGCTCAATATTTAAAACTTAATTAGAGAAGGTCTTGCACAGTCAAGTCTGGCTCTGCCATTATGCAGTGGTTGTAGTCATACTACTCTAGTAGGTTCTGTTTAAATGCAGTTGATCATGGATATGTAAATGGATCCTTAATGTAATTGTTAAAAATATGTGTGATGAATTGCGTAGTAATTGCAAGCTGTAATTAAATTTTGTGAAGGTGTCTTATACATGCACTTTTAGAAATGATTGTATCAGCTGAGGTCATGTTCATGCAAGACTTACTTTGTTCTTTATTTTTTAATGTTTTGTCTATATTGTACGAAGGGTCTATAACAATTTAATAATTTATTAACGCATGGATTTATGTATTTCTATATATATATTGCAACGGAACACAGGATGATAAGCTATGTTGTTTTTATCAGAGCACATGGATGACGAGCATTTTCATGTTTAAATTGGTTTTATGTAATACTTTGTCTTTTAGCCATAAGTTTTGTATTTAGCAATGAATAAGCATTTAGGGTATACCAAATTCTCCGTAAAAAGGTATTCTTTATTGTCATGTATTTTTTGAGTGAGTTTGTGCGCGTGTGCGGGTGTGATAACGTGTGATCGCTATATCTTCCGCGGTAATTAACCGATCGACGTGAAAATTGACAATGAATTGTTTATGTAAATAGCTTCAATTTATGTGTACTCTATGGTTCATAACTATTTTAGAAATATGGTTTTTTGAGTAGGAAAAACTCAATTTGAAACATTTATTATTAAGAGCGTCATAAAAATTGGTAGATAATTCAATGCAAGTTAGTGCATATTTATACAAACTCTTTCTGAAAAAGTTGATATCTGTTGATTCCATCAATCATGTGACTTGGGTTTAGCCAATCGGAATACACTAAATTCAGTAACATTCATTCTTTGTAGAGTAAAGATCGACACAGTCTGTCTGTAGAAGTTACAAGGTGAAGTTGTGCTCGTGCGTGAGAGAGTTTTTCTCGAGCGAACATAGAAAAGTATAACTTAACATAATCCTTGGTATTTGGTACGAAGTTCTGCGTACAGAGCCGAGTGGGTCAATTATTTATATAGAATTATAATATAGTATAGTGCTTTTCGTGTAAGTTTAAGATATCCGTTTAGCGAATTTAAAGACACTTCAAGATAACGTGGAAGGTGTACGACTAATACACCTTTTATTAAATTGATACCCATATTCACCTGAGATTGATAAAATGTACATATCAATTAATAATAAACTGTTCTAGAAAATAATAAGCATTGTGTGTTTAATATATTTGAGAAGAGGACGACAAGACGAAGAGGACGCCAGGACGGGACTGGATGTAGGAAGCGGAGGATTGCACGTACGAGGTCGTAGCCTCAATCAAGTAAAACCGATATATTATCGAACATTATAAACTTTATTGCAAATTACAATACATGACAATTATAGTACAATATACCTCTTTAAAAATTATATTTGTGTGTATAATAAATAATTGTTCATCTCCTCCATAATAGACTTGTTTGTGATTTGTACACACTCACTATGTCCTTATTAGTATAATAAAATTTGATCTGTTGCAATATATTTGATGATGTAACGAAATATTCAGAGCAACTATTACTTATGAATTTTTTTTATAGAGTTTGGTGATGTAATGAAATAGCCAGAGCTACTATGACAACACTATTTAATTGTATAGCTCAATTATTTGAGCAGGTTGTTAATATGACTTCAAATATATACCTATATATTTGGTGATGTTCTGAAGTGCTGTAACTTATTATCGCACATGTAAAGATTTGCTTATGAAACACTAATAAAAACTGTTGATGTTGAAACATCGTTTTAATTGCAAGTTCTGTCACCATGGGCCCCGCATATTTTATCTTCCGTCTAGACTTATGGTCTAGTTTTAAAATTTAAGTGACGCCCCTCAAAAAAAAAGTACAAAATTTTCTACACAAAAATGAAAAAAGGAGGGGTGGCGTTTCGCCCTTAGGACAGGTTCAGCTTTTAAGTAACTTGGGTTGTAAAATTTAACGTGGATCTTGACAGCGATTTCTAAAATAAAATTAATAAGTTTGGTGACAGTTGTGGTGTAATAAATTGGCACTTTGAACACAAAACAGGAAGGGACATAGGAATTAAGATGTATAAAACAATCGTAATGCTAATATTACTTCATAGAAGTGAGTCATGGGTTCTTACTAGGAGAGAAGAAAACCACATACAGGCAGTAGAGATGAAGTTCCTTAGAGCTATGAGGATGTGGAAAAGAAGACGGGAAAAGGCGGACATAACCAAATTGCAAAATACAGTTTGCTGGACAAAATAACATAAAATAGAAGAATCAGGGTGGATCACATGAACAGATGAACCCAGCCAGACTTCCAGCCCAAGTCTGGCGTTATATACCATTAAGAAGAAGACGTGATGGAAGGCCAAGGAAGTAATGGATACTGAACCAGCCAATTTATGCCTAATACTTGGAGTGCAGAAGACATAAAGTATACACGAAGAATTGTCGGAAATATGACGTTTCAACGTCGTATTATCAAGTGCTTACATACTATAATCATGAAGTGCTTAGTAACTCAAATCCCCCCCCCAAAAAAAAACATAAATGGTCGTTAGAACAGATTTACGTACAAATACGCGAGATAATTAAAAGTTGCCTATAATACAGCAACAACGTTTACGGAATACATCCTGTTATAAATGAAGCACTGAGTAGTATCCATTAGTTTAAAACAAAATTCAAAACATCAAAGCACTACTTCCGCTTAAAATAAACCTTTTGCGGTATTTGTAACACAAATATATTTGTAAGATAAGATAAAACAAATGCAATGCTGAATATTCAAAAAATTTTTATTGAACATTTTGAGAATAAAAATACTCACGTACTTTCTGGCATTTTTAAGCTGTAATGTTTCAGCTAAAAGTATTAGTTATTCTTAATTTAAATCTAACTAATATTACTATATTAACTCAGTGTTCTATTATTTCATAAAAATTACATTAAAAATGAAAGACGAAAACAATAGTTGTCGGTTTTGATTCACAGATGCAATACTGTAATTTTGTTGTTAGAAACCAGGTAATATTCCTTCTCATAGTTTTACTTCTTCAATAAAGTCTCTGTCTGTCTTTATGTCTGTCTGTCTGTCTATCTCTATATCTATCTCTGTCTGCCTGTCTGTTTTTGCCTGTCTGTCTGTCTCTGTCTCACTGTCTGTCTGTCTGTCTGTCTGTCTGTCTGTCTGTCTGTCTGTCTGTCTGTCGGTCTGTCTGTCTGTCTCTCTCTCTCTCTCTCTCTCTCTCTCTCTCTCTCTCTCTCTCTCTCTCTCTCTCTCTCTCTCTCTCTCTCTCTCTCTCTCTGTGGAAGAAGTGTTGATTACGTTACTTGTGCGGGTTCATATTCGTTGTACATAGTTGTTAGTCATCAGATGTAGACACTAAAGACACACGCGCGCGCACACACATACACACATATCCTGGGCGGTAAGTTCTTGTTCTTGACGTTGTCTGTTGTAAAGGCGCATACAATTATGGCAGCATTACATACCGTTTGACGTCGAGGTTACTACGACTGTACCTGCTGCGGATACCGCAACTGGCGGCTGGCGGCTGGCGACGCGTTGTACTAGCCATGCAACCACCACACTAAGCACAAAAGCCGCGCGGTATGCCTTGGTCCTTTACGGACTGCTGAGCAGAGGTTTTCTTTTACTATGACCACAACGTTATGATTGGTTACCACTGTTCTGTTGGACCATGACATTACAAGCATCAAGAGCAAAATCTAAATAACACGGTTATAAAATTATAAAATTCTTTTCAACCGTAGGCCTACCTATTATTTTCATAGACCCCACTTCATCTTTCTCTCTCCGCTTGTTTTAATTCTGAGAAATTAATTTGTTATTAATGTATTCGTCTTATTGGAGGCAATTTAAAAGAAAGTTTACTAAAGCAAGCATTAGGTGATCTATGTTTAATAAATAATTAAAACTGTTTTATTTTACTCATGAAATGTAAAAAATACCTACTTTATTAATATGACTCCATCTTGACACGCTTCTGAACTGAGTACCCGTTTTAGCTTTCATAAAATTGTTTCACAATATTGTTAAGACAATACGCCTCTATAAAACGATAAATCCGTATGTAGTTTCTTGCGGGCGCGCGCGCATGTGTGTTTTGTTTTTCCAAGCATTGTATATACGTGAGCTGAAGTTTGAAGCAGGTATGTTAATAGACTTGTTTATTCATAAAACCAACTGTCCTGTTTTTATGTAGACTAACGAATTCCTCAGTCTCTGACTCATATTCCATTTTGACTTGTTACGCTGGTATAAAGGGTTTAGACGTTTCCTTCCTCTGATTAACGGAAGGAGGCGCACAGCTAGAAACACTGTCGGTTAAATCAAGTGACAAATTTAGTACAATGGATACACATGTGATGATAGATCACAAACTGTGCTAATTCACATGTGTACGTTAAAAACATGGAAATTCAATTCACAAAAACAGGGATCGTACGTATGCATATGTATTTGTTCTTGAGAGAGAGAGAGGAGAGAGAGAGAGAGAGAGAGAGAGAGAGAGAGAGAGAGAGAGAGAGAGAGAGAGAGAGAGAGAGAGAGAGAGAGAGAGAGAGAGAGAGAGAGGGAGGTAGAGGGAGTGTGTGTGTGTGTGTGTGTTGCGGGACGAAGGGCATGCCCGTCGCCGCTGTTGTTCGCGCCCCGAATTTTTTTTATAAAGCTCCCGCTGCGGGGACCACGATACTCTGGATTCCTAGATGTGACCTGCTTTCGGCTGTTCGTGTGTGTGGCGGAGGGGTGTGCGCGAGTGGGAGATTGTAGGTTTTGGCAACCCAGTATCGTCGATTCTTGTTCTCCAGGAGTTATAAGCTTGGAATTATAATTTCCTTTATACGTTTGGCAGCCTTCATTGTCTCCTGTTGTGTGTGTTTTGAGAGAGAGAGAGAGAGAGAGAGAGAGAGAGAGAGAGAGAGAGAGAGAGAGAGAGAGAGAGAGAGAGAATATGCGTATGTGCGCGCTCACGCGTGAATAAAGCTTATGGATTTTTAAATGCAAATTTTAGTATTATCTCCTTAGATTTGAGTCAGCAGTCATGTGACAGAATATTAATTTTGAAATAAGGTTGACTGCATTTCGCAGATACATTGTTTGGACGTATGAACATCACCAAAGCCAAAATGGCTGTACAATCTCTTTATCAAGGCACCGAAGCGTGAGTATACACTGAGTGTTAACTAAACATTTGTGTTTGCTAGCTTGGAAATGAGTAGATTTCACTTTACTCGTTCACACTTTTTGCTTCAAAGTGCAGTGTCAACTTTCAGGCCAACACTTTACAATTCAAGTGCTACCTGTACTAAAAGCTATTTGAATAATTATCAACGATTCAGCGATGACGTAACATTTTGCTGACAACGCATAGTAAATATTCCGGCCCAGTACTCCAAGCGTGTGCATGTGTAGTAGCCTTTTTCTTTTTCAAGCTGCTACTGTATATATTACACTGATTTTTTGGCTACCACTGTTGCCTACTGCTACCACAAATACTATCGACAACAACGTCACTCACTAACACTACTACGAAAAAACATATATATCCTGTGACGGCAGCGGTATGCGAACATCTGCTCTCCGGTACCAACGGTGGACACAGCGAGCCAATCCAGCATCAACGTTCGGAGCTAGCCAATCAGCGATCCGGTTAGTTAATAAAACCCGGGCCGGCAGAAAATTTTACACACTTCATCACCACGCCATCGGAACGCACTTCATCTCCTCTCCTCTCTTGGACTACATCGAGGCGGAGTCAGCCGGAAGGAACAGCCGAAGAATAGAACGGCCGCCGTTCTTGCGTCTTCGCACTTCCGTTCCGCGCCAGCGATCGATTTCGGCTGGGCCGGCAGCCGACTCTACAACCGGTGCCGAAAGAAGAGGAGAACTGTAGTACGCCACGAACATCTTAGCGAGGCACAACCTACATCAGCATTCTCGCCACAAGGTCCTTTTTAGGGCCACCAAAAACACTAGAGTGTACGATTGGCGCCATTTGCCATGCGGCAAGCCTTTTGTCCGGTGACAATCCATATGTCATAAAGCATCCCTTTAAACCATGATGTTACCGATTGACCTTTGTGATTGAGTTCAGTATGTGTCTACATTAATCTATGCCTTCTTCAATTAAAAGAGGTCTCTCAAAACTGTTATTCACTTCCTCGACTCACCTACGTTTTTTATTGACTTACAAATGAACGAAAAATGTCAGAATTCTCTTTTTCTCTTGTACGAACACAAACGACTAAATATGTCAACCTGACATGAATAAACGAAACATCAAAATTTTCAGTCAAGGTATTGTTTAAAATAATTCCTACACCTGGACTGCCTTCGTTTTGCTTTTCTGTTCACAATCTCTTAGGACATTAATATTTCTTATGTACTCTTGATAGTAACATAGCGATTACATTTTAATAAGTACTTTTTTGTACTATAATTGGCAAATATTACATTAATTGTGTTGAATATAGCATGCTAAAATACAAATGCCAACCAAATTCTCAAACAAATAAGGAATGGTCAGATACCAGAAGTACGGGAAGACCAAGAACCCCTGTCGGCTGGAAAACATTCGGCGACACGCTGAAACACACCAGGAATTGGCAAGCGACCTCGGGAAATCAGTAGGCCTACCGTTGGATGATGTCGAGGCTGTAACATCATGTGGACGGAGTGTAGGAAGGTATATATAAACATGAAGTAAATATATCACCGTAATTTATACAAATTATTATTTTATGTATTATTCAGGAGAATTATGAAATTAGCGCCCATATCTACAGACAGTTCCATCCTGCGACGATTTTTTGCCTTGCGCCAAATCAGCTGGAATGCTCGAAGAATAATAATAGATCTATGCTCTTTATATTTAACTTTACTCTGTTACTGTGTAAATATGTGTACTACCAACAGATAAGCTACCGACATTTGGGCGCAGCGCGCTCGCCCACACACACGGGCTCTACTGACAGAGAATTACAAACACACGTTTAAATTCAGCTTTTTTTAAGCTCCGCTCAACAGTCCCTGAAAGGACCAAGGCGTACCGCGCGGCTGTTGTATGCAATGTGACGGTTGCATGGCTAGCACAACGCGGCACCAGCCGCTAGTTGCGGTATTCACAGCCAGGAGGCGGCGCTGTTCTCTCAGCGTCTACTCAGTTCGGCCTCACAACCCTAAGTGCACGCCGTACGGAACCTCCGCCGGGAATTGAACCCGGGACCACGAGCGCATCAACCGCCCGCGCTAGCCACTTTAAATTCAGCTTTACGGTTTTATAATAAGCAATTTATTAACTGTTTAAAAATTACTAACTGTTACACAAATTGAACTAACGACTAAGTTTCTAACACAGAAACATGAATTGAACTGAGTTTAAACTTCGTGATTATTTATTTCATACAGTTTTTCAATTAATTTGTAAACCTACAGTTTACACAACGTACCATTATTAAAAGTAAATTGATATTTCATGGGCACAATATTCTGGTACAAGGAACACGAGCAAACTGAAAACGCTACTATATGTATACGCAAACGCACGCTCCGACACGTTTTGTTATTTATATATTGTAACGTTACATATAATCAACCCAATACCAACATAAAACAAACTGATTATAAACAATCCAAAGCAAAATAAACAACAAAATGGGAACATTAAAGAAGCACCTAGGACGAATAGTGACTAATTTAGGGGAATAAAGAAATTATTATTAACAAATAATGTATTACAGAAGAAATGAAGACTCACGACTAAAGACAAGACAACGTTGACCCAAATACCCAATAGATCAGACAATGAGAAGTAGACTGCAACACCCATAACAAGAGATTTATTAAGGATTATAATAGAATCAGTGCGACTAGGGAAAATAAAATGGATTCAACTACAAGAAGAAATAAAGAATGACAAGTATAAAATAAATCATGAGAATATAAATTATTGATAATGATGCAGAAAACAGAAGTGATTTAAAAGCTGAATTAAAACGTATGCTATAAAATGTCATTGACATCAAACTATTAATAAGCTAACTTCAATGGCTTGACAATATAACCAGAACTCAAAGGTAAAACAATGATGGTAGGGAAAATAAAGGGGAGAGTGAATATAAGAATAGTAAATGTAACAAGAATTGTAATGTATTATTTTAAGAATGTATAAAGATAACAACTAAATGATGTCCAAAAGAATAGTTCACTCTATAAGGTAGATATAAAATTATAAGAAGAAAATTATTAGTCAACAATAATGTTGAGCTAGTCACAAAAAAGAAACATCTAACTATAAATAATAAAAACTAGCAATAATACATGTAAAGAATTCAGTACAATGTAAAAACAAAATCGAAGGTCAAACCAATTTTAGGAATCGAGGTGGGGACACATAACCTAAACTAACTAGCAAGTTTCAATTAGAATTGCCCGAAACAATAACAGGAATGTTCTTAGACTGGAGTGTATTATAATATAAGCAAACTAGAGACTATAAGAGTAGTATGTTGTGGGGGGGGGTACTGAAACAAACATGACTTCATGATGTTTCAGTACCCCCCACTACATTTGGGGGAAATCCTAGAACAGCTAGCTCTGACGTCATAACGACATCACTGACCTAGGCCAACTAGCTCTGATGTCATCGTGTAGTCACCGGCTATGACGTCATAGTGTCGATGGTGTGGGTTGTCGGTCACGTTGTCGACATCGATCATGATGAGTACTCTGACGTCATCGCGACATCACTGACCTAGCCCAACTAGCTCTGATGTCATCGTGTAGTCACTGGCTATGACGTCAAGTAGGGGAAAATACTGGTCCTGGCTCACAAACGACTAGATCAAAGAGATGCCACGGTTCCCACGCTCCAAGATTTTTTCCCACGTGTAGTAGAGGGAAAATGAGGTTCCTGACTAACAAAGGAATGCCGCCTTTCATCGGTCTAGATCAAAGAGATGCCGCCGTTCCCACGGTCCAAGATTTTTTCCCACGCTCTCCCCACCACCAATGGACCCGCAGCATTCCAAAGGAGCACAGCATCCGCGAATTTCCGCGAATAAAATTTTTTATTTTTTTAATTTGATTTTTTTTTTTTTATTACATTGATTTGCGTATCAAGTTGGCGGGTGGTGGTGGGGTGGGGTTCAATGGACCACCCGCACCGCGAATTTCCGCGAATATAAATTTTTTTTTTTTAATAAAGCTGATTTGCTTATCAGAGGTGGGTGGTGGCGGGTGGTGGGTGGGGGCGGTTCCGACTTGATGCATTATAGTGTATATTAAAAATATATGATCAGGGTTACCAACCTTCGCATGAGTTCAAATTTGTTGTATGTTATAATGTATATTAAATCTATATGATCAGGTTTACCAACCTATACATGGGTTCAAACTTGATATGTGTATTATAGTGTATATTAAAATATATGATCAGGGTTATCAATCTTGCATTGTTGTGTATAGAACAGATCTGCCAACATTTTTCTGTGGTGGGAAATTCAAATTCTGTGAGCAGACGAATTATAGTGTATAGTAAATTATATGACTGTTGACGACTACGATATCAAGTTATCAACTCTCTCTCCCCCTTCATCTCTCTCTTTGTCTCTAGACGCAGTTATCGATCACGATATAAACTCTCTCTCTCTCTATGTGTTTATGTGCAGACGCATTATAGTGTACAGTAAATTATATGATTGTTGTCGACTACGATATCAAGTTATCAACTCTCCCTTCCTCTCTCTCTTTGCCTCTAGACGCAGTTATTGATCACGATATAAACTCTCTCTATATGTGTTTATGTAACGCCTCTCTCTCTCTCTCTCACACATTTCTGATTACTATAAACGGAATTACATATTGTTATCTGCTCGTACGCAAGGGGTATATCCTTTGCAGGTAAGTGATATTTTGAAAAATTATTTACAACGTCCGACTAAAAATCATATTTTCAAGATAAAGGGTTGTGTCAGGAAATAAAATCATACTACGATCACATACACACACACATGACATATGTTTATGCGCCGTATACATGTAACAGAAATAATGTATTGCTGTCTCTATGTGTTTATGTAACGTCTCTGTCTCACATCTCTAGACGCAGTTATCGATCACGATATTATTCCTCAAAAATCTGTTGTACAACATCTCTCGCTCTCTCTCTCTCTCTCGCTCGCAGACGTCGGAAGAAATTCCTAGTTTATAATGTAATTACCTGTGCGTGTGCTGTTACAGATGACAAATCCATACGTTAACGGCTTCACAATAAATGTTAGCCTATTGTGTGTGTGCTATGTAAATTGTTTGTACATCAATGAATAATAATATAATCATACTAGTTTAATGTATTGCTGTAGACGTCGGCAGAAATTCCCACATTCTTGTTGTTCGATATTTCGGATCGAACCGGTCATTCTTTTCATTTTCCGAGGTTGGCACTATGGCTTTTGTAGAGCTCGTACATGCCGTGAACTTTTAGCTCTGTCGTACGCCAGCCATCTTAGTGTCAACGTCCACGAGTCGGGCCCTTCTCGGCAGGTAGAAATCCATGCATTTCACCCATCCTTTTCCCAACCAGTCTATCCTGCCTTGAGTGTCAGGATCACCCAGTCGTGAGATACGGTAAGTCATTTTTATATTATTTATGTCTGATTAGCAATTCTGCATGCTACTGCTATAGAGCTCACCAGAGGCTATTAAATTATCAAGTAAGAAAGCCGTCTTACTTTCCATCTTTTTAAACTATTATCTCACATCTATTTACTACCAGAGGGTTCATGAGGTTGCTAGATTTTCAATTAAATATTTTGCCGTCACGACTGGGAGCACGTGCTTCGTAATTTTGTGCATGACGCTGCTGGTGGGTTGAGTTTCAGTAATTGGGTTGTAAGTCAGTTTTGGCTGCGTGATTTTTATTTTAATTACCAACGTGCCGTGCTCTTTCGTTTTTTGTGCCTGCTCGTGGGTTTTGCATGCGGTTAATTTTTTAAATTTCATGAATGTTTATCATTTGCATGCTTGCACGGAAGCACGTTGGTATAATACGGAGGCATGTGAATTACGAGTTTGGGTTTATGGCTGTAGCTTTTGGTCAAGCAGTGTCGTCGTGTGTGCATCGCCAGGTGGGCAGATTTTGTGTAAAATTTTGCACCTTGTTTTTTGGGGTAGTCGTTTAATTACTGGGTCAAGTCTGGTAAAGTTTGTTTCCGTCCTGTTACGGTTTGCGTCCCACGTGAAATTGTGCGCTACGTGTTTGTGACTGTCAGGCGTAAAGGGAACGGTTTTAGGTTATCCGGATTTCGGAATAGCCTGCCTTTGTATTCAATTTAATTGTTTGGCATGACTATTACCTTTGGGTGCGATTTATATTTTGCACATGCGATATCCTGTCCATACACGACGCGTTGACCATCAATTTTGGCATTTAATGTGTCCCAGTTATTTGTGTTTGGTTCGGTAACTGGTGAATTGTTGTACATTGTACTTTGCTGTGTTTTGTGTGTATTTATTCTATTTGGTATTATACATGTTTGTTTTTGGGTGCACTTTTGTGTACCATTATTTTGCACCGTATGTGCTGTAATCTTGTGTAACTTGTGTTTTGTTGTCGTGCTTTTGCGCTGTGTAAATCAATTTGTTGCGTATTTAATTTATTGTGTTTGGCATTATTTGCCTGTTGGATTGTGCAAGTTGTATTTTGCCGTGCACTAATTTACTTTTGTATTTATCTTGCTCGGTATTGTTTATGCAAAGTAGTTGTGTGAGACGCCTAGTTATCTCGAGCACTGTTAGGCTGAGTCGGTGCGTGATTATTGTTCAGTTTCTAATTGTCTTATTAAGGGTGGTTGTCGGTTGCGCGATATTTTTTAATTCAATATGCCTGCTAAATTGTCGTTGGCAGCTTTTGACCGGACCACTTCGGTGGGAATACTTGCGTTGCAGCATTTAATAAATAAGTTCGAAGGGTTGCCGCAATTAAGGGTCGTGGATCAACATGAAGCCGGTATCTTGGTCTCCAGGTTGTCCGAAAAATATCAAGATCTTCTAGGTAAGGTGGATCCGTACCTATCGGCCGAGTCATTGCCCGAGGGATTGGACGAGGACCACATTTTTTCAGTGGTAGCGTAAATTGAGGATATTTATGTCCGGGGTAGCATTTTAGCTTCGAAACTAACAAAACCAGAGATACCGGTTGGTTCCGGCCGGTTCTCATCGGCAAGTGGCGGGCACTCAGGTGTTCTCGTTCATGAGTTGCCGAAGCTTTCGTTACCTTGTTTTGATGGCCAGGCCAAATGTTGGTCCGAGTTTTGGTCAAAGTTCACCACATTAGTGGACGAAAGTCCTGCCCTCACTCCGAAGCAGAAATTGTTATATTTATTGACTCATCTTAAGGGTGAGGCTTATGAGAAGGTTGCCGCGCTTCCCATAGTTGATGATAGTTATTCACTTGCACTGTCAACTCTTAAAAGTCGTTATCACAATCCTCGTTTGGCCGCTCGGGTTTATTGTACCAATCTGCTTCAGTTACCAGCCGCTTCTATGCGATCAGCTGCGTCTATTAGAAAGTTGGTGGACAGCTTCAATGCTAACATTTCAGCGTTGTCAGCTCTAAACATTGCTGATATATATCAAGCAATATATGCGTCTTTTGTATTGTCTAGGCTGGATCTATCATTGCGTGAACGTTTTGAGGCGTCTGTTACGGACAAAGAGAATCTCCCTGCCCTAACAGAAATTATGACATTTTTAACCGCTATGGCGGAACAGAAAGAACAGGCATCTTTGGAATCGGCTTTACCTGCTCGTCCCAGCACTAGCCACCAGAAAACCCAGAAGGTTTCTTTTTCTAAGGCTACTCCTCTTGCTGTGTCTACATTATCTGCGGAGGTTATGCAACGGGATGCATCTAGTTCACGTTGCCTTAATTGCGATTCCCGGACCCATGTGCTTCTCAAGTGTCCGGCGTGGCTGAGTAAGGACCCTAGGGCTCGATTTCAGAGTCTTAAAAATAAAAAATGTTGTCTTTCGTGCCTCCAACATAAACATTCGGGCTGGTGCAAAAATAGGTGCAAAACGTGTGGCTCTAAGTACCACCACACTTTACTTCATTTCAAAAGTACCCGTCCGTCTCCGTCTCGTTCACAGATTTCTGACACAGCTGAACTTAAGGCAGCGGAGTCATCGCTTGTTGATCTGTCGAGCACTACTCTGACCGTGTCTCTGCCCCATCCTGCAGGGGTTCTGTTAGCCACCTGTCTAGCAGTCTTGTCGTCTCCGAATGGTGGTTATATTGTAGTTAGGGCCATCCTGGATAGCGCGTCCCATGCTTCTTTCATAACTGAAGCATGTGCATCTCGCTTAAAGTGTGCTTGTTTTGATGCTTCAGTAAGTGTCAATGGGGTAGGTGATATTGCCACCAAAGCAAAAAAGGTGTGCCATCTGTCCTTGGAAACTTTAAAACGCGAGGTTGTGGCATCTAACCATGCCTTTATAATTCTTTCTAAGATCTCGTCGGACTCACCTAGGTTCCAGGTGTTGCCTGAAGTTAAGCAGGCTATAAAAGATCTTTTGTTAGCGGACCCTACCTTCGATGTAGCAGCCCCAATTGATGCGTTGTTTGGAGCCGATATTGTAGCGGCTATTCTTATGGGAGAGACTATTCCTTTGGGTGCAGGTTTGCCTGTTGCAGTTAGGACACGTTTTGGGTTTGTGATTATGGGTAGAGCCCCAATTTCACTTAATTGTGCATTGACTTGTGCTAGCGGTCTCAATGGCCTTCCTTTGGATCTGGTATCTGCACATCAGCTTCACTGTCATTTCCACCACTTTTATCCTTCCATCACAACGTTATCTACGAATACAACAAACCTAATTGAGCAAGTTCATCGTTTTTGGGAGGTCGAAGAGCCTCCAGTTGTACCCCACCAATTATCTGAAGAGGATCACTTTGCTGAAAGGTTTTACATGGAGTCAACAAGTCGGTTGCCGTCGGGTCGTTACCAGGTGCGCTTGCCGTTCTTCAAAAACTCTTCTCACATTTTGGGAAATTCCCTTAAGGGAGCCATGTCTCGGTTTTTTGCGTTGGAAAGGAAATTTGCGGCGAACAGTCAGTTTAAGAGCCAGTATGTACAATTTATAACGGATTATGTCGCTCAGGGGCATATGTCATTGGTGTCTGACCCCAATTTTCCAAAATATTTCATTCCTCATCATGGTATCTTCAAAGTTAGAGGTGATACTTCAAAAATAAGGGTGGTGTTTGACGCCAGTATGAAGACGTCCTCTGGGATTTCCTTAAATGATGTGTTATGTGTCGGCCCTAAGTTGCAGACCTTACTGTCCGACGTTTTGACTTTGTTTCGGCAGTTTAGCCATGTTTTTACGTGCGACATCGAACAGATGTACCGCCAAATTGCTATGCATCCTGATGACTCGGCGTACCTGTGTATTTTATGGCGTGAGGAGGTTACCGCCCCACTAAGGGTTTTCGCTTTGCGTACCGTTACTTACGGGCTGGCTTGCGCCCCTTTTCAGGCGTTGCGAACCTTGCAGCGGCTGGCTCAGGATGAGGCAGTTAATTTTCCTGCGGGAGCGGCGGTACTTAGCCGTAAAATTTTTGTGGATGATATTGCTGCTGGCGCTGATTCAAAATCAGAGCTTTGCAAATTACAACGGGAATTAATTCTGTTGTTGTCTTCAGGAGGGTTCAATTTGAAAAAATGGTGCACTAATCAACCCGACTGCCTACCTGAATCAGCCGCTCCAAGTGATTCCGTCGTTGCTAAGGATAAGGATATTCTGGGTTTAAGTTGGGACCATTTTACCGATTGCTTCTCCTTTCCTCCTTTGGCCTGTTGCAGCAATGCTCAGGTTCAATTTACCAAACGTGTCGTGTTATCTCAGATGGCACAATTATTTGACCCATGTGGTTGGCTTTCGCCAGTGATTTTCAGGGCCAAGGCTTTTTTTCAAAAACTCTGGGCTGAGGGCTTGGACTGGGATGCTCCTCTAAGTGATGACTTAAACGAGTATTGGAGTCAATTTCTGTCCTCTTTGAATCATCTTCCGGTAATTACTATTTCCCGGCCATTCTTCCCTAAAGGTGGGCATATTGACAGGGTAATATTGCATGGTTTCTGTGATGCTTCCCAGTTGGGTTACGCGGCCGTCCTCTATCTGTCCATTTATACTGACTTTGGTCCTCCGGTGGTTTCGTTGGTGTCGTCTAAAACTAAAGTGGCACCTCTTAAAACTTTATCAATCCCACGTTTGGAGTTGTTGGGAACTTATCTTTTAGCCAAACTTGTTCGTCTTTATGTTGGCTTATTCTCATCATGTATTCAATTGAGTCAAGTTTTCTTATGGACGGACTCGACGATTGTCTTGGATTGGCTGAATATGCCTACTTTTAAATTGAAGACATTTAGTGCTAATCGGGTGGCTGCCATTACCGAGTGGACCGATACTAAATCTTGGCGTCATGTGCATGGTGTTTCTAACCCCGCTGATTTAGCCTCTAGAGGCACGTCACTCTCCAGCCTCCGGTCGTTGACATTGTGGTGGTCAGGGCCAGATTGGTTAAAGCTTGATGCTCTGCGCTGGCCCCCTATTAATTATCGCCCGAATCACGACGTGCAAGATGTTGCCTTGGAAACCAAGGTCTCTTCGTTTCTCACTCAGGAGCCCCGGGTGGAATTGTTTGAGCACTTGTCCTCGTGGCCCTTAGTGGTGGGGGTTACCTCAGTCATCTTAAGGTGGGCTATGCCTTCGCGGATTGAAGCTTCCACAGCCATGGATTGGAAGAAGTTGGCTGTTAAGTATATTTTACGCTACATTCAGCGCAGCGTGTTTGGACAGGAGCTCGCGGCTCTTCGTTTAGGTAAGCGGCTCCCGGTCCGCATTCAGCGCCTGGTCCCGTTTATAGATGATTTTGGCCTCATTCGAGTACGCGGTCGCTTGACCAACTCTGCGGTTACTAGAAATCGTTTTCCGATTTTACTGCCCAAGCATCACCACCTAGTAGGGTTGCTAATTCATCACACCCATGTGTGGTTAGGTCATGCTGGGCCCTTGCAAGTTCAATTTCAGCTTGCCCAAAATTATTGGATTTTGTCCGCACGTCAGGCAATAAGAACCATAATTTGGAAATGTCTTCCTTGTTTCAGGGCGCGTCCTCGCCCCACCAACCCGTTAATGGGGGATCTGCCAGTTCCTAGGGTTAATCCGGCACCTCCATTTTATTCTTCCGGCATGGATTATGCTGGCCCCTTTTTGGTACGGGCCTACGCTGTTCGGAAGGCACCTATAGTCAAAGCGTATCTCTGCATTTTCATCTGCTTAGCCACTAAAGCAGTTCACTTTGAAGTGGCTATGGATCTTTCAACGCCCCAGTTTATTGATGTGTTGAGACGGTTTATTAGTCGCCGTGGGGCTCCGAAAACACTGTATTCGGATTGTGGTAGGAATTTTGTGGGGTCGCGCTCCGAACTGAAACGGGAGCTCCAAAATGTGCTTTCCAATCCTGACCAGTCAGCTCAGATAACAGCTTTTGCTGTTGACAATAACATTGAATTTAAATTTATCCCTCCGTCTGCCCCTCATTAGGGTGGCTTGTGGGGACGGGCTGTCCAGTCGGCCAAGTTTCACATGGAACGTATGATTGGGACCAGGTCGCTGACCATAGCAGAATTTTCATCGTTATGCATTCGCATTGAGGGAATCTTAAATTCCCGTCCTTTGACTGCCCTATCCTCAGATCCGAGTGATTACCAGGCTCTAACGCCTGGTCATTTTTTGGTTGGCCGCCCCATTACCGCGCCCCCGGAAGCTGAAGTCTCATTAAATGAAGGGACCGTCCGTCATTACAAACAAATTGCCGCTTTGCTCCAAGCCTTTTGGAAAAGGTGGCGTTTGGAATACTTGACGGCACTTCATGCCCGATCGAAGTGGTCGTCTAAGTCAAGAAATTTAATGGTTGGGGACCTAGTGGTTATGGAGGAACAGAATTCTCCCCCCCTTATGTGGCCTCTTGGCCGAGTTTCAGCTGTGTTTCCGGGGAGCGACGGGGTTGTTCGTCGCGCTTCAGTTAAAACCTCCACAGGTTCTTTTGAACGACCGGCTATTAAATTATACCGGTTGCCCATATCTTCTTGACTGGGTTTATCTTGTTTTTTCGGGTGACCAGAATTAGTTTCAATGATTGTTGTGGACTTACTGGACACTTTGCTGGGATTTCCCAGGTGATTCCTTCCAGCTGTTGTCCGCAGTGAATTTTACATTGTGGAATGTTTCTGGCATGGCGTTGTGCCAGTTCATTGGGAGTTATGGATGCTCAACAAATCAACAACAACAAAATAAGTAAAAAAAAAAAAATGGAAAAAAGGGGGAATAAAGGGAACAACAAAAAAAAGAAAAAAAAATGGAAAAAACTAGGGAACTAACTCAGTTGATTTGCTGAGTTTTACATTGTGTTTGGCTGGGCCATTGTTTATTGTATGTTATTGGGTTTTGTCTGCTCTACCCGAACCTTTCGGATTGCTCGCCTGGTCGATGCGCCCGCGGCGGAGTTATTCGGCATGGTTTTCTAATTAATTGCATGTTTTTCTGTATGTTTGTATTTTCTTGTGTTTGCGTGTGACCCCCTCCTAGGTTGGAGGGTAATTTTCAGAGAATGTTCCTGTTCACCAAAAGCCAAATTTTTGTACTGCATTTTTGGCCATGTCTTTTGGTGTAGTTGGTGGTTGACCCATTGCGGTCAACGGGGGCCGGTGTTCGATATTTCGGATCGAACCGGTCATTCTTTTCATTTTCCGAGGTTGGCACTATGGCTTTTGTAGAGCTCGTACATGCCGTGAACTTTTAGCTCTGTCGTACGCCAGCCATCTTAGTGTCAACGTCCACGAGTCGGGCCCTTCTCGGCAGGTAGAAATCCATGCATTTCACCCATCCTTTTCCCAACCAGTCTACCCTGCCTTGAGTGTCAGGATCACCCAGTCGTGAGATACGGTAAGTCATTTTTATATTATTTATGTCTGATTAGCAATTCTGCATGCTACTGCTATAGAGCTCACCAGAGGCTATTAAATTATCAAGTAAGAAAGCCGTCTTACTTTCCATCTTTTTAAACTATTATCTCACACTTGTGTTTATGTAACGTCTCTAGACGCAGTTATCGATCACGATATTATTCCTCAAAAAATCTGTTGTGACTGGTTAGGCGAAACATATGACTGAATTAATAAATTGTCTCTCTGCATAGCAGTTGTAAAAGGCTTTCAACGTGTTTTTGTCATTTCAACCAATTTTTGTACCGACATCTAATATGGAAAGATTAACTACGTGCGCGCGCGCGCACACACACACACACACACACACACACACATCTCCTCCTCCTCCATCATATCACCACTTAACTTTCGTGAAATAGGAGTTAGGAGACTCAAAGGTTAGTCTACGTCCTAACAACAATACACTGAAATGCGAACTGACTTGTGCACTGGATATTGACTTTCAATAAACAGCGTGTGGTATCGGTGATATGTTGGGTTTCAAGGAAAGGCGACTGCTTGAATCGAATAAAACTCACACGTCTGACGCCACAGTTAACATTATAAAAGTGAACAGTATACTGATAAGGTGTAATATAGCGCAAGGATCATACAAGAACGGTAAAAACGAGCACACGCTGCACTCATTCTAGCCGTCAGTCGAACCAGGATTCAAAATAATTGAATCACCTACAAACGTCATATACCTACCTGTGAATGTGAGTCGTTTGGACAACATAACATTATCTTTACACGATCAGGACGGTGACGTAATAGATTTTCGCGGAGAAGTCATCACTGTGCGTTTACATCTAAAACGACTATAGACATGGGCTTGTACTTTGTTTCTCCGCCACCGCTGCTACCACCGTCCTCAGAAATAAAAGAAGAAGAAAGATCAGTTAGGAAACGCATCAGTACTCGTTCGAAACTGAAACGATTAACATCGGTTAACCGACGTTTCCTGATTTCACTGGGTTTTGTTGTGTAAACAAGTAACATGGCGAGTGGAATATTATCTGTGGAGCAGCAACCGTTCTTTGAAGACAGGATCACGCACTTTTCATTTCACTCACACGCGCCGTACGCGACAACAAGATATGGAAACAATGATGAAATACGCGTGCCAATACAACAACAGTACGTCTTTACGCTGCCGTCAGAAAGTTTCCTCTACATCGAAGCCAAGTTGGTTAAAAACCCTAGCGTGGCTGCAGATACTGCGCTGAATGTGGAACTGGTGAACAATGCTATAGCATTTCTCTTTGAAGAGATTCGTTATGAGTTGGCCGGAGTGGTAGTGGACCATACCAGAAACGTCGGCGTTACGTCAACTATTAAAACCTTTCTATCACTCAACAACAACACACGTGACGCAATGGAAAACGCGGGTTGGGTGGCACCGACCGCGAACGTGTTAAAAATGAACGATGACGGCGAATTCAACTTTTGTATTCCACTGAAAATGCTAATGGGATTCGCAGAAGACTATACACGCATCGTACTGAACGTGAAACAAGAACTTATACTCCTACGCACATCTACTGACATAAACGCTATGGTTTTAGCAAGCGGACAAACGGCTGCTAATTGTGTTCTTGAACTAGATAAAGTTTACTGGAAAATGCCTTATGTACATGTAGCTAATGCGTGCAGATTACCACTGTTACGACTCATAGAGAAAGACCACCCGATAACTATGCCTTTTAGGGCCTGGGAGTTGCACGAGTATCCTGCCTTACCACAGACTAAAAGGCAGAATTGGATTGTCAAGACCTCGAGTCAGCTAGAAAAACCACGCTTTGTTGTGTTAGCGTTTCAGACAGCAAGAGAGAATGTACTGACAGCACACTCCGATGAATTCGATCACTTAAACGTGACCAATGCGAGACTGTTTCTAAACGACAAGTATTATCCTTACGATAATTTAAACTTCGATATTGGAAAAGACCGTTTTGCATTATTGTACAATATGTACGCCAGTTTTCAAAGTTCGTATTACCACCGTCTAGACGCCGGCCCACTACTGACACCAGAATTATTTAAATCAAAAGCCCCGCTGTTTGTATTCGATTGTAGCAAACACGACGATACGCTTAAGTCTTCAGCGGTTGATGTACGTTTAGAATTTGAATCGTCAATGAATTTTCCTGCGCAGACTACTGCCTACTGTATGATACTACATGATTCGCTTGTAGAATATACGCCATTGTCCAACACAGTACATAGACGTGTTTAAGTCTTATTTTATACATATGTTGTAAATACTAGTTTTAAATATATATATTTTCATATTTGTAACAATATAATCTTGGAGCTGTGTATGTATTTTAATTGTAAAACTAGTTTAGATATATTTTCATACTTGCAACAATATAATCTTGGAGCAGTGTATGTATTTTAATAAATGTATATAGTACACACTTTATTATTATTTGTATAACCCACTCCCATAATGTACATAGATTTTTTTTTTTTTTTTTTTACTTATTTGCAACAAACTAGCGAGTGTTGTCCACACACACACGTACCCTTAAATGACAGACGTTGTATGTATACTGAAGGCTCGCACCCTTAAAATTCAGCTATACCTAAAATATATCTTCAATTAGAAGTGTAATATAAAACTTACGGTAAGAATATATTTCAGAAATTGTAACAGACATAGTAATTTGATCACACACACACACACACACACACACACACACACACACACACACACACACACACACACACACACACACACACACACACACACACACACACACACACACACACACATACTTATTTGAACGAGTCATGTATTAAATTCAATAAATAATGAGCTTGATAATGTTTTAATGCGAATAATTTTTACGTTTAAATAAAATCTGTACATATAATAAAATTATGTTCACTTATTAACGTATTCAAAATGTTTCATGTACACTTACCAAACTAGCGTGCGTTGTCTACACACCCTTAAATGATGAACGTTGTGTATATTGAAGGCTCGTAAGACGTACAATAATAATGCAAAACGGTCTTTCAGCTATTAAAAAATGCTGTTGTACGCAGTGATAGATTTCACGATGTATGAACCACACGCAGACAGTAGAATGAGAAATTGCAACTGATTTTCTTCGCGTATATATTGTACACCGGTAGTGGGGCAGCTTGTGTCCGTTTTGGGAGTAAATAATTTATAATCCGTAAGTAACCCGACTTACCGTCGCCCGCTGGTAATGACTGTCATGTGTCAAATTAGAAAGTAGGACGCACCGATTCAGGCGATGTAATCACGGTCAATGACCCCTTGGCTTAAGTTAGTGAAGAATAACTATATCTAATTCTGTATCGTTGTGTGTGTGTGTGTGTGTGTGTGTGTGTGTGTATGTGTGCACGTAGTTAATCTTTCCATATTAGATCTCGGTACAAAAATTGGTTAAAATGACAAAAACACGTTGAAAGCCTTTTACAACTGCTATGCAGAGAGACAATTTATTAATTCAGTCATATGTTTCGCCTAACCAGTCACAACAGATTTTTTGAGGAATAATATCGTGATCGATAACTGCGTCTAGAGACGTTACATAAACACAAGAATGTGGGAATTTCTGCCGACGTCTACAGCAATACATTAAACTAGTATGATTATATTATTATTCATTGATGTACAAACAATTTACATAGCACACACAAAATAGGCTAACATTTATTGTGAAGCCGTTAACGTATGGATTTGTCATCTGTAACAGCACACGCACAGGTAATTACATTATAAACTAGGAATTTCTTCCGACGTCTGCGAGCGAGAGAGAGAGAGAGATAGCGAGAGATGTTGTACAACAGATTTTTGAGGAATAATATCGTGATCGATAACTGCGTCTAGAGATGTGAGACAGAGACGTTACATAAACACACAGAGACAGCAATACATTATTTCTGTTACATGTATACGGCGCATAAACATATGTCATGTGTGTGTGTATGTGATCGTAGTATGATTTTATATCCTGACACAACCCTTTATCTTGAAAATATGGTTTTTAGTCGGACGTTGTAAATAATTTTTCAAAATATCACTTACCGGCAAAGGATATACCCCTTGCGTACGAGCAGATAACAATATGTAATTCCGTGTATAGTAATCAGAAATGTGTGAGAGAGAAAGCGAGAGAGAGAGAGAGGCGTTACATAAACACATAGAGAGAGAGTTTATATCGTGATCAATAACTGCGTCTAGAGACAAAGAGAGAGAGGAAGGGAGAGAGAGTTGATAACTTGATATCGTAGTCGACAACAATCATATAAGCTACTGTACACTATAATGCGTCTGCACATAAACACATAGAGAGAGAGAGAGTTTATATCGTGATCGATAACTGCGTCTAGAGACAAAGAGAGAGATGAAGGGGGAGAGAGAGTTGATAACTTGATATCGTAGTCGTCAACAGTCATATAATTTACTATACACTATAATGCGTCTGCTCATATAGTTTGAATTTCCCACCACAGAAAAATGTTGGCAGATCTGTTCTATACACAATAATGTACGATTGGTAACCCTGATCATATATTTTAATATACACTATAATACACATATCAAGTTTGAACCCATGTATAGGTTGGTAAACCTGATCATATAGATTTAATATACATTATAACACACAACAAATTTGAACTCATGCGAAGGTTGGTAACCCTGATCATATATTTTTAATATACACTATAATGCATCAAGTTGGAACCCACCTTGTAAGTGAGTACTTATAAGTGAACAATTTGAATTATAAGGAATTAATTATTTACAATTCCTTGGGCTTACATAAGTGAACCGAATTTTGATAATCTCAAACCCAGCGAGATGTCGCCAAGAACGCGTCTATTTTGCGGAATAGTATCGACAGTACACGGAATTGCAAAAACTGACCAATCAGGGGTCATTATTGAGCATTAGGAACCAGATATTGACACAGGTGAGGACACAGTTCATCTCGAGACATCGGCGAGGGATCCACGCAGGTCACCGCAGACAACAATGCAGAATTGATAGCCGATAGCTGATCAAAATCGTCTTAACCTCGAATAGCGAAGTTGAGGTTAGGTCGAATGTAAATAAAGTGAAAGTATTTTTATTTCAGTGTTCTAATCCGGAGTACGTGCGCATAGGCAGTGAAATAATTAATGATTATTAAATATTATTTAATTAAATAAAGAATTTTAATTGTGATACTACCAGAAACGACATCGAAAGCAAGTATAAGTGACAATTACTAAATATTCAGAATAGTAATAAAATTTTCAATGACGATATTATCGAAACTGATTAACCATATTATATCAAATTAAATCCAACAAAGCTTTGAACAATATTTAAATTAAAAATTCAAATAATTATTATTGAAGGAATTAAGAAACAAATACAAATGACTTTATGTATTTAATTGATTATAATGTTTTATTAAATGGTAGTAATTGTAAGAGAAGAGTCACATCGACAATTAATAGGTGTTAAGAGTAACGAGAGCTATTAAGCGAATTTAAAAGAATTGAAAAAACAAGTGAATTAATTTTAACCAACCCTTATTTTCATAATTAACTTGATGAATATATCGATATAGGATGCATCAACTAATTCATGATAAACGTTAAAAACTGTGATTGACCATATACTAATTATTATGTATTGTGTTTAACTTTAAGATTGTTCCAAAATATTTAGTAATGTTTAACCCTATTAGTGAGGAATAGCTAAGTACCTGTATTTTTTGTGTTATTCAATTTGATGAAGCAGATAATCGATCTTTTCACTAAAATGAATTCCTAACCGTATTGTACGGATATTTTAATGTTGTTAAAGAGGTATTAATAATTTAAAGTTGATTGATTAATGTTCCAATGAAACTAGCTTTAACCTCAAAGATCGACAAAAGTCACATGTTTGGTTTTTTATGTTATTCGTTAAGAAATTTTAATAATGTTATCACTCTCCCACTACTAAATAATGATAGTAGTATATTGCTTTATGTTTTTTGTATCTTGCAGTCTCAAAGAACCTACTTTAGTTATTAAATACTTTAACCAAATTCTTAGCGTCCAAGGTGGCGAACAATTTGAGTCAGAATTGTAACCCTGAGATATTATAATTTTAAAGAGTCTACCAGTAAATTTGAACCAAAAGAAAGATAAATAATATTATAGTAATTTAACCATAATTCAAAAATAAGTTCGGAGAATAAACATAATGTTTACCCCATCCAAGAGTTTTGACAAATTATTTCGTTAGACTAAGACGTTAGAGCTTAGGTGGACAGGATCAACGGTTGGCAGCATTGGTGGCGGTAACAACTGGGTTTAAATAATTTTAAACTTTCTGACCGTCAATGCAAATCAGCTTTGCTATTAGAACACCACTACAAGTAAGTACCTGTATAACCGATCACTTCTAATTTCAGTGAGGAGTAACATAAATAGTTTCGTCTTATCAACGAGAGAACGTGATTTTACAAAATGGCGACCAACGTTTGAGGCTTTAATTAGGTAAAAGATATCGACCTAATTAACTATAAATAAACGAGAAAAATTAAATAACCGAATTTTAGCAGCAACTAAAATACAAAAAGAACAACATAAAATCAAGGATTAAAATATAGTAGTATAAAAGAGGCGGAGCCCTCGTTATAGCATGGTAAACGAAGACATTTGCCTGAACAAAAATTTCGATCAGGATGAAAATTTGGATTTATGTAGCTAAAGATGTATACTTTAAAATAAGAAAACCTTACCATCGCGGCGGGACCCCGTTTCCGGGAAAATCGATCGGAAAAGTCGTGATTGTCGGTTTTCTTCACGTAATTGTTTAAATCATGAAAATAAAGCAAAACGTTTCAAATAAATGTTGTAGCTTATGATTTTATCTACAAATTTTGTCTAAACAATTTTTCGATATCTGAATTAGTTTACGAGATATAAACGATTTTCCACGTACTCTCGCTATACTACTGGTGGATGCGCGCGCATCTCCAAAATAGGAAAATTTTCAAACATGTGATTAATTAATCGATAATTTGGGATATTTATCGAAGTCGGAAAATTTTGAAAATGACATAGGACATAGAGAAAAACCTCAGCTTTCACGTGAATATATTTACATATTTCATTAAAGAATTTATCATATACAAAAATGTGTTTAAAAATGGACAATTACATCTTATGAACAGAAATTTCGTATTTTGTCACAACTTTTTTGAAAATCATCAGAATGAAAATTCCTTCTGGATTTACTTTCTTTAATGTTTGTATAATAATAATATTAAAACGAGAAAAGGATTACTGTTAAGGGGGAAAAATGATCTTGCGTCGAAGTTTGGGTTGTTTTCCATTCTTATTTTTAAGTGTTTTTTCCGGAATTCATTTATCAATATTTTCAATGTGAATTAATCAAAATCAATAAAAATGTGCTTATAAGTACTTAAAAGTATACTCTTTCGAAAGGATTAAACATTTTTTCAGTACACGTAATATTTTTTAAATTATGCTAAATTATTATGCATAGGTACCAAAACTGGCCATATTTTAGTAAAATAAATACAACTTTTTCCAAAATGAATATTTGTGTTTGAAAATTTTAGAGCATATTACAGAATGCACACAAGAGAGATTGCACCTATACAGAGAATACACCTATTGTAAAGGTAGAAATGAGAGGGCCTACTAAGTGAGGTGAAAATGCAGGTGTCAGGGAAAAAAGCGACCTTGGTATTTGAGCGCGCAACGCCAGGCGGTGTGACATGGTGCACTCAGGGACCACGCAGGCGCAGGACCTTAAACAGCCGGGAAGTTAGTCAGTCTTGTTGTCGCATGATTGTTACATAGCTGACATTTTAAGGTTATTATTTTTTTTATAATAAACAGTTTGCGTTAACAATGATTATAATATTCGGAATAGTTTATACAAACAATTGCATTGATCATTTTCCTTACAGAATTTAAGAAACAAACATAAAAGTAGCTACTAACCCTTAAGGTGCCGAGATTCCCCCACATCTATCGTACATTTTACTACATAAATTGTGTAGGTAAAAGTATGAGGTACCACAGTAACATTCTTGTTTTTTACAAATTTTCATTTTTTAGAAGCTATATACCAAAAAAGGAAAAAATGACGAGAGGTGTAAGTGGAAAATCGGCGTTATCTCTGTAACGCATTAATATATCAAAAAATATTTTGAACCAGTTTTGTAGAGAAAATCACGAGCTACAACATTCATTTGAAACATTTTTCGCTAGTTCCATTCTTTAAATGACTATAACAGAAAAACGAACGCTAAAAAAGCGGACGCGCGGCGGAAGGTCGTGGAAAATCGTCTATATCTCGTAAACTAATTCAGATATCGAAAAATTGTTTAGACAAAATTTGTAGATAAAATCATAAGCTACAACATTTATTTGTAACATGTTGCTTTGTTTTCATTATTTAAACAATTACGTGAAGAAAACCGGCAATCACGACTTTTCCGATCGATTTTCCCGGAAACGGGGTCCCGCCGTGATGGTAAGGTTTTCTTATTTTAAAGTATACATCTTTAGCTACCTAAATCCAAATTTTCATCCTGATCGAAATTTTTGCACAAATTTGTCGAAATTTTGTCTTCGTTTACCATGCTATTATATAACATATGGCGATCCCAACGCGAGGGTTAACACACTACCAACACGTTATATAACATATGACGCAACCAACGTGTGGCTTTTAACCCGTACGACGTGAGATTCGTTATATAACAATATCAAAGCATGGTTACTGAATTACCTAAATTAATTTTCAATATTTTTCAAAAAATTTTACGGAATGTCAATATATTAAAAAATATTGGATTTGATTGCTTTGTGGGTACTGTATATGTCAGAGTAACATTCCATAGGTCACATCGGTTTACTGGCACATTAGTATGTTAATAATAAGACAAAATGATAACCAACAAATGCTTCAGTAAGCAAGAAAACTCTACAAATTTTATAATGTAATTTCTTCATACGGTTTAGTAATGCAGACATAACTGTCAATGCAAATAGGCCTATTGAGAAGCTGATAGAAGCATTGGCACTTTTAAAACCTAGATAGTCAGGAGAAAGCGTGTAAAAATATTTCTAGACTCCTCAGTTGCGCATTTTTGCTCTTGCCTCTACTTAATTCTGGTCAAGAAAGGGATTTATTAATTCAGTTCCTTGCAGTAAGGAATACAATTTGACATGTAGTCTGATGATGTAGTCGGTTGTTTCTTGTAATATTTGGACACAGATTTTGCCCGATTCGTGTTTGGCTGACTCTTTAAGTTTTTTTAGATTTATACAAGAATGGTTTTGTAGAAGTCTAGCATAACAAATTATTATTGCATAGATAGGTTAGATGAAATCATCAACACATAGTCTATATCTGGAGGTAGGAAAAATTTATTAACTAACACATTATTAATTATTATTGTCTTATTCAGTTTTGAACATACAATTATTTATTACTTACTCGTCTTTTAAATAAAAGAGTCTATTGGGTTCGTTTTACATATATCGTTACTTGATCATAGAATTCCAACAGTAGGCTATATAATACGTCCGGCGCTCTGCTGTCGTTCACTCCTCGTGCGTCGCTAGCTGACCTCCGTGTCGTTCACTACTACGTCTCACATACACGCGCTGAGGTTCTCGGACTGTTAAAGTATTATCCCTATTACACTTCCATTAACAAACGTTTTGTTGCAGAAGATTTTATAACTATAAATTAATGACTTTTCGAAATAATTTGTACAAGATTATAATACATTTGAAGTAAGAACAGTGTAATTATTATTACATAAGTTACATAAATTGTATAGATCTCCAGAAAAGACACATTTTGGAAGATAAATTGTAGTGAACGCTTGAAAATATTTGAAAAGCAAAAACTATCTTGAAAGAACTGACTTGTGATTCCCTTCTATCTTTGGCGTGCACAGCAGAAGGATTAGAAGTAAGTAAAGCAACAGTAAAAACAGTTTTGCTTTTAAGGATAAGCATGAGGCTAGAGTAAGTAGTAAAGACAGTGTTTCGCAAGACAGGAGTACGTATGGACAGCTGGATTTGTTTTAAGACAAAAATGTGCTTCTGAGTATTGCAAGAGCCAAGAATCACCCCACATTGAACAAATTTTTAGGCCTATTGTTTTTAAAACGATGCTGGGAAAAATACTCTGTAGATGATTTTCAATGACATTTACAGCGTGATTTGGGCTTACTTTTATTACAGTATCGCTACTAATTTTTATGTCGGCATTTGGCTAGTTTATTAGGTAAACTGAATTTTGTAGATACTCTCAGAAATGAAGAAAGTCAGTTGGTACTTTTCAATAATGCAAAGGAAGAGATTCCCTAGTCCACATAAGTACTTAAAATCACAAATTACGGTGGCCGGAAACTATAACTCACAATAATCTCTTAACACCAATCCTCAAATTACAACAACATATCCTACAACACATGTTAAATCGTAAATCCAAAAACTAGCTGGCTACTTCTGAACTTATAGGCCTATTTATACGCTGCCGAGGTTCGAGATGAATTTACAGTTTCTTTTTTTTTTTTTTTTTTTTTTTTTTTTTGTCGTGCGTCGAGAATAACAGCGTAGTTTAAGACTCTCTAGAATACATAAGGAAGATCCGTACCATGTCATCGCCGACCTTATATACATCCGTATAACCACACTCCACACAGTTTACCTAACCCTTTGCGTAAGAGCATAATAGATTAGAATTACTTTATTCAACTTTGGCATTTTTGCAACGAAACCAAGTTTATAACGTTTAAATTCTGTAGCTAAATTTACTTAAATTTGAAACAGTACTTGTAGTAAAAGTACATTAACTCCACTACAAAATAATTTTCAACCATTTGCACCCTCAGCTCGGCCAGGAATGAGTTGTTGTATGCTGCACGTTTTGCTTTTTGTATATCTTAATGTATAATGTTCAACAAATTTTAAAATATCTCTATATGTAGTGTTGTATTCTTCCAGTACAATGTCGTGTCATGAAATTGGAGTAAAAGAATTTTGTCTACAAGCTCATTTCTTTTAAAATGTAGCAAACTTATCCCTGTAAAATTTTGAGGCAATATGATAACACAATGAAAGAAAAATTTTAGTTTCTGACGTATTACAAACGCGAATATAAAATTTTTACATGTAAGTTTTAAGTAAAAATGTATATGCAAAACATATAGAATATATATATATATATATATATATATGCCTTAAATATTTTTATTACGTTTCGGGTGTTTGCAGTTGCAGTAACAAATTTGCTACTCGTGAGAGAAGAGATATAAAGGCCCGAGATTTTTCGGATTTTACTAGCTATAAAATAATGGAAAAGACAAAGTGCATGACACTGCTTAGTAAAATAGTCAGATGAACAAGGATTTAAATTATACGTTCATTATTTTTTTATTTTAACATTTATGTAATAATAATAATATATTTTTTATACCGTAACAGAGACCAGAGGTAAACAAAAGGTAAATGGTCAGAATGACTGTAAATAAAATGGTGAAAACAAAGTCTGATCAGAAGGTTTTAGGCATTACATTTTGTTTGACTTATATTACGTTAATGACTATTTGTTTATAAATTTACAGTGCAAACACATCGATCACAGCTTATAGAATGAACACATATATTATCAGATATTTTTTAGCAAACGATAGTGACATTAATACGAGATATCAATACCGTACAGGTTTACTAAAATCGTGTTATTAACGTATTATTATTGTTTCCACGTGCACCATTTTAATTTCAGTTTCTGAAGGCCATGTTTTTTACTTTTAAATTTGAAAACTGGATAAAACAGGAAAAGAAATTTTTTATTTTTATGATAGTGGACTGTAACGTATTACTCAAAGTCGCAATCGGTGTTAGCGCCGCGAAGGGTAAACACCCTCCATGAGTTACTGCACTGACGGCTTAGCGTTACTATTTCGACAAGCCGGAAAATTTACTGTTGACTTCCTTCCGCCTTCAGATTAAAACATTTTCCATCGTAAACTTGTAGACTTGCTATTTGATAAATTTAAGATCGTAAATATTCTGTCCTTTATCATTTTTTTTTTTTTTGAAGCAAAATCTCTCTAATCCAAATACAGGGCTTATATCAGTTGTTATTGATTTTCATTATACAAAACATTTGACAAACCCTAAGCTTTCCTAGTAATTCGAGTAATATTCTATTACTTAGTACAATATGTCTGTATTAAAAGTGTACTGTAAGTATAGACAATTTTCTTAAATGTTTTTCTATATTATTTATTTGTAATATATACCTGAAGCAAAGTCACAGTTCCTCTTCTTTATTCCAAACATTTTTGGTTAATTATTTGTGTTTAGTCTGCTTTCTATATTACGAACGTTTGTATTTTTAATTTATCGGTACGCATAGATAATACAATAAGTTTTAGTCGATTACAAATTCCCGCATGTCATGTTCTTGAAAGAAATTTGAGCAGAAAACGTAAACTCATATTCATGGAAATGTGTGTGTGTGTGTGTGTGTGTGTGTGTGTGTAATGATGAATAAAATGTAAAATAAGATTTTAAAAATAAATCTTTAGCGCGGTAAACCCTTTGCTTACCATATTGTCTTTGCAGAGCGAAGGGGCAAGTCGGTTGCTTACTACCTAGCCATTATTGGAATACCTTATATAATTTTATAAAAATTATGTTGGGGATAGGAAAGCAAATGTTATCGTCGTAGTCTAGGATAAAGTCTCGCATGAATGTGCGTAGCGTGTTAGAAATATATTTTACAGTCGAAAGCTTAAGCGGGTGACAGGACTATATATCGTTTTCGAAAAATTGAATTGTAATACATGGGGATGTTTATGCCACCATCTATAGAAGTTTGTATTTCAGATAAAAGTGATATCAAAATAATTTTATTTGTTGATCTGAACTATACAGAATATTGTCTCATATAAAAGATAGCCGCAAGCAAATATTTTCGAATAAATTCTATTTCATAAATGTAACGTATCACGTTTTAATCCATCAGTTGTAGTTACATAACAGTAAGTTGAAATTTAAAGTGTACCCAATGATACATATTTATATTGGAAGTCACGTGTAATAAGACTGCAGTTCCTGTTTTATGTTTTGGATTAAAATTGGTATTAATATAGACAATTCCTTGAACAAGACGTTACTCTGTGTGTAAAACACGACGCGCCTATACTGACTGCACACGTGCCCCACGTGCAGCGGTAGGTAATCACATGAGTGATACTGCCGGCACAACTCCCGGTCATGTTTCCGACCCCATTGATTATTAAACAAATTAGTAATTCCAGGCAAAACGTATCGCTGTCTCTGTAACTGCCTTGTACACGACGCATCGTAGTGCACCGTTACCGTTGCTCAGTTAATTCTGACACTGAGGTTCTTCAATTTATTATTATTCTGTTTGTAATGACATCCTTATGTAAAATTTATGCCGTCGACAAATTTCTCTTTACACATTCGTAATGTCTGAAACAAATACCATGTGATAAAGCGACAAACTGCACTCCTTTCGCTTCCAGTTTATATATTAACGAAAACAATTAAACGTTCAAATAAAAGGCCTACTTATATAAGAGAAAAGTATTAAAAGTGCTTGTGAAACAATAACAAAAAATTTTAAGTACAAGTTTGGCTATAAGATTCAGTCACATTTAATTATTTATCTAAAAATTACAAAACATAGTTGATTATCTTTTTCACAGTATAAGGAGGCCCTTTCCAGTTGGATTGAAGTTTATGTGAGGAACCATTACGGCGCTTTGTGTTGAAAAACCAAACCTGGTCTCCTTCTTCGAAACTCATACTATTTCCGTGAATGTCATACTGCGATTTCATTGCCAGTAGCTGCGAAACGTCCACAAATGTTTATAAAAATTATCTCAAAAGGCAGTCCAACGTCATAGTGTCTCATTTGCCCTCTGCTTCTAGCACATATTTGGACCCTTGCTTGCAGCACATATTTCACAGTTCCGACACCATTCATCTACATCGTGGCAAACGTGAAGCCAATAGAATCGTTTCCGTATTTTGTTTTATTAACTCCAAGGTGACCTCCAGATGCTCTATCGCGCATCTCCTTTAGGGAAGTCCAGTTCAGACTGCACTTTACTTCAGGGAACTATCAACTGAATGATCACGTTATGTCCATCTGCACTTTCCCAAGACATTTCCAGCAATCCGTTCTCCAAGGCTAGAGATTCCCATTGTGCCCATTAGTATTTCAGCACTTCGAAACATTAGCAGACATCTTGCCAACCAGTAAGACGACTCTCCTCTTTTGCCGTCAAGATCGGTCCAATCATCTATTCTTGTCGGAAATCTTGTGTTGTCCAACGGTCTGCGAAGAAATCTGTAATAATGGCTTGAACTTTTTAATTTGCGTTCAATTCTTTCTTTCCGCGGCAATGTCCGCAATCTTCCAAGTACTGTCTTCGGGATGAGCCATCTGTACTACCTTGGAGACGCCTCCGCCTTAAACATGTTCTGGAAGAATCTGTCTGCAGTTGTAGCACTTTGGTTTTCTGTCTCTTCCCCATCGTTCAAATCGTTATGGCGCTCCTGGTTATTTGAATTGTTTGTCTTGATGCATTAAGGTCGCTCACCTAGATCGCAGAAACAGAAGAAAGGGAAATTATCACAAAACTAAACCGCAACATTGGACGCACTAGTCTGATAGACTCACCGACTAACATAACGATGTAATTACACGACAAATACCAACTGATACGTCTGTTTGGACAGTCCTGTCACGACAGGTCGGCGAGACATTAAGTTCGCTGAATAGACAGACTATAGCAAAGTCAAAATAACTTCAACAAGCATGTTTTCTTACTTTTTATATTTATGGCTACAAATATTACGTATTAATACCATTATATGTTTCTTTTAGTTTAATGGTATAAATGTCTGTAAAATTGTCCAAACAACAATTTATCAACAATTTTAGCGCGCCTCATGCGCAACCTACAAATATAGTGTCAGAATGTTTTCTATTTGTTCATTATTAAGTAGTTAAACTTAATCATTCCCGCTTTATTGGCCTCTAGAATATTTGAACGTAATAACATGTGTTGTTTTTTATTATTTTTTTGAATGTAGACTCTATGTGCAAACTGAAAACAATACACAGGATTTTATTTTGTTTTTCCCAGATTTAGGATAAATTTGAAAGTCGTAAACGATTTTCCGGCCCACCCTACACACTAATCGCTTCGATATTCAGTAGACCAACTCAATTTATTAATTCAGCAGTGTGGTATTGATGTAGGCAGAAGAAGCATCAGTGCGTTGAAAATGTTTCAAAGATATGGCATACTAACATTTTGCTTAATTTATTTTTTAGAAATCCGTCTATTGTAGATTACACTGTTACACAGTGACGTAGGCAAAAAAAGTGCTCCATTACGTTCAGTTAAAAATGATAAATTTTGTGAATTCTACTGATTTTTATAAAAAAATGTTATATTGTAAAACTGCGGAAGTATTCTCCTAAGATTGATTGCAAAACATACAAAATATATTTTTGCCGAAAGTATTTGTATTATTACTAAAAGAATAGGGCATCTTTTTTTACAGGCGTCCATTACAAAAGGAAAGTAGCATTGGATTCAAAATGTCGCAAATTTTTTTTTTAAGAGTATTTGCTTTTGTAGTTTTTTAATACTGTCCTTAGGTCCTTTTAACAATAGAAGAAGTTAGCCCCATACCATTTCGTGTACCTATAGGCTACTTTTAGCGGTGAAGAAGAAATATATGTATAGGTTTCTAAACTATATTAAGAAAAAAATCACTAACACGTACCAAAATAAAGAATACAAACACTATTGCCTACACCTAAACATAAATTGTTTACACAACACTGTTTTATTTACTATTTTAAGCCTCACTACGTTTTCCATAAAAAGTCTTACACAAAAACTACATTCACGTCTGCACCATTAGGGGGGAATAGATTTTGTATTATAATTGTCATTCTTTTACAACAATCTATTTTCAATCGAAGGTTTCTTAAAATTTCTAAAGACACTGTTTTTGAAGGATTTAGAATTCACGATTTCGAAGTGAAGAGTTTGGTGTATTCACATTTGATTCACAACTCATACCAGTCTTCTTTAGTTAAAACCATATTAGCAGTTAACCATGTCCTAATTTTAACAAATTTATTCTTTGCTGAAGGCATCTACAACAACACAGAACCTTTCTAATTACAGTGCTTCTCTAGGCTTTTACGATCATCAAATGTAGTCTAATGATTTTCAAGTACAATGATATGTTGACTTTGGCGACCACAAAATTAAGGTATATCGGTTTGGGAAACGCTAAAACATGTGTGTGTACACACAACCTGAGAAACATCAGTCTATAAAACGCAAATAGGCCTATATTTCGAATAATACAAAGTAGTAGTAGTAGTAGTAGTAGTAGTAGTAGTAGAAAGAACAAAAAATAGAGAAACTCTCATAAACACCTCATTAGAGCAGCTATCAGATATTTTGAACCGATATACCGTCAAATAATTAATACAAGCGAGGAAAGACTTTGGAGTCTATATTAAATACGGTGAAGAAGTAAGTTTATCACTTAAATAATGAAATATAAAATGAATACTTTATTACATTTAAACGAATTGTAAATAGCGATGAAAGGATTAACGTTTATACATATAGTTTATATGTTTTTTGTTTTAATTATTAAGTTTTATTAGTTTGTAATCGACAATATCTTTATTCCGCTATGAACACCTATTTAAAAAAATGAATTCAGTAACTTTTTATTTCACCTATTGTGTATAATGTCTACTTGCTTCATTGTAAGTCACAAATATAAGTAGGGTTGTTTTCCCCATCCTCTCGATGTGGGTTGTTATATTACTCTCATAGGTAGTTATGTCCTTTTAAAATCTTCCAAAAAAAATTACGGTTCTAATAAATGGAAAATGTAATTTTGATTTTACAAAGATTTACATACAATTAAGTTGCACATTTCACGAAGACAAAGTACATTTATTTGGATTAAAGGAGATAGCTTCCTTTGCAGTCTCGATTTAGTTGGGAGAACGGGCAGGTGTCGTTTGAATAGTTTAGCGCTTACTATTATTAATAAAATCCCATGTTAGCTTCCTCTCATACGGGTAAACCAAATTCGATTAATAAATGGGACTATTTATTTTGTGAAAATTTGTAAAACTTGGTTTGTACAACGGTGATCCCGTTTTGTTGTATAGCAATGTCCACGTTATTTACGATCACTTTTAAAAACATTTTACATTAGGCCTGCATGTCAGAGAAGACTACAATGGTTATTTTATGTGTTTCGTAAGCTAGTAACATAAACTATTAAAATGGATTCGTTTTTTAATATGCTATATATACTATATGTAATAGACCTATACTCAACCAAACTGACAATGTTTTTTATCATTAAGTGTTTCTAAATGCACACTTAAGGTTAAAGTTGAAAGTTTGATAATTTTGATTCAAGTTAAATGCTTCAGAAAGAAAGTTATTGAGTAATTGAGTTTTATTAAACGTATGAATGTTTGACGTACAAAATGACACCTCTGTTAGAATTTTATGTGAACTAAATATTATCTTATACTATTAAGCGAGCAATCTTTGTATGTATGTATGTATGTCCTTTTTTCTCGGAAACGGCTCTAACGATTTTATCGAAATTTGGTACTTAAGTGTATTTGGACACTAAAAATCGATTGGGCTAGGTCTCATTTTCTGCAAAAATCGCCTAAGGCCTAAACCGTAGGGTCGTTTAAGTATACATTTTCATTCATGTAGGTTTAAATATTCACACAACAATTGCTATTGTTATAACTCTGTCACCCAGCAACAAATATTAAAAAAAAATATTTTTTTATTTGAAATTAAAACGTTAATTTTAATTCTGTTCATAAAGAATAGATCTTATCGATGTTTATAAATAATATAAAATAGCTGTTGCAATGAATGTAAATAAACAAACTAAAAGTTGACACATACAATCCCAGTATCGATGTTTATAAATAGTTGTTGTTATGAATGTAAATAAACAAACTAAGAGTTGATACATACAATCTAATCTATGTATGTCCTTTTCTTCTCGGAAACGGCTCTAACGATATAGTAGGGTCTTTATAGGTCTTTAACCTGCGGCCTAAACGGCGCAGTATCGATGTTTATAAATAATATAAACAGATGTTGCTATGACTGTAAATAAACAAACTAAGAGTTGACACATACAATTATGGGTTTCTGCGCAACGATTTTTGTACAATCTATCTGATATACATAATCTAAACTATTAAGTGTTCTCTATACGCTGTTGTGTTTTTTGCATTCTCTGAGGTATGTACATAATCTAAACTATTAAGTGTTCTCTATACGCTGTTGTGTTTTTTGCATTCTCTGAGGTAAGTGTTAAATATCAGGGTGAATTATTTATTATTCATTAATTATTTATTTGTATTAATTATTTATTTTTTATTTTTATTTTCATATACTGTTGCTTTTGCTTCTTTGTGACTGTCTGAGATGCCTACCAAGGGACATCCTCCAAAAAAACGAACTTTTAACTTTAACCAGCGACCACAGGAACAGCCAGAAGATGAACGTCAGGAACAAATGGAACGTGTGACCAGTTCGGCTGATAACCCTGTTCCTGGTACCTCAAGGGACTTTGGACCTTCAAACGAAGAAAATTTTCCCACTTCTGTAAGACCGGGCCGGAAAGCAAAGGCGACATGTATCAATAGATTAGTTGGGATCATTAATGATCTCATCGATTCTCAATCTCAGGAGACTAACGATCTTAAAAGAAGAAAACGAAATGTTGAACCTGCTGAGGATCGTCAACGACGCTTAGATCAGATGCGCCAACGTGCACTTCAAAGACGAGAAGGAGAACCACAACAACAAAGAACTCAGCGGCTCCAACACATGCGCGAACTAGCAGCTGAAAGACGAGCAGGAGAACCAGAACAACAAAGAACTCAGCGGCTCCAAGACATGCGCGAACTAGTAGCTCAATGACGAGCAAATGAAACTGATGATCGCCGGCAGCAGCGATTGGAAGAAGAACGCCGTAGAAATTCTAGACGTCAACAAGCTCTTCGACTAAACGGGCTAAGTACCTACAAAGCAGCCACGAATGCGGATACTTCTTATTACAGTTTACAACCTTTTAATATTGCTTGCATTCACTGTCGAGCATTACATTTCGCTGAAGAACGAATAACGAATCGAATTCAAAGAGACTCCTTTGGGAGCTGTTGCTTGCATGGTAGGATTGATGTACCACATCCAGAATTTCCAAATAATTGAATATCATCATCAGAAGTGTGAAAACCGAGCGAAGGTCGGTCACCCTGATATTCAAGCTTTATTCAACTATGACGGAAAATTAGCCACCTCCTTCAGTGTTGTGTCTCCCATAGCGTATTTCCAGTTCCATTTACAATTAAAATTTTAAAATATTAGGAACCGTTTTTCACAATTATCCCCTTAAAAAATAAAAAAGTGAATTCAGAACATCACATTCAGAACTTATCCCTTATAGAGTTGCCTGTTTTTTTTTGGTAGTTATTTTCGGTACTCCTTACAACAACAAAAAGTCTCTCTTGTTGTAGGTTTACAACATTATAAATCAAGGCGCACATACTGTATTTTTCAAATTTAGTAATAAGATTGTATACCGCATTATTAATATTGTACATACATTTTAGTATTAAAGTATTAAAATACAGTATGAGTACTGTTCCTTAAATATTTAAATTATCTATACTCCAAATCTTTTGTTAGTTGTTTCAAGGGAAGGACATAATTAAAATGAAGACAGTTGGAAAACTTAATTAATAAGGCTGCGGTTACACCTTAAAGTAGGGATACAGATATAATCCTGTATGTTAACATTACATCATTTTTCTCCAATTTAGAGTATTTTTTTATTTATGTAGTGCTAAATATTTATCAATATTTTTATCAAGGAACGAAAGTGTGATACGCAATTAATGTTGCATGGACGACGTTATTGATAAGGATTTTAATAACATTTTAGTTACTTATTTACGTAAACAATCGAATGAGGTACGTTTAAAAGTAAGCACGTCAGAAGTTATTATATTACGTTATTTCAGTTCCGTCTTCTGACTTCTAGTTTTTTAGACGTGTTTCGGAACGATAGTTCCATCGTCAGACACACATATCGCTTATAAGAGGTCGTCAACTATTAAAATTTATTATTCAAAGTCAAACAGGTAGGAATAAAAACAGATTTATGTATACGCTACTTAAATGGTGTACATCGTGTCGTATGTCGACTTTCAACAACGACCCGAGCAACATGTGGCGTGGACTTGGGTAAACGTGAACATTCATTGCGGTAGCATACAATTGCGTTAGATTGGAATTTGGTTTGATCATTTAATATGTAATTTAGGTTGGTTCTAAATGCCTTATATATTGAAAACTTTTCAACAGCATCTTTAAGTCCACGTTATTTTGCATATGACTAAAGGTTCAAGATCTGCATCGAAGCCAGTGTAATTATGATTGTGTTTAAACAAAATGTCGTCCAAAATATAAATTTATTGGTAAGATATGTTTTTTAGGGTAGATGTTCTTTACATATTTTACTAAATATACTTTCTGTTTGGCCTATATAAAAACACAATCGTTGCATGTAACCCTATATAAACCCGTCTTTCTTCAACTGTTAGCTACTAGGAGTCACTAGACGGAACTGACGTACGGTAATAAAATGATTAAATAAATTAATTAAATCTTGGTTACTGAGAACATGAATTGTAAAATTAAGAATAAATTAAAAAAGATTGAAGATTCTTGGCAAATATACAATCTGCTTTAAAGCATAATTGCGTAAGCAGTAACCTTATAAGTATGTTCATAAGCAGTAAATGTATAAGTAATACATATACAAGTGTAATTTAAGAGATAGCTATCACAATGATACGTTCTGTTGAAATGTTCTACCTCCAACCAAAAAGTATACAGCTAGAACATTAATCAAAATTTACATCAATCAAAAATTCATTTAAGTAGATACAAATTATATAGTTCATTACTGCTCATGTGATGCACTATGCGTTAACGTCTTAAGTACAACTACGTACGTAAATATTAACATGAGTAAACACTGCCATTAGGTAGACGTGTAAGTAGTAATTTATGATTTCCAATAGCCGCGTGCACTCCAAACATAACTCACATAATAGAAAAAGATGTAATTCAGAATTAGTGTTCGATGTTCGGTTCGTGTGCGTGTCTGGCAAGTGTAGGCACGCCCAGGGGAATTATTGGGGTGAGAAATTCTGTTTTTAGTGTGCGTTACTAGTCGGGAGCTTTACTTTACCATGATTTTTACTGTCGTCTGCATGAGATTACTGTGTAATCAATACACTGAATACGACAGACATGAAGCTTTGTCTATGATTTTGTCAAACGTACGGAAAATTGATCAAAATGAACTATCAAATTTAAAAAAAATTGTTTATTAAAAGTATATTTTCAAAATACTCTAACTTATGGGAATTTGAAAAATGTATTTTATTCAATATTAAAATGTCACAAATCGTTCCAGATATAGTGATAATATTTGTTGAAAGAATCCAAATAATTATTATATTTACCGTCCTTATTAACCTAAGGTTACTACCTTCTCTAAACTAAAATTAAGTAATGAAAACAAATTTAACACCTGATAATGTTCTACAAGACTTTGTTGAACACTAATATATTTAATTGAATTTTACTGAATAACACTTTCAGCTACCTTGTAAGGAAATGTTTAAGACATTACTAAATGAAACTAGAAATTATCAATAACGTCATTTCCAAATACAATTATTTTTTCAATCAATTTGACCCTACGTTTTTTCTAAAAAATATAAAATAGATTTTCATATACTATTTATATAAAAATAAATTAGAGATAAGTTATTCTTTTGAAGTAGTATAATTTTAACTCCTTTGAAAGAGTATGAAAACCGATTAAGCACTTAACTGTAAAGTGATAATTATTCTTTATGAAAAATTTAAAAATTCTGCATGTATTCAAATAAACCTTTTATAAATTGTTACATATTTATTCCTATTATTAGTGTATATTTCAAAATTTCATGTATTACCTTATATATTAATTAATTCCTATATAATTTGCAAATGAAAATAGCTAAAATTAGAATATTTCAGTGGAATACTATGGAGTGTTTCCTTTGTGCTTAGCACTTCACTTTAGATTAGAAATCTGAGAATTGTGTGGCATATGATTTTTACATACGATACTTAAACTAAAAGATCTAGATGGTCACGTTCTTCGTATTTGTATTCTTAATTTGTACGGATTAGTATAATAAAATGTAGTTGAATCACGATTCATTCCGGCCACGAATTTAAAATTAAATTAAATTTGTCTAGTAGAAAGGAAAAGAGAATAACACAGTATTATTAAAAATCGGTTCTTTCGTCGTATTACAGCAACATATTACAGCAATATAGGCTCTTTACGTTTTTCTGGTAAAGAATGAACTTTGTGAACCTCGGTATTTGAAAACGGGAATTCGATTTTCAGTATCTTGCGTGTGGCGATATTGTCAATTTAGAACACGTGGCTGTTAAAAATTTGTTATCTATTTTCTTCACCACTACGCATTATTTTCTGTTGCTTCTAGAATGTCAATTTCAAACGTTATGCTAAGTTCTGTTTATTTAAGAAGCTATACTGATTTTAGTAAAACAATGACAAATTTTAATCTCATAAATCAACAATGAAAGAAGTATTGTTAACAGTACTGAAATAAGTATAGATTTGTTTAACATAAAATTTCCTAAACATAATTATTTCACTACGACTCGGAACACAAAACTTTTTATGGGTAAAAACATAAAAGTTTCACCTTATAACCTGAACCGGTTTAGGTTATAAGGTAAAACGTTTACGTTTTTACCCATAAAAATTTTGTGTTCCGAGTCGTAGTGAAATAATTATATTTAGTTGAGTAACGGACACGTCGTGGACAACGAAATCCAAGAATAAAATTTCTTTTCTTAATGTTTTACTTACAATATATTATTGTCAACATTTGGGCAGCACGGGCCGTTGATGTGCGCAAACATTGCACAGAGTTGGTCCCAGACAGCATTGTTTTTAGCTCCAAAGTAGTTGCCAAATTGGTGTTTTTAACTAACGATAGTTTAAAAATTGCTTTTCCTTACATACTATTTAAGTTAGTAGAAGTAAGTTACTTTATATGAAAGCATTTTGGCGTTTTTGAATTGCGGCGTTTATTTTCAAAGGACATCACCTTACCCATTTGTGTTTGGGTAAATAAAATAAATAATAATTTCTAATAGTTCATTTTATAGAATATTGTGAAAAAATCTCTCTCCAACTATTTTTCATATTTAAAAACGCTGTCAAAAATTTATCACGATAAAAATTGTTTATAAGCCGAAATCTGTCAGTTTCTGTTTGATAACCATGTTTCAAATTTTACAGCAAGGTAAAAATATGCTATCCTTTTACTCTTATAATTACGGGTCACTCATATGTCAGGTCTTTAGTTATTTATTCGGTTTTGTAGAATATGTTAAGGAAATAATATTTATTCAGTCTAATTAAGTTGATGCTCTTCATAGCCACAATGAAACAAATTATACATTCACATACGTCAGTACACATTTTTCTAATAAGTACCTTTCGATTACTCTTACCTTTTCAAGAATTATGAATATGTACGGCTCAAAAACCTGAACTGACACATAGCGTTTTATCAATTGTTTTTTCCAATTTTTTCAAACCTTTTAAGCCTACTTTATTTTGCCATATTTGAGTCTATTACAAACAATGCTATCAAGATCAATACAATGTTTGAGCAAACACGAAGATTTCAAAGTGCCAAATGTATTGTCCGTGTGTCTCTCACCCCTACTTCTGTACTGACATATCCATTAGTAAATAAGTGCGAGGTGTAGAGTAGGCCTACATCAAATAATATGTTCGTTGGGTAAACTCACATGAAAAGTAATTTTTAAAAGCACGGATTTTTTGTTGACTTATAGAAGTCTCTACTTGGGCGTTAACTGATAGACGCGTAACTACTATTGTCTGTGTTTAAAATATCTTTGTCAAACTATGGCAGAGGTAGACACCTTGTAGTTTGGCATTAATTTAGTAATGGTAATTTCAATCCTCCCATTTTGGTTATTAGTACTTTCAAGTTCAAAAGTTAATTAAAGGTAACGATTGACATTCAGTTAGTACCGTGCAGAGATACGTACTATACCTTTATAATGATAATTTAAAGGTATCTTTTGTTACTAAATTTTTCTTAATTCTCTTATTAATCAGTTTCATTAATAAAGTTATCTCAAATGTGCATATTTTAGATTCTGATTGGCAGAACCCACCCTTTCCAGGCTAAATGTACTTTATTTATATTCGTTTGAGGACAATATAAATCAAGACTAAGAACTTGATAAAATTAAAAAAAAAAGGATTCAAGAATTTTTAATATAATTGTTCATATCCTTCAGTTCCCTTTCTGTATAACTGATGCTTTATTTAATAACAATATGCTGTACTCCAAATATTTGTACTATGTTGTTTGTGATTAAAAACTATTTGTGGTTTGAGAGTTGTATTGAAAAAATTCGGAAACAAAGGTGCAAGTGTGAAATAAGGATTTTTTTTAATAAAATAAATTGTTCAAATCTGGGAAAAAAACGTAAACAATATTTTTACAAACTCACAAATATGAACTAAGGAAAACATTTCGTTGTAATATTGGCTTACCTCTTGACTAAGGAAGGTCACGCAAAAATGACCGTACAAAACTAGGAATGACAATAGGAAAGGAAAGGTTGCACAACAGAGAAAGTTTTCTAATTGATGCGCTCGTTTAAGGGGGGGGGGTGGAACGATGCTGCTTCACGTAAACAACAGTTCCTATTGATACCGAACTTCTTCACTCTCCTCTGTTATGTCTGCTATTGGTTCGAAAAGCGTCGTCGAACTCAACCCTTTCATTAGATTACACACTTTATATGACTGTAATAAATTCGTACAAGTTATTTGTTTTTACCCTTAACCCTTATTTGTTTTTTAGAAAGTAACCTCATTATTTTCCTATTCCGCTCCGACCTGTTCCATTATTTCCCTATTATTTTTGTTTCATGTCATTTAATATTTCTAAGCTTCTTGTTTCTCTGAGGCAAAGCACTTTCAAAAGGTATTAGCGAGTAAAGATAATTAAACGTTCTGGCTTTACTGCTCTGTAATACGTTCACACATACATATATACGAAATAATAATCGAGGAAAAGGAATTTTTTTATTTTTTTGTGGGAAACGTAAATATTCTCTTTTATTATAGGAAAGATAACTCATAAGAATAAACTGAAAGAAGCACACGGTTGTAGGTATTTTAAAACAATACTTCCGAGTGCCACCCTATGCACAACTTCCAGGGATCGTATGTCTTAATCATAGTGATATTTCCTCTATGGAGGCCTACTATTATGTTATGTATAGTCTGGACTGTGCCCTTGCACAAAATTGCATTAAGTAGAACACCTTGAGGAAGAAATTATTTTAATTATATTATAATTTGACTTTACTCAGTTAGTTTAGCGGTCCTAATTATTGTAGCTAGAATTCTACAATTAGGGCAACGTTAACGTTTTTTACTGAATGGTTGTTCTGGTTTTGTACTGGAGTATTGAAGCCCTTTCCTACTCTCTGATGGCCAGTTTTCCTGTATTAATACGTTTGTTTTTAATTCTTTCTTGCCTTAATTCTTTATGACGTGTTAAAGTGCACCTAACAGTCAAAAGCGTAACAACAAGCATTTCGGATTTACAATTTTAGTTGTTTAACATCATTACAGAACTTTCTATGCACATGATTACTATTACTTTTCTTGATTCCGGTAATCTTGTTATTATAGTGCTCCCTTTCTTTTCTGTCTACAATGTTTTTTAGCTATATCTTCCTTTATTTCAATACTCGACGCTGTTGCTTCTTGTTTCCGTTGCAGATATTTACTTCTTGCTTCATACTTATCTCTCAAGACTCAAACTATTCTAAATAAGGTCTCCTGCTAATTTGCTCCAATAGTTATATTCATTTTAGTACACTGTTTTAATTTCCTTCCAGTCTTGTTTTACATCATTAACAATATCGCACTCGGTCGGTTCTGATTCCATTGCTTCTTGGTGTCTTCTTAGTTTACGATTGTTTATTAATTTACTGATGTCCCAAATGTCATTACACAAAAATTACACATAATGACTATTTGTAATATTCAAAAGCAAAAAATTCTAAAGCAAATAACAAAGTGATATTAATATGACATATATTCATACGATGCTTACGTTAAACCTTCAAGAACAGTAAATATTATGATTACCAAAAATACTGTACACTGTATAGGGCAAAAACCTGTACCAAGTTTTAGTAAATTCTATAGCAAGCACTTGACGTATACTTAATTCTTCAGAGTATATCTAATCAAGTTTAACGTAGATAAATTTTAATTATCACGCTGATCGGCTAGTCTACAGTAAACGTAAGTAATCCTGAAAAATTTTCTTATTACCTACGCTGATCATTTCTTAAATTAATAAGCCGTCTTTTCACTGCAGTGGATACAGTGATGAGACAAACGGAAATTATGCCCTTATTTGTGTACGGAATATTCCATAATAAATAAATATCTATAGTAAGTCAATAAAGGAAATAAGATTTTTAATTGGGTAAATAACGTAAAGGAATTTTAAAATTGTGTATGGTTTCATTGACGTACGTAGCAACACGTTATGCCGCTGTACAAGTTAATTTAAATTGAAATTCTAGCAAAATAAATATATTAAAAATTACGTAATACAAATAATTAACTTATAAAATTGTAATTTGTTTATTATTCAATAAACATATTTGCTGCCGTGTATAATTAAATAACAAATTAGTTTTGTGGACTAATGAAAATTATTTTTACAAGTAAGAAATCACCAGAAAGAAATCAATGAAGGCGAGTCAAATTTCTATTAAATGCATAATATTATTTGCATACAAAATATTTGTGATCTTTGTAAAATATTATTTACATAAATAATATTATGTTACTCTCTGTAGATTATGCGGTGAATCAATTTACATTTTACGTTTTAACGTAGTTCATTTAACAATGTGGATTTTACTGTAATTCAATAATAGGCCTACACTCACAGTGGTAAAGGGTTTTGCTCATTATCACGTGCAAAAGTAAGGACACGTGATAGAAATTGTGCATAAAGAATTTGTTATTACAGTAAATACCAAAGGAGTACTTGATGTTCCATTAAACTATGTAAGATCCATTTAAAAATTACTTTATGTTTGTTTCAATGTGTACAATTGATAATTACATCGAGCTCATGTTGATTAATTTAAACCATGTCAGTAATATTATGGTTACATTTAGTAGTCGACTGTTAACAAAATATTTGTATTGTCTCAACATCAAATTGTGTATTCAAAGAACTCGTACGGATTAATTACCAATAATTACAATATGAAACTAGACACTGCAGCAGCGGTTGTGATGTCGTTCATGTTATTGTAAAAATTAATTTTAAAGTACTTAACCATTAATGCATTTATATCAAAAATGTCAGAGGTAAAACTCTTTATTATTATTTATTTAAGGAAGTACGTATTTAACTAATGAAACAATAATAATTTCCGTAGCTTATTAATGAACTACGTCTTTTGTTAATCGCTATAGTAAAGATCGTCTTTTGTCAATTGCCGTTCTAGTGTTTGTAATTGTCTGCCTTGCTTAATTCTCAAACGAACAGACTTGTACGTGTACGTGTGTCATTTCTGTCTGTCTCACTGTTACAATAATTATGCGACTTGTTCTCTTTGTGAAGAAATACGTCGTTTTTTCATCCACTCTATCTCTTTCATAATTCTGCAGTTTATGTGCAATCTGTCCCTTGTGACTTGAATAACATTCCTCTTGTTTTACGATATATCAAATACGTGCCTATTGCTGGTAAGCAAAGTGTACTGAAACTCACTTACTCAGTCTCTCATTGCATCTCATGTCTCTCCGGTTACATCTCTATTTAAAACTCACTCTCTCTATCCACCTTTCTCTCACCCTCTTTCCCACAGGATCCTTCTGGTTCCTCCTTTCTTGACTTGTAGATTGTGAGTCTTATAGTAGACCCACTCAATTTTTCTGAATGTCCGTTACCTGCAACTCCTGTGCTTGTTTGGGCTATCGGCTGCTTTTCGGCTACACAACGCTTGATGAAGCGCGTTACTACCGGGATTATTTCTTTTGCTATAGTTCTAGATCTTGTCGCCGTTGCCGGAGTAGACTTGACACCCTGTGCATAGCTTACTCGGCCCTGGTTTGCCGGGTAAACAACTTTTTTCGCTTCGATATAGCTGATTGTCTTCACAGTTTTCACTTCTTTAATGACTATGTCTCTTTCCTATACACAGGCAGTTACGTGATCTTGATACGTAAAATAAGGGGTCCCATGTTCAGTCTATCCATACCTGCTCCTATTTTTTCCGGCAGTGTAGTTTTGATAAAAGTCAAGACGTGGAAGGCGGAAGGAAATGTTTATCCATCCCTCCGTACGGTCAGTATACGATATGCTAAAACTCACACACAGATGTGCTAATTCAGTACTAATCTCCTCCTCAGTGCAGTTCAAGTCGCGGCACACCACCACTCCCTTTATCGTATTCAGAGTGGCCTTAGGACTCAATTCAACCTCAATTCAATCTTTTCACCATCAGCAGTGTTATTCCTTGCTGGTTGGTTTTGGTCTCGATCAGTGGACCTCCAGCTGTTTTCCTGGTGTCTGCAACAGACGATCCATGCACAAAGAACATTGGATTTTTGTAATAAAAAACCTCAATTCTTGATATGGCTTTCCTTTCTTTTGACAATCAGATTTTTGGGCACCGCAGGCGTACTGGCCGACGGCGCCATAAACGTCTCCGCATTTACAGTAGGGTAATGCTTTCTTCTCTTCACCCTCCGAGGAAGTATTTTTCTGGAATCAATATCTGGTTGACATAGGTGTTAAAGAGATCCTTCACCTCAGGAATTAATTTAAGAACATAAACTTTTAGCCCTGCCAGTACCGAGAAAGTGACAGACCTCCAGGGTAAAGCCCTCGAGTACCACGGCTAGGACTAAACACAACAGGATGCATCCTTGTGCCCTGGGGGTATTGTTTGCGACTCACTAACGTACAGCCATCCACCTATTGACATGATCTGTTCCACCTTGGGTTACGGTGTGTTTTCAAGCGGTACACACAACCTTGTCAAACTCACATAACCCTGTTAACCATCCAAGAGTAATACAGGGTGTCCCGGGAGGAGAGGGAAATAATTTGAGAAATGGTTTCTGAAATTCTGGGAAGAGGCGAATTCTGTTGTTTTTTATGGTTTTTGCCCGGAAAAATCGAAAAAACAGGTCGCAGAACTGTATCTCCCATAAGTTTCATGATATCCGACGTAAAACAGAAAAATCTTTGGCTAAAAACAAATTTTGGATAAATGGAAACAATTGGAATTTTTTGTTGATTTTTATTGACTTTATTTACACCATTTTTCTCAGAATTAAATTCTTTATAAGTTTTGTTTTTAACTTGTATGCATTTATTAGTCATTTAACAAAGTTATTGTACTTCTAACCTAAAAACAGGTTCGCTACCCATAACTCGCTTACAAAGCGTTTCCGGACCTATGTTTATATGAACGTTTCTTCTTCTTTTACACTATAGAACCATTTCTCAAATTATTTCCCTCTCCTCCCGGGACACCCTGTATATGTTGCCCACCTCCCCCTCCCAAGGTCAAGGTAGGCGAGGCCAGGGTTAGATTCATGGGGGCATTATTATTATTATTATTATCATTATTAATTTCATTTATGTCTGTTTCTTTATGCTTATGTTTTAAATAATCTGTTTTTTAATGTTTGATGTGTATATTTTATTCATTCTATTGAACAGTGCATGGAAGACTGCAATTTCATTGTTTGTGTATGTATCCTACTACACATATCATTAAGTATTAAATTTCCGATAAATAAAAATTATAAATATTATTAATATGTAATTGATGTTTTCGGTCAATACTGCACATGAAGTTTTCGCTCACAAGCAGATCAGAACATCGCTATTCAATATATACGAATAAAGATCGGATTGACAGTATTAATAGAGAGACATGATATATATTGAGAGAGCAATTGGCTGTTTTCTTATTGTATAATAGAAACTCATTGTTAAGGAATATCGTCAACCATCACTAAATCTAGAGGGGTGATCAGACATTCTGTGAAAGCCACAGAGTGTTAGCTATGTCCAGGAGAGAAAATTAGTTTAAAATTTAGAGGCAAGGCTTCAAGTCTGTGCAATGTACACATTTACAGACTGCTTATGTTTACTGGTATCTAACAATAGAAAGGTTACATCACAAGGTAAATTATGATGTAATCTATTGTGTTGTAGAATGATGTCCTGCTATAATGTAATCCTCTCTAATTTTGAGTTTTCTATACCTAAACTTGTATTCATAGTTTAAAATTAGTTAAAATATTATTTTTTTGCTATATTTATACATAGAAAAATGTTATAACATGTTTCATATAAGAAAGTTTATTTATAAAAATTGCGACGGACGCATTACTGTTACATAAACGTAAACTTTCATTGAAACATCCTGCTTCACTTTATAAGTGACAAAAATTTTCTAACGTGCATTAAAGCAAAATTGTAACTTTCCCGTTGCTGGTAGTGTTGCCAAATTTGTTTTGAGAAAATACTGTTTTGTGCAACTTCATAACAAGAAGTAAACTTTTGAGAACTGTCAGAAACAGATATATCTTTATAGGCGGAAGTTCGTCAGGCAATGAGAGGAAGGAAGTATTTTATTATCATTTTGATACACTCACATAACTCCTATAGACTCTTACACAATGTCAAATGATTAGATTTTAAAATGCAGTTTATGATAGCAGATGCACTAGTAGAACAATTAAATGAAACGCACACCTAATTTTAATTAATTATTCGTCCAATGATATTTTTTGTATAGTATGTACCGCGTAAAAGCATAAAAATATCAGACCACTAAGTTTATGTATGATGTAAACACCTGATTTTACTGTCTGCCTTTTATATGACAAGAGTAGTAAAGCCTAATAATAATAGTTCAATTTTCTGTCCCTAATTAAATTTTATTTTACGGAACTTTAATAAATAGTTACTTATTAAGTGTTTGCTTATAAAGTTTGATTAATTTTCATAAATATTCTCTACTTTTGAAACACATATTTTTTTGTTACATACTTCAACTTATAAAGAAAATATCTTAATATTTACAAAAATCCAGCACAATGATAGTTGAACTAATACAATATATTCTATAAGAAATATAGGTTAATCATGTGTCTCAAGAAAACACAACTGATGATGTCTTTGTTCTTTGTTCCCGCGCAACTGATGATGACCGTCGCAGGCACGGCCAAAACGGCTGAGCGGTATGTTGTTATGACATGCCGTGACCAAACAACCCGAATGACTCTCCATTTAAACTCAATGTTAACTAGATGTCAGATATCTAAAAATCTATAATACATAGAACTTTGCAGTTTATTTTATTATGGAAAGGAACTCTTTTGATAGTTCCGTAAACAAGCTTTTTTATTTTAGTGTGAAATTAAAATATTTGTGATTTTATTTGTTTTACATGTTTTTATACCAACAAATAAATTGAAAAAAAAATCTTATTTGGTCTGTATTATAAATATTTTGAAATCCCTGTGTTCGGTACTTTATACCAATGATCTAAATTAAAAATTTGGTAAACATATCTTTAACGGTTATTAAAATATCTGATAGCTTAGCTTAAAAAAGTCAATTTTCGGAAAACGAGTAAAAACGGTTGGAACATGTGATAATTCAGTCTACTTACAATTTTAATAGTGCCCAGCACTGTAAGAAGGATTGTCTGGGTCCTCTTCTTCTTGATATAAGTCCTCCAGCTTCCTTTTTATTAAACTTCTTGACTGTCTGATTTTTTTTTTGAGATCAGTAACTGCTTTTTCAGCTTTTCGGATGCGGACAGTGTCAAGTCGTTTCATTGCTTCAACCAGATTTCGCCCCACTTCTAATCGTAGGTGTTCTAAAATTTTTAGCTTGTTACATAGCTATCATTGTACGATAAAACTGCCTCAAATACTCCAAATTTGAATGTTTCAATGGAAACAAAAGTTCTTTTTGGTATGCGTGACCATATCAAATTATTATGAGACTCGTTTGGATTTTGTGATTTGCCTTTCAAACATTTTCCCAGTAGATTGGGATTTGGTAACTGTTAAAAAATGGCCTTAGTTTCCTTCATGATAACTTCAGGCAAGTGAAAATGTTTTGTGTGATCATAAACTTTATTTGTTAGTTGAGATCTGTTATACTTGCACCATATATCCAGATCTTTTGGACATAGTTGGTGTGTTGGATTGTCATTGCTTGATAGAACATAAAAATATATAGCCCAAACAGCTTGTTTCATAGAGGCAACACTGTCAGTATTCCTACGTATGGCTTAACCATAAAATGTTTGTAAATTTTCTATAGCAGCATCTGTCAAATGATTTTTACCTGATAGTGGCTTTTCGTCAGCTAGTTTCCCCTTGTTGGGTGCTTTTAGTTTTCGTAATATTGCCCCATCTTTTTTGAACATGCCCTACACATTCTGGCTTATTTATAATCACATCCGGACCATATGGTTTGGTTTCACTTGGACCAAACGATTTTTGGTCAGATAAGGAATAAAAATATAAAAAAAAATCCAAGTATTACAGAGAAGCGGAATTTGTAAATTAAAATATAAAGAATGCAACAAAGTGTACCTAGGTGAGACAGGACGGAAATTTGTATGCAGGTTGTCTGACCACAAACGTGAAGAAGGTAATAGAACAACGAATTTGTTATATGCAAGACATTTCATAGAACCATAAGTTTGTTAATCCTTTGGAAGACTACGAAATTTTAAAAGTACAGTAGTAAATAACACAGTTGAAAGGAAGCGTATGGAGGAGTTAGAAATATTAAAAGAAAGAGAAAAAGGGTTAGACAATTTAATGAATATTAAAACTAAATTTGATAACGAAGGAATATTTTATAATATAATAAAGAAGTAAAAGATAGAGGACGGATAGATAAAATTAAGAATTAAATTGCATATACAGATGATTTTGAAATAAGGGTGAGTTACCGCGCCCACAAGTGTGAATGAGAAAGGCTTTACAACGTTAGGTTTTAAAAAGAATGTACACACACACACAACCACAAGGAATGTGCTAGAAAAATATGTAACTGTACAGACGGGGGTGACAGGACTCGGAGGTTGGGAAGAGACATTTGAATTATAGCTTGTTTGCAGGGGTGTGTGCGGACAGTGGGGCGGGTAGGGGTGTGAAGAGTTTGGTTTTACTCTCTTGTTGTCATTTCCGATCTGACGATGAGCTGAGCAGCTTGAAAGCGCTAATCGGAATAATTTTTCTGTAGTGGTGTGCAACAGTGATAATTCTGTTTGTGATTATAACCACTAACACAACTTTCTTAATTAAAAAGCATCTTATACTGTACATTTGAAAGTTATGTTTTTGTGTATCCGACGGGGAGTCAAAAGGTTGATCACAACGCACTGCAAGGTGATAGAAAAGAATTTTTTACACCAACAAATAATTTTGTTACTGTCAAGTTTTATATACCATTTTAAAGAGCAGATTTCAGAGAATAATATTAGACCAAAACCCAAAAATCGATAAAATTTTTTTTTTTGCCGTTTGGACTGCCCTTAATAGTATTTGAGTATAAACATTAATGCGTCAAATGCAAGTGCCTTTGTGCATTTTAATTTATACTTGATTTCTTGTAGTTCATGTTGCCTGATGTGAACAAAACTCAAATCTACAGGATAAATGTAATAATATATCGTAGTCTATATACCTTGGGTAACATAAAACTCTTTTATAACTCGAAATTTCGGTGGCATGTTTTAATTACGTCTCTATCCAATTAAAACACACCGTGTTAACCATAACTAGACGTAATTTGGGAATTAGTACAGGCAACCTGACGTCTAAACACATTATTGCTAAGCTAAGCTTCTTTAACATATTATTATTTGCTTTATTTAATATCTGACTAAATGTCGTATAACTAAATGAAATGTTTATTTCCAGATTTTTTTGTGTTGTAAACGTTTTCCTGTTTGTCTACACCTGAAGAGAACTAGTAATTGAGTGTGGTCAAAATATCTAATAATTTTGTGAATTGTTGATTATTATGTAACTCTTCAAATATACCAGTATATATTTAGCTAGACATACAATTGATACGTATAAGGCAACTAAAAATTCATCTTTTCTTTGTAAGTAGGCCTAACAGTGGAAGTTTTGAGTTTTTTTAAATACTTACACTTAGTGTTCCGGGAAGGAAGAAAAAATTTCACGAGGTGGTTTTACAGTTAAAAGTAAGAAAACATTTCATATAAACATCGGTCTAGAAATATTTTGTTTTTGTGTTATGGCCATCTAAAAATTTGATCCATATTTCTGTTTCGAAGGAGTAGTAATGCAGTAAGGAAAGAGTAATTCCTGGATGATAAATTGTAGGAAAACGTTAGTAGCTGTGCATGTTCTTTGACCTGAGATATTAAAAGAAAAGGACCCAAAATCTCTATCTTTAATATTTTTGAAAAAAATACTGAAAAGTAAAAAAATTTAGTTCAAAACACAATTTTTGGTTTTACCGTAGGATAGCTTTGTTAAACTACTAGTTAACATTAAAAAAATTGTATAACATGTTATTCTGCAAAAGGTGATGTGAATAACATAAAAACAAACAAACGTTTGAGAAATATGATTTTTGTTACATAAGGACGTGGTAGAAAAACTATACTTTCTAAATCAAATTCAAAATAACATATATTGTATTTACAGAACAACTAAAATATTATAAAACTTGTTCATTTAATTTTATTTCTTAGAAGAGGAAAATATTCTTTTGTAAAATTTTAGGTGTCCTTGCCTTTCAAAGGTAATCTGTTTTCTTCCATTCTTTTCAAATATTCATTCCACTTGGTTCTGGCTTCTCTTATTTGTTCATTTAAATTAAATATTTGAAGTCCTTCTCTGATTGTTTTGTTCCGTGTCATGTTTCTCCGGTTACATCCAAAACTCCTCTTAGAAACTTAATTTCCTCAGCTTGTCCGCTTCTTTCTCGTGCTTTTGTTGTGACCCAGATTCCACTGCCGTACATTAACCTGGTACTGCCAGCGTTTTATATAATTTCAGCAAGGTATTTTATCTTGTTTTATTTTATTAGACATTGATCAACTGTACCGCATGTGTCATAAAAAATTCCTACCATCTGGTCTAGATCTTTACTGTATTTATAGTAAATATTGCATACTAAATACTTACAATACATTAGTCAATGGTATTATGATCTAATATTTTGCTGTCTAAGACAGTCTTTCCCCTTATGGGATCCACTCTAATAAAACAAGCTATAGACTAATTGTAATTTTAGGATTGTTATTTCAAAACAATATTTAATGCTTACTTGTTGTAGTAGGTATAAGTACGTAGGTAAGTAAGTGTGTGTGTGTGAGTGTGTGTGTGTGTGTGTGTGTGTGTGTGTGTGTGTGTGTGTGTGTGTGTGTGTGTGTGTGTGTGTGTGTGTGTGTGTGTGTGTAAGTATAAGTGCATAAGTAAGTATTAGTCTCTTTGCAATTTATTTTCTGCATTTCCGATTACAATCAGGTAGTTAGTGTAATAAAATTAAGTTGTTATGATCTTCTAATAAAATCAAATGCCTCCTCTATATTTTCCCTCAATTCCCTCTAATTTTGTATAATATGGTCTGTGTAGATATTAAATAAAGTAGGTGAAAATCTGTAACCCTGCCTTACACCCTAGGTAATGTGTACTGAATTGGATATTTTACCATTCGTGCAGGTATATCGCGACTCCTACTCAGTAAAGGAGTTTTATTGGTCTGATGAGGTGTGGTGGATATCCCCTAAGGTTCATAATTTTCTTAATTGTTTCCCCTGTGTACGCAGTCAAAGATCTTTTTAAAGTCGAAGGCTATATAAGAATTGAGGTAAAAGTGGCGTAGAATAATGTACTTTTAACCTCTTATGAATTCTATCTTTATCCTATTAAATTCTCCTTTGTCTTTTTTACCTTGATCTTCAGAACTTTTCAATATATAAATTTTATAAGCTGTGTCAAGTGAACTTTTGCCTCTGTAATACTCAAAGATTTTTTTAGCTTCGTCTTTATGTAAGGTTACATCTTTGGTTATTATCCGGTCTTTCGGAATATTGTTTGCTTCAAGCACATGTTAAAAAAGTGTAGTAAACGGAAGTGCGAGATTAAGCTTCCATACTTATACAGGTCTGCAATTATTGTGTTACTCATCTCTGCTGCCTCTCTTTTCCTAATTAATTATTCTCTCTTCCGTCAATTATTCTAATGTTGTAGGCCACAACATTAATCCAGCGCACAACAGGTTGATCTGCATTTATGAATTTTTATTTGTATCACAGATTGTTATAATGTTCTGTCCAGTCCTTCTCCTTTATGGTGTTAATTATACTATACTTTTATGGTTTTTTAACTTTACTTTTACTTTCATTTCTTTAAGTTTTCATTACTTTATGTGATGTCGTAAGTTGTTTTCCGTGCACGTCATGTTCTATACCACTGATGATAACATGTGTGATGCGACAATTCTTTGTGTCCTTGTTTCGTTCTGTTCCTTTTTGCCTATGGTTGCTTTCATTCCTTGCAATTACTTTGCTATGTATTTTCTGTGCTTATTATTTTATCATTTAGGCGTATTACTTCCTCTATGCCATCAGATCATACCTTAGGCTTTTACTTTTCCTAAATTTCTTTTTATGCCTAGGTTTTTTCTTAGGGAATATATTTTACACTTTTGTTGATGCTTTACCAATTCTTTTTTATGTCATTTTGATTTCTAATTTCCTTACAATTCATTTAGTCTTCTTTGGTATAATAGCTTAATACCCTCTTCTTTAAACAAATATATTTTGTATATCTGTTCCTCGTTCCGTTGTTGAGGTAAAGATTTACTGGTTCTTTTTCCTTTGTATACGTATTTTTTTCTAGATATATAAGGTGCTATATTTTATATTATAAGATAAAGGTTTTGTAAAATATATAAAAATACTTGGTAAGTTTCACAAATTTTTTTAATTAACTCTGACAGCTGTTTCGACTAACTTAAGCCATTGTCAAAGAGCGAGTGAATGAAATTACTGAACACAGGATGTTAGTGGAGTGTAGGTGGTGGACATCTGTTTAGGGCGTATCTGGAACATCTGTGTTGTGAAAGCGAGGGGGGGAGAGTGTGTGCATGAGACAAGGGAAGGTCAGGTGTCTTTAAAACTAAATACAATCATGAATGCAAAATATAAAATTAACTGAACTAAATATAAACTGAATGCAAAATTTAAAATAATGATGAACATTCAAAATAATATAAAATAAACTAAACTAAATAACAGATTTTAATAAAGGGGATAAATAAAATTCAGTCTGTTCATTGGTTAAATTTTTGTTATTTTTTATTGCTTTTTTAATTTCTAAACTTTCTAACAAATCCATTTTTTTACCTTTTTGTATGTTGTGGAGTAGTGTTATGTTTTTGTGTCTATGTACTCCACAGCATACCAAAGTACATAGACACAAAAACATAACACTACTCCACAACATACAAAAAGGTAAAAAAATGGATTTGTTAGAAAGTTTAGAAATTAAAAAAGCAATAAAAAATAACAAAAATTTAACCAATGAACAGACTGAATTTTATTTATCCCCTTTATTAAAATCTGTTATTTAGTTTAGTTTATTTTATATTATTTTGAATGTTCATCATTATTTTAAATTTTGCATTCAGTTTATATTTAGTTCAGTTAGTTTTATATTTTGCATTCATGATTGTATTTAGTTTTAAAGACACCTGACCTTCCCTTGTCTCATGCACACACTCTCCCCCCTCGCCTTCACAACACAGATGTTCCAGATACGCCCTAAACAGATGTACACCACCTACACTCCACTAACATCCTGTGTTCAGTAATTTTATTCACTCGCTCTTTGACAATGGCTTAAGTTAGTCGAAACAGCTGTCAGAGTTAATTAAAAAAATTTGTGAAACTTACCAAGTGTTTTTATATATTTTACAAAACCTTTGTATTAATATGTTTCACCAAGTGCCCAACGAGTCATCAATTAATATTATAAGATATTCTATTATATTATAATATTATATTTTATATTACATCGTAAGTTATGTGATTGGTTCCGATATCTTGACCTCCATAACCTCGGGTGTCTCTAATTTGTCCTGCTAGTTTGTCTTTTGTGATGATATAATCGACCAATGATCTGTAACCTGGCCCTATCCTAGTATAGTCTGAATATACTTTCTTTCTAAAGAAAGTTTTATAAATTTTAGTTTATTATAGGCTAGCGATTTTTGTAATTTTTCTATAATTAAAATTTTGATAATATTAAAATTCATGTAGTAATAAACATACGTTACATAAAATCGTTTAAAATACACATTTTTCAAAATAGTGAGCGATTTCTGTAGCTCAGAGAGCATCCTAGTTAGAGAAGGTTTTTTTCGAAAGAGTGCAGTAAATTCAGGATAGGCTTAATCGTTTTGTTAATATCTCACACAGTCACACATACTCAAGCTTGTGTCTTTGGAAGAACTGCTGAAGCTAAAGTTATTACAAGAGGAAAGAGTTGAGAATGATAAATGTAAAAGAAGATGGAGGCTGCAGTACAATTGATATTACACAGATGATATGCAGTCCGGAATATTTAAATTGTTTTAGAAGAAATTACACAAGCAATCTAAAGGTAAAATATAAGGGAATTTATTTGCTTATGTTTGATCAGAAAGTCTATTTCCATATTAGCGTTTATTTGTAAATGACATTCGTACAAACGTTGAACGTGTTCCATTTTCTGCTATGCAACACGCTTGTTACTGAAAATTACAAGAGTCTGTCATGTGAGAGAGTTAGACTATATTGTATCTCTACATTTCTTTTTGTTTCTCTTAACTCGTTCTTGTCTCTTGAAGACATTTCTGGTTCTGACAGTCCAGTCGAGTTTGTTTCTTGTTATAAAGTTGCACAATCTTTGCCAGACTCAGACGTTTACATGCGTATGCAATAAAGACAAGACACAAAACTTGTAACTGGCTCCTAAAAGTAAAGCTTAACTCATGTCATTTACACTGAACAGATTATTATGCTATCTTCAAGTGGCATAATAACATTAGCTTTAGAGTAATACTATCCTTGAACGCAAATAATGGAACGTGATTTTTAACGTTAAGCTCATACTTTTAATTACCAGAAGTAACAACTTAATGTTTCTCTAAAAATATAATGCTTATTCACTTCTAGTTTCCTAAATATTATTTTTAATTTATGGTGTGGTATCATACATCTACGAAAATCAATTACGTGTTATGCTCAAGCCACCATAAATTATTACCTAATATCAGGTAGTATTATATTTTATGATTTAAGTTTATTTTTCAAGAATACTCTTGGAATAGTTCTTTTAAAAAACGTAAACATTTTCGTAAATACATTTATTTAGCAAATTTAATCTCTTTTCACTAATATGTACAATATTTTACAAACAATTTAAAATAGTCATGAATTTACATAAACTAGAAAATTATTCTAGCTACCTTTTAGATTTTAGTTAATTTTGTTTCACAAACACAGTACTGTTTCATAAGACGTAGATCATATTGCCCAAGAAGAGTCGAGAGCCAATGGAAGGTTATTTATTTCGTCCTGCTATTGACTCAAGTAATTCACAACAATAATTTAAAGATTTTAATTCTTTAAAATAATTTATAGTGGTATCTAATAACAATAAAATTTTATTTTAATGAAACACAGGTTTTTAAGTGTAACTGTGATACAATGTCTTTAAAGTTACTACAAATGTCCTAAGTTCACAAATAAAATAGCAAACAGATATCTTTTCGCTGACTTGCAACTCTTTTAACTTGAAACTCTGTATTCATAATGAACAGTCGCATACTAACAAATACAGTGTTTTTCTTGAGCTACGTGGAAAATTCTAAACATCAGCATTGACACAGCTTTTCTCAAAACAAATTTTAAGATATCTAAACTTTAGGACTTTTTGAGTACTCGTCGTTCATTGCTTTATACACTCCTTTTTATCTCATCAAAAGATTTTTTGCCGATAGGCTAATATTAAATTTTAATTTACGGCATCATGAAAATTAAATGTACAAATAATGTGTACTGAACAATAACTTTGTAGATCTACTATAAACTGCATTAGGATTTTCCATATATTGACTAAGACGACAGTAAACATTTTTTTATGAATATAAATTTCACAGTGAATTGCTAAGGGCTCATGGTTTGATGCAGTTTTTTAGCTACTCCTATCTTGATTGAATCACTTCATTACCGTACGCTGACATCCCACATCGTCAACAATCCACTTCAGGAAATCCTCAGGCCTTCCTTTAGAATTGATCCCCTCCAACAACCATTACCAATTTTAGTGATGCAGTTATCAGGTACTGGGAATTCATAGACTACGTAGCAGTAATGAGATATAGAGGACTGTCAATTGAACAATGTCGTTACATACTATTTATATTGTACGGGTACTTGGATTTTTAAATTTATATTATAAAATGTTTATAACTTTAAACGTCTTAAAAACTTATTACTATCGATATCTATTTTAAGGAAAAATTATTCTTAATGATACAATTTTTTGGCGCAAATTGTTTTCTCAAGCATTAAGGTTTAATTACACTAATTGTATTATATACTTTATATACTTTATTATAATTGTATTAATATCATTACAACTTAGTCTTTCATGATTTTGGCCTTTTAGCCTCTCGAACACTTATATCCAGGTTTTAATATAACATTGTTTCCTAAACGTACACCACAGTTAGTCTTACCCCTTTCATTTGTAACATAAATTAAAGAGTAACAGATTATTACAATACAACGTTAGTATTTCATTTAAAAGGATAAAGAAAAGTAACCTAAATGTTAAAAATCATGGAAGTGTAGTAGGATGGAAAACGGCAACAAAGTTCACAATTTGTCCATTTTTATTGACGAAAATCCATTAGTTGCCCAATACATATACGTGTGAAAAACGTACCTATTGTAACATATTATAACAAAAAGAGAAGTGTGTACGTTAAGTCTTTCCCTCGTGCCTCACGTTGGATTCGTCAATTTATAACGAAAAGAGAAACTTGTGTGTTGTTTTGTTATTATGGTGTCGGGTGTTACACTTTTAATACTTACTAATTGCTAGGTTCTCTGCGACGATGTTGTCCTGCAAACACAACTTAAGCTAATATGTGTATGTGGGCGCCACTTGGATATTTGTTCCAAGAAATTATTACTATTATTATTATTATTAAATTTGATTTATTAGTTGTTAAATTAATTATATAAACAAATGTGAACAAGACAGTTTGAATTGTAAATAACGTATGTTTAATGATCTTTGTTCTCATAAAAATCGTCTGAAGGACTAACACTCAAATTAAACAAAATTGCAGAGTTACAAAAAATTATTATTGACAAGTTTTTTAAGTAAGTATCGGCTAATAAATATTTTATTGCTCCGTTGAATGGCATGAATTTAATGTATGAAAAAACTTTATACTCAGGACGTGACTCCTTTGAACTATCAAGACAAATCAGTGGGATGCTTTACAAAAAATGTGTGATTTGAAGGTGTTTGACATGTGTAGTACAATTGTGTGACAATGATACCAGGTATAAATGATTTTAACTTTTGAACAACTCACGTTCTGGTGGGTAAGTATTTCCTTTACTGGACACTGTTCTTGGGGACGATTCCAATCTTGCGCCTCTTCGTGTTTACGTTCCTCACGCACTGGTAATTATTTATAAGTCAAATTACGGTTTTAAAACTCCGCACGATTGAAATAAATTCGTACTGTACCTATGCTTTGAATTCTGGCGGCGGCGAACAGCTGTCTGCGTGGTTTCTCTATTCGGCCGTCACAGCGCTAGTTCCAGACTCAATGTAGAAGGCTCGTGTCAGTAAATTGTTTTGGGAATGTTGTCAAAGTCGGTTTGTCTTAGCAAAAACCAGCAAAATTGATTTCCTCTATTAAAATCGGTCCTTTTTAGGGCCGCTGGTAATCTGGCTGTGTGCGTTCTATTAAATATGGCGTGTTGCTGCTCTATTCAACAACACGTTAGCGTATACTCCTTGTATAGGTTAAGTCAGTCTTTTGTCATGTACGGGAAAAAGCCTTTCTGTGTCCTCGTGTTGAATTCTTGTTCTTCGACTTCGCCTTAGACGAGATGATCGGATTCGAAGGTGATGTGTCTCTTGTGGATTCAAAGCATAAAGTGTTTTTTGTGTCAAATTTCGTCTTCCTTTTATACTCTGTAAGGCTCATAGTTTTAATTTTTTGACATGAACTTCCGGTATTTTTGAGTAAAAGTTTCTTCTGGAACGTTCGAGAATATGCAAATGGAACATCATAGAACAAATTTGACTTCCCTAGAAGCTTTAGAACAAAAAGTGCTTATTCTTCATACTCAAGAATATTACTAAAATTATTCTGGTTTTTGTCAAACAATTTTACAGAACTACTTACAATCTGCATGCAATTATTATTTTTGGATTCTCTGCTTTCAACTGAATAAAATGATATCATTTACGATTGGTTTTGAACAAATTAAATCTAATAAATTAACATAAAATACAATTCTTACCTTGTAGTGTTTGCACAAAATTCTAATTCTCTAATTATTAAAACGTTATGAAGTTGCTTGGTCCTTGCTATAACATTAATACATAACATATTTATCCTTCCATAACAAAATAAACAATTATTAAAACATATAACATATAAATATGTTCATTTTTCTATAGGCATTACATATGGCCTAGATTTTTGTCATTAGTTTTTGATGATAATTTGTCTTTTTCGGTATTATTATGGGATTTTTTGGGTATTCACTTAGAGTTTGTTATATTGTTTATCTTCGAAAATACCTGGTTTATCTTGATACATTTTATTTTTACTGTAATATTATTTAGCATCTTACTGTCTTGCGTAGATGAGTTATTTTCTTGGTGTGACAATTTTCACTTTTATATTCAAAATTATCTAAGAATTAAGCTTGTTTTCAACTGAGCAAGTATATTTCCATTGTACATTATAGGATTGTACCTTTTTCCTTTATTGTTTCTAATATTCTGCAATTATTCTGTCAAATATAACTATTTTTGTGATTGATTTTTGGCCTCAGCCTGGTACGGTATAGGTAAATAGTTTCATAACTTGACTGTTAAAGTGTTTTAGGTGGTCATATATATAAGTATAGTTACATTATATTGTATTGCAACTTTAGAATACAATTTTGTTCCATTTTGACAACATAAAATTCATAAATATTACAATTATATATGTTCATCACATGTTTTCAGTTAAATACGGTTTTTGATTATTTTAATTGATTTCTCATCAATTTACAGCTTTCCCTATTTAAGATAATTTGTTTGCCTTTGTCTAATTGACATTTACATATAGTTTTTATATTAATTCTATAATAATTAATTTTCACATAAAATCTGAGTGATTGGTCTCAGCTCCTAAACCTAGATTTTTTGTCATAACATTTATATATTTTTTATTTTAACTTACATCCTTTTTAATAATGTATTCAAATCATTTAATACATTTATTTTATTTATATTACAAAGTATAATAATAGCTCTTGTCCATTAATTAACAATAAATAGTTTTTTATACCCTATTCAGAGTTACATTTATTAATATGTAATGACCTCATTTGGTCATTTCTGAGATTATCTGTTTTTCTTATAGTATATTATCAGTTTTACACTGTTCTTCACTTAAACAATATATATCGGGTTTGAGTCTTAGTCATAGTCTTTGTCGTTTTTTCATGTTAATGATATTAATTATCGGACAATGTTACAAAATTTTTCGGATTACTTGGGTTCGATACTGTTCACCTCACCTTCCTCTCATGATAATTTACTTTGCAATTAAATTCCTTTATGGAACGTTCTGTGACGTTACATATGCCTGCTCGTTAAAATTGATAATTTGGGAGAAACGTTTCTTCAATTTTGATGAAATTATCATTTCTATATTAACCTTTTTTTAGCTTCATTAATATTTCATCCTTTTATCTTATAATTAGATTCCTGTGCTACTCCTTTAATATATTAATCCATCTCATTATCCATGTCTCAATCTTTACCATATCTCCTTTTCCTTTTCTTTACCTTGATGTTAATTATTAATCTTTGATGTAACTCCCTAACAATTCCCTAACTTTTATAGCGGGTTCGGAGTCAGAGGGGCCCCATTGGCAATCCAATCTCCGCCGTTCCCTAACTATAACCACTGAAATCAGAGGAAACACATCTCTGTCCAGAAAATATATAAGACTTACTTATAATTGCACTTTCGCAACAAATAATAATAATACAAAAATATAATATTCAAAGATCATAGGCTCCTACACATAAATTCCCTTTCTTAATCTCTTCTGATTATTTCTCAATTATATTAATAAACTGTTCTCCGCAGGTAAAATTATCTTTTAAAATCATTCAATGTCAATAGCTATATTTATAAATTCATCGTTACCTCCTTATGTAACACACTGTTTCCCCCTTTTTTTTTTTTCTTTTTAATTATCATTTTCTTTTAGTATCAATTATATGACAGTATTTCTCCTCCTTAGTAATGTCAATTGTTATTTGATTGTTCAATAATTTATTTAATTAATTATGTCCTTTCCTTCATTCCTTTCTCTCCTTCTATAAGTACGGGTTAGTTGGTAAATATACGTTGACTTGGCTATTGAAAATAAATTTATATTTTACATATATATTTTTGCCTTTGGTGGAAGGTGTCCTTCTCGTATTTTTATTTTTATTAATAATATTCTCTCCTCTCTAAGTACGGGTAAGTTGGTAAATATACGTTGACTTGGATAATTGGAAATAAATTTATATTCTACATATATATTTTTGCCTTTGGTGGAAGGTGTCCTTCTCGTATTTTTCAATAATCTCTATTCCTTTCTCTCCTTCTATAAGTACGGGTAAGTTGGTAAATATACGTTGACTTGTATTTTTATTCATGGTACCTTCTTATCCCTCTCTACTAACAATTCCTCCCTAATATCTGTGAGATAATTATTTGTTCTCAATGTCATTGTCCTGTCTTTGTCCTGTCTATTTTTACGTTCAGTTACCCCATAATATTGGATCAGTGAAGGGCTGTCTTCCTTTTTCACTGCCGCGTCTAGTTTAAATGAGCACCTGTCTCATTTGCCCGGTCTCCCGGAACATTGGGTTGCTGACTTGTTTGTGGTTCCTGTCTAACCTCGGGGTTACCACTAATAGGTCGGCTATTTGTTGTATTACTTAGGTTACCTTGCGTCCGCTGTGGGTTACCGACACGTAAGTCGGTAAATTGGGTTGGTATGGTCGTTGACTATTGGCCATCGTATAGTTTACCTGGAGTCTGTACTCCTGATTCCTTCTATCTCCTCCTCCTTGATTACCTCCGCTCCGATAATTATTTCCCTGACTATAATTATTTCCTCTATAATTATTGCCGCGATAACTATTTCCTTGATTATAATTTCCATTGTAATTATTTTCGGGGTAATTATTTCGGTTTAGTCCCGAATTGTTACAGTTATTTGGACCTTGATTATTACTATTTCGGCTATTTAGTGGGGTGCTATTGTTCTGGTTATTCGGGTTAAAATTATTACCATTTCAGCTTCCATTCCGATTTGGTCCGTTGTTACTATTATAATAGTCTACCTTACGACTGGGGGGTTGGTAGTCTAGAAATTTTCCCGCAGACTCGCAGTTCTCTAATAGCTTAGCTAGGTCAGTAATATTACTAAGTTGCTGGTACAATTGGGCATCTTAATACCGTAGCTATAGTGTCCAGCTAACTGTCTCACCAAACATTCTTCCGGGATTGGCGATATTAACTTTCGTGCCAAACATATCTTTCCCAGGAAATATGATGTTGGGGATTGTCCCTTGGACGCGTCGTATTTCCCGTAAAATATGTCCATTCTCACTTTGTTTTGCGCTGTTTCTGACCAATATTTTTCTTTGAATTGGCGTTTGAATTCGTTTAAGTTATTTCGGGTCGTACCGCTATCCACCAATTATCCCTCGTATTTCGGAACGTTTCGTCTAACATTTCCCTTATTCTATCCCATCTTGTTTCCCTATTCCTTTCGATGAACTCTTCCATCCTCTCTAAGAATTCCATAGGGTTCCGGCGATAATTTTGGAAGTTAATTACCTCCCTGTTCTCGCTATGACACGTATGGGTATTCAATATCGGTGTGTCCCTCAGCGCTTCTAATCTCTCCTGCAGGTTTTTCTCCCTCTGATCTATTTCATGTATATTGTTTCTATTGGTCTTTATCTGTTCGTCCAATCTATTAGCTATGTCATACGTTCTTTGTATTCTCTCGAACGTCTTTCCGGACTTCTCCTACCTCTTGCATGATTTCGTCTTGGTTTTGCCTTACCTTATTATAGAGAGTTCGAGCGTCCTGTTTCGTCTCTACGGTTCGTTCCTCTATGGTTTCAAAACGGGTATTATTTCCTTCCTGCAATCTTTCTAACTGTTTCGCGATTGTCTCGACCCTCCTGTCACTGTCGACTTTACTATCATCGATTTTTTGGTTTACTGTCTCATAATTTGCACTAATTTCCTTTTTCAGGGACTCTATACTTTTTTATTTTCCTCCTGAAATAGCTCCAGCTTTTTCCCATTGTCATTGATCTTATCGGTTGTATACTCCCTTAAAGATTCAATTTTTTTGTCTAATTCCTCCTTATCTTCCTGTCTGTCTCTTCTCAGGGATTCTATACTTCCTTTTATTTCCGCCCTATCTTCCTGTCTGTTTTTATTATTCTCCTCCTTATCTTCCTGTCTGTTTTTATTATTCTCCTCCTTATCTTCCTGTCTATATTTCTTAAGGAATTCTATATTTTTATTCGTATTTTTGTTTATCGTTTCTTCCATTCTTTGGAACATCATCATTATTGCGTTCATGTCGACGCTCCCTGTTATTTTTTCTGGTTCGGGTTTCTCGGTTTGGTCTCCCATTTGTATGGGTCTTTCTCCCGCTTGTTCCTCTGATTCATCTCCCGTTTTTATTGGTCTTTCGATTTCTAGTGTGGGCGGTTCTATTTCTATTTCCTCGACTTGGACTGCCTCCCCATCTTCCACGGTTAATTCGGGTTCTACATTTTTCTTCACCCTCTATCCCTTTGGTTGCGGCATCTTGATTTTTTGATAGTTGCCGGACTTGTTCCCTTCCTTTCAAGCCTCACTAGTTGGGCTGCCAATTTATAGTAAACAGATTGATGTCGTATGTTGCCTCGTAAGTCTTTCCCTCGTTGCCTCACGTAGGGCGCCAATTTATAACAAAAAGAGAAGTGTGTACGTTAAGTCTTTCCCTCGTGCCTCACGTTGGATTCGTCAATTTATAACGAAAAGAGAAAATTGTGTGTTGTTTTGTTATTATGGTGTCGGGTGTTACACTCCGCGTACTTTTAATACTTACTAATTGCTGGGTTCTCTGCGAGGATGTTGTCCTGCAAACACAACTTAAGCTAATATGTGTATGTGGGCGCCACTTGGATATTTGTTCCAAGAAATTATTATTATTATTATTATTAAATTTGATTTATTAGTTGTTAAATTAATTATATAAACAAATGTGAACAAGACAATTTGAATTGTAAATAACGTATGTTTAATGATCTTTCTTCTCATAAAAATCGTCTGAAGGACTAACACTCGAATTAAACAAAATTGCAGAGTTACAAAAAATTATTATTGACAAGTTTTTTAAGTAAGTATCGGCTAATAAATATTTTATTGCTCCGTTGAATGGCATGAATTTAATGTATGAAAAAACTTTATACTCAGGACGTGACTCCTTTGAACTATCAAGACAAATCAGTGGGATGCTTTACAAAAAATGTGTGATTTGAAGGTGTTTGACATGTGTAGTACAATTGTGTGACAATGATACCAGGTATAAATGATTTTAACTTTTGAACAACTCACGTTCCGGTGGGTAAGTATTTCCTTCACTGGACACTGTTCTTGGGGACGATTCCAATCTTGCGCCTCTTCGTGTTTACGTTCCTCACGCACTGGTAATTATTTATAAGTCAAATTACGGTTTTAAAACTCCGCACGATTGAAATAAATTCGTACTGTACCTATGCTTTGAATTCTGGCGGCGGCGAACAGCTGTCTGCGTGGTTTCCCTATTCGGCCGTCACAGCGCTAGTTCCAGACTCAATGTAGAAGGCTCGTGTCAGTAAATTGTTTTGGGAATGCTGTCAAAGTCGGTTTGTCTTAGCAAATACCAGCAAAATTGATTTGCACTATTAAAATCGGTCCTTTTCAGGGCCGCTGGATATCTGGCTGTGTGCGTTCTATTAAATATGGCGTGTTGCTGCTCTATTCAACAACACGTTAGCGTATACTCCTTGTATAGGTTAAGTCAGTCTTTTTTCATGTACGGGAAAAAGCCTTTCTGTGTCCTCGTGTTGAATTCTTGTTCTTCGACTTCGCCTTGGACGAGATGATCGGATTCGTAGGTGATGTGTCTCTTGTGGATTCAAAGCATAACGTGTTTTTTGTGTCAAATTTCGTCTTCCTTTTATACTCTGTAAGGCTCATTGTTTTAATTTTTTGACATGAACTTCCGGTATTTTTGAGTAAACGTTTCTTCTGGAACGTTCGAGAATATGCAAATGGAACATCATAGAACAAATTTGACTTCCCTAGAAGCTTTAGAACAAAAACTGCTTATTCTTCATACTCAAGGATATTACTAAAATTATTCTGGTATTTGTCAAACAATTTTACAGAACTACTTACAATCTGCATGCAATTATTATTTTTGGATTCTCTGCTTACAATGAATAAAATGATACCATTTACGATTGGTTTTGAACAAATTAAATCTAATAAATTAACATAAAATACAATTCTTACCTTGTAGTGTTTGCACAAAATTCTAATTCTCTAATTATTAAAACGTTATGAAGTTGCTTGGTCCTTGCTATAACATTAATACATAACATATTTATCCTTCCATAACAAAATAAACAATTATTAAAACATATAACATATAAATAAGTTCATTTTTCTATAGGCATTACATATGGCCTAGATTTTTGTCATTAGTTTTTGATGATAATTTGTCTTTTTCGGTATTATTATGGGATTTTTTGGGTATTCACTTAGAGTTTGTTATATTGTTTATCTTGATACATTTTATTTTTACTGTAATATTACTTAGCATCTTACTGTCTTGCATAGATGAGTTATTTTCTTGGTGTGACAATTTTCACTTTTATATTCAATATTCTCTAAGAATTAAGCTTATTTTCAACTGAGCAAGTATATTTCCATTGTACATTATAGGATTGTACCTTTTTCCTTTATTTTTTCTAATATTCTGCAATTATTCTGTCAAATATAACTATTTTTGTGATTGTTTTTTGGTCTCAGCCTGGTATGGTATAGGTAAATAGTTTCATAACTTGACTGTTAAAGTGTTTTAGGTGGTCATATATATAAGTATAGTTACATTATATTGTATTGCAACTTTAGAATACAATTTTGTTGCATTTTGACAACAAAAAAATTCATAAATGTTGCAATTATATATGTTCATCACATGTTTTCAGTTTAACATGGTTTTGATTATTTTAATTGATTTCTCATCAATTTACAGCTTTCTCTATTTACGATAATTTGTTTGCCTTTGTCTAATTGACATTTACATATAGTTTTTATATTAATTCTATAATAATTAATTTTCACATAAAATCTGAGTGATTGGTCTCAGTTCCTAAACCTAGATTTTTTGGCATAACATTTATATATTTTTTATTTTAACTTACATCCTTTTTAATAATGTATTCAAATCATTTAATACATTTATTTTATTTATATTACAAAGTATAATAATAGCTCTTGTCCATTAATTCACAATAAATAGTTTTTTATACCCTATTCAGAGTTACATTTATTAATATGTAATGACCTCATTTGGTCATTTCTGAGATTATCTGTTTTTCTTATAGTATATTATCAGTTTTACACTGTTCTTCACTTAAACAATATATATCGGGTTTGAGTCTTAGTCATAGTCTTTGTCGTTTTTTCATGTTAATGATATTAATTATCGGACAATGTTACAAAATTTTTCGGATTACTTGGGTTCGATACTGTTCACCTCACCTTCCTCTCATGATAATTTACTTTGCAATTAAATTCCTTTATGGAACGTTCTGTGACGTTACAATATTGCAGCGAAATAACAAGTATGTACAGAATACAAATCTTTCTCAGACATTCTGTGGCAGAGAATAACTCCTTACTTGGAATTATATCTGGAAGAGTACCAAGGAGGATTTAAAGTCGACATGTATTAGAGTGCACACACATGCAAGAAGTCACGAAAAACAATATCAGGAAGTATCAGGTTTTGGACAGGCGTATAAAAGAATCTCGTTGATACGCAACCTAAGTACAAACTTCAGTAAAAAGTGTTAATTCTTGAAAAATTGTAACCAAAGTATCAGAATAATGATTTCAGAATTTTTGTTAATGAAAATATCCATGTTGAAAATACGTTTTAGGGCTACTCAAGTTAATTAATGTAATATTAAATATTGTAGACACATTGAATGGAATTCTGATTTAAATAGGTGGTATTAGATATTAAAATATTATATTAATTATTTGCAATTCTTATCATAGTAGCAGTTACTGTATGGTATCAACTTCTGCAACCATAATAATATAATATACACTTACATTCACCTTAATGTAAACAAAACTAAGACAATGTTATGAACTATACGTAACTTACAATTAAATAACAACTTTGTCTATAATACAAATTTCATATTAAATTTAAGAAGAAATTGTACATAAAATTATCTCATGTCGTTTACAAACATGATTTAGAGACAGATGACAGGCATATGATACACTGAGAGATGAAGCAAAATGCCAAAATTCCGTTTTTTGAAATATTTTAGAGCGCAGCTGTAAAGTTGATGTGAGGATTCTTCCGTTTGCCTGAAACTTTATGATACTCACGAGCTCCGTTAGAATGTGCCTATTCACGAATACGTATATCTAAAACACTAAATGCTGTATTTGCAAGAAAAGTTACTTATTGCATATATACGTTCAGTGTTACTGACACTTTTATTTTACTTTAATATATAAGTTTACAAATATTTTTAAAATACGTTAATTTAATTTATTCACTGAATTCCTTATAGGTATTATATAGATACCAAACCAATAAAATTAAATATAACTGATTTACATTTTATTGGTTCTTACCGCCCTCGTCTTGCAAACACATAGTTTACTGTGTAAACCGTTTTTGTATAATCAACCATATGTCATATTCATTGTCTAAAAGTTTTTATAAGTTTATAAAATAGACCTTTACGACATGTTCGCATAGGTTTGTTGCGATATCTTGACATTAAAATTGTGATATTGAGTATATACAGTAGGTCTTATATAAAATATGGTTTTCTTTGTAAAATTTATATTACACATTTTTACTAATCAACATAAATTCTATGTCTTTTTCTAACAGATTGTAAAAATTATTTGCTTCCAAACGATTGTGATTTTAGAAGTAAATTTTGCAGAGAACATCATTTATTTTACCATTACACCAAAGTGTTTTACTAGTAAAACTTTACTAAAAACATATTGTGTCTAATAAGTATAGAGAACTTTTAAAAAGTGAAAAAGGAAGAAAAAACACCGAGTTGAATTGTGCGATGTTCGGAAAATTCTGTAAATTAAAAGTAATGCAGATACACATTAAAGAATATTTCTTTCCAATTTTCTAAACACAATTAAGACGACTAAATTGATATTTTGTCAATGTATCAGATAGTAATAAGGGCATACTTTCATTGTTACAATAAAACACACCAAAGTGTTTAATGTAAGCTCCATTAAAAAAAAAAAAAAAAACAGGAAGCAAATAAATATCTAAGATGACAAACAAATACGCCTACAATTTAAATAATTCACTTAAAACATGACAATTTTTTATCTAATATGCATGTAATTAGTAAGTCGAGCAAGACTATCACAGTTTGTAAAATTGTAAATTATGTACCTATGTTGACACATTATAAGTTATGACAGTCTTAAAGTTATAATTCAATTTGCCGACAAAACATTAGTAATACAACTATGAAACGGGTTGTTTCAGACAATTTATAATTACCGTGTTCTGAGCTTCAAGTTTGTTATGACCGATTATCATTACGCACTGAGATTCAACCCGTTTGTGCCAGCAAAAACAAAAGAAATAAAATATGGTAACAATTTAATGGAACTCAAACATTAAATTAACTAACTGTTCCTATGAACACAATAATTCAGTATTCGCTGTTCATATCTTGCACATCTGTTCATTAATTAAGTTATCCCAAAATTCAATGACTCAGAGTAGAAGCAAATAATAACTTATTATCACATCTTTCCCTCGTGAGAACTCCGCTTTGAACTACAAAATTCCTCGTCTGTGCGCCAATGCTACTGAGAAAGTTAAGTCTCGTGTATGCCTTATAATATTCATACATCTGTAGTAAACTTTCATCGTGCTGCGCTGTTCCTTTCACACCTAATAGGCCAATGAGTACAATAAATGTACTACGTGATTGAAAAGTTATTTTTATTTCTATCGGAGTTTAACATCTTCTTTTAGTATTCCCACATTGTGCATGAGTAAAAATACAGTGAATTTCATGAATTGTTTCCCAGAATTCATAGTGAAATTTTTGTTAGACATTACACTTTCGTGGGAAAAATGGTGAGTTATACGGTACAGAAGACTACCTTATAAATAAAATATACTGAAATAGAACTTTGCAGTAAAGGAAAGTGTAGCTAGGACTACATGCTGATATATCATTTTATGACGTTATAGAAATGTTAACATTTGATTTTTGTTTGATTATGTTAATTAGATATAAGTTTTGAATTAAGAATTGGGTAAAAAACTATTATGTATCAAAAGGCCCATACATTTATTGGTGATCATGTCAGGTGCGAGTTTAATGTGCGAGTGCGCGAGTGCGCGTGTCATTCGTATTTTATGAATAACTCTGTTATAAATGAACGTATTGAACTGAGATTTGGACAGTGCAAGCATCTTAAATAGCGCTATATTTTCTGGGTGCCAGAGACCTGTTACATACTATTTTAATAGGGATTTGTTTAGAAAAATCAACTTCTATAGATTCCTTATCTTTTAGAAGTCAGAAAATTTATAGATAAATTCTATACCTGCTTATGCAGAAATCTGACAATCTGTTGAAGAAGTTGTCTATCAGTTCTATCCGTCAATCACGTGATAGGTGTTTCGACCAATCAGCGGCCTCAATTTTCATTAAAATTGGGTCTCCGACGACGAAAGTCTAGTTAGTTCCATCCAGCAGCTCGAATATTACGGACGTGGTCCCTGTGCGAGTTTTTCGGACAGAAACGTTCTTATGTAAGAGTTATCAAGGACAATTTAGCGACGAGTTACCCGTTAGCTAATACCTTGTATTGGTACGAACTCAATATTTTTCAAATAATAAAATATTTATATTTAAACAGTCCTAGTCTCGCGTGAGTCAATATTTCCGCATAGGGGAGGTTTATCCATCCGGAATACTCCTGTATTAACGCGAGGACACCTCAAGACGCGGGAAGGTGCACGCTTAAAGCACCATAGTAAATAAATATTAAATTACAGCCCAGTTCAGTACCTTGAGATAAAGAGTAAACTGTTATCGGTGTGTCGGTGTGCGTGCGTACAAGAGGAGTGTCAGCGAAGCGTCAGTGTGCGGAGAGGAGCAGACGACGAGGGAGCAGATTTCGACGGATCACAGGACTAGCAGTGAGACGAATCAGCATATTTGGATACAACGTTCAAGTAAATTGACAATTTTAAACAGATCAGTTCTAATAATTCAAAGACAATTATTAAAGTAAAATAAATTATTTGTGAATTACAGACCGTTTTTAAAATTTGTTTCAAAATATACAACCTTGCTCCAGATAACTGATTACATTGTTCAATTATTACTGTGCCTAATATAAGTTTTGTCGCAGTACATATGTGTAAATTTCTTTATTCAGAAAATCTGATTTAAAATATGATCTTTAAATTTATGTTTATTATTACTTCTAATATAAAAAAGCCTAAGAATTGGGTTTTTTGAACTTTTGAAAGCATGAAAGGAAAATGCTAGGTAATCAAGCTCAATTCTATACCAAAAAGTGCTTTAAATCCGGAAATGTTGTTTTTAAAACTGAAAATATGCTGGCATGATTGTGTTTTATCTGAAGGAGATTACTGTGATGGAGACAAGATAAATTTAGGCCTACAAGAAAAAAACTGTTTTTCATAAAAGCAGGAACTGCATGAACTTTCTGATAAAGCTTGTATATTTTTGTGTGAGATTTCACGTGTAGATCCCACGTTGATGCTACTAAGACTTATGTACTTCAGTCGGACTGTAGTATTCCCCCAACAGTAGATATATAGTGATGGATGTCTAATAAAGCTGTACAAAACGAATTCCTTATCTACTTAATGTATCTAGCTAACCGGCGTTAGGAATACAACATAATTACTAGATTTTGATAACAACTAGAAGAATTGAAATGAAAATCTCAAAGTTAAATACAAATGGCACAATTCCAATGTAAAATATTTGCACTTTATTGGAAGCTTTACCTTTATCGTGATACCAAATAATTCAAAGTATTTAGTATTACAAGGCCGGTCGTAGACTAAGTAAATTCTTTAGTCTCATTACTAAAAAAATGTTTATTCTAAAGTATTTACATAAATAAACGCTTTTCAATATTTTTTAAAGCTCTTTAGTTAGTATCTCAGCACTAATTAGCATAGCTAGTGCATAAAAATCGGTACTTACGATCTATGTAGTTCTATTTATATACGTGAAATCGTGTTTACATTTGATAACGTTAAGTAAATAACTCATTCACTGAAAATTCTATAACGAGAATAATTTATGCCTATTATATGTGATTATCAGTTTTGAACTAAAATATAATTATCCCAATTTTTGTTTTAGTAGGTATACATTTTGGCAAAAGTGCTCATCAACTTATAATATTTTCACGGTATATCTGTTGTGGTAACAGACATGCGTCATTGAAACTGTAGGCCTACCTCACATGGTTTTACTGGTTTAGTACACTCCATTATTCACTATTGACGTGGTGCTCAATCAGTTTATTACAATACGCGCCGTTTCATTTAACAATTGTATAACGTACCTGAAGAGTACTCCAAATCCTCTAAATTAAAGCGGTACAAATGTGGGGTGCTTTGCTTTACAAATTGCAGCACAATACCTCTGCTGCACTACAATTATTCAGTGTTTGTGCTATATGAAAGACTACAAATATAACCTTTGAACCGGAGTTTCGAAAGTTTTCTACATTTTGTTACCTGCAAACATATGTATTCACGTGAGAATTGCATTCATATAATTGAGTAAGCAAAACAACTGAAACCATCAGAGTCACCGTTATTATAAACATTTTCCGGACTGTCTGGCCGTGATCCTATGTTGGGAAATGCAAACGTTTCAACCACCCATTGGTGACCATTTTCACTGCCGGAAGGACTAAAAAGTACTGGCCACGGTCTCCGTCAGTAAAACCACAGTACTGTGGATATAGCTCGGAAAGTATTTACGACGCCAGCCGGGAATGCTTACGGCAACATCTCAGTCACAGTTTCAATAACTCACGTCCGTTACTACAACAGAATAAATCCGTTTTGACGAGAATAAATTAATTTCTACAGATAAACTACAAAGAAAATAACTAACCCTAATCACAGAAAATAAGTTACCAATAATCGGTGTTCTAACTTGGAAGTACGGACTGTGTCAAGGCCGCAGTTAATTACGTAGTTCACACGGGCTCTAAGACGTAATTAGGAACGTACTGGTCTGTGAGCGAAGGTATAAATACATGGCGGCAGCGGTCTCGAGAAAACTCTCACGGGTGCGTTGACAGTCACATATGTCACACACACACATCAGAGCAAGATTCTTCTGGCACATTCGACAAACACGTAGATATTTCTGTAATGTCGTAACACTATTAAGATTTGGAGGTAAGCCAAGATATCATGTACAGAACTAACAAAAAAAATTACGCTCTGAATTGTTTCAAGTGATACCAAATGGTGCCTGGTGAATGTCTAAACATAACACTCATAATCAACTTGAAATTGTTTTATCAATAAAGATAGTGAGCATTATGTAACAAGGATGACAAACAGAAATAACCCTGTTGCACACCACTATAGACAAAATTTTCCGATTATCGCTTTCAGGTTTCACAGATCTGAAATATCTGTGCGTGTATCTGTGATTTCCGATCTAACGATGAGCCGTAAAGCTTGAAAGCGCTAATAAAAAAAAATGTCGACAGTCTTGTGCAACGGTGTTTTTTTTTGTAATTATAACAGCAACAAAACTTTATTAAAAAAAGTAAGAATGATGTGTTTATAACATATTCTAGCTCTTTAAAAAATTAATTAAAATTGACTCTAAATATAGGCCTATACAATTTGTGGAGTAATCTCTTTGTGAGAAAAATGACACATAAATTACGCATTACGTTAGCATTCTTATTGCTTATCACTAGCTGATTACTTTTGTGGTCACTAAATTAAAATTTGAATGGAAATAGAGACCATTATGAACTTTTGTGACCTTATGTTAACGTTGGTTTGTAAGACGTAGAGTGGAAATGGTTAGAACTATCATACAGAGGGGTGAAAATCGCTCTTCGTTAAAAGCGATATCCCTATGGACAATTACTACTACGTTAATTTGTATTTTTCCATTGTACTGCTGGACGCTACATTCATTATAAATGTATGCAATGACATATTCCACTATGCCGTTCCTATTTTTTGTATGTCTATATCTGTGATTCAACAATATATGTAAGTACTATTAGTTATTCTATACAAAACAACGCCATTGTTAATACCATACAACGTATATATTATAATTAACTCTCATCACAATTATATTACTTTATATTTTATGTTGTAGGCATGAATATGAGATAAAATAAGTCTCGAAACGTCGCACAAAATCTGGATTTTCATTAGACCGAAACTCGATGTCCACTTGGAATCATAATTAACATGTCGATAAATAATATTCTTAACTTATTTTATATGAACACATAAATTACAATGGGCGAATATGCAAATAAAATAAATGTAAACAGTTGTACATAGTTTGAAATGAAGCATACGGGAACAAACCATCTTAAACCTGTTTTTTTTTGTGAACAATGAGTTATTTGGTCACTGAGGGATGGCGAACTGCGTGTGTGTGTGTATACAATGTTTCTGACGTATGTGTGTGTGTTGCATAACCTGATCGAAGGAGGAGAACAATAGTGTCTTTGTGTACCACTGTATTAACTTGTGCACCTTAACTTAAGGCCGCCTCACCTTCACAATTAAAGGGGAACAATAGAGCAAAAATGAAGTCTCATCCAGTGAACAAAGTACTTAATAAACGCAGATGTGTAGATTTTGTATAAAAGCACGTCCAGCAAACGTTTTAACAATACTTGTTAATTCAAAATTAAGAAATTACATATTATAATATTACCGGTATTCAGTTTCTATAGGCCTACATTTATTATTAACAAATGTAGACTATAAAAAATGTAGCGATATAAAACATTTATAACGAAAAAATGTTTTAATAAATATGCAAATTCCTTGTAGGTCTAAAGCGCATCGTCAAAACAATATCATAAGGTAACATAAAGTTAAACAAAGAATTACATTAAAAGTAATAAAATAAATCACTTACCATTAAAGGTTAATTGTTCCGCCTTCTATTAATAAACACTTAATATTGATTTTTAATATTTAATCAACATTTAAAACGAGACATTATAAAATGTATCTTTCCTGGTCTTCATTCCCGCAAAGTGGTTTATTAAATCACTATGATCTAAAGACGAAGCATTGTCGTTTTCAATTAAAAGTATCGCTAGATTTGATACCCTCTCTTGAGATATTTTTGAACGTAGGTAGGATTTAATCAATTGAAGCTTAACTTACTAAACGATCTTTCACAAAAAGACAGATACACTGGGAAGAAATGGACACCATTATATCTCTATTCACCATTATATCTCGGAAGGATTGAGATTTTTCGCTTAGCCAAGCTTCCATATCTTGTACAGAAGTACCGGGAACACGGTCTACATTGTTGTTAGGCATGTTCTGTCCTTCATCGCCTGTAATTTCAAGACGGCACGATGCATCATGGTACTAGAACCAACTGAATCTTGTAACTGTGCTTTGACACTTTCACAGTTTGAAGTATTCACGTCGTTAACTTTACTGTATTTATGAACACCCTCGTCGCTAATAACATCTATTTTATGATCGCAAGTCGATTTCTTGTTAATTGTAATACTTTGACACTCAGGGCTTGATTTTCCTTGAATAAAAGACTTCATAAACTCTTTAGAACTTGTTGTAATTCTTAATCTTATATTAAGAAAATCTTATATTCTTGTAGTTGTTAAGGAATAGTTATATCAAAGAAACAAGTTGTTTGGAGTTTTATAAACTGAAAACAATTTTTTCAAGTCAGTGCTCACTTTGCCGCCCTCCTGGCTATACCGCCCAGGGCGGCTGCCCCCTTGGCCCCCCCGTACGACTCTGAACTTGTGGCAGTGAACTTCAGTCCAAACAGGCAGACAATACAATTAATTATGTTTATCTGATAAAATTCTCACACTGACAATACTCACAGTAAAGGGAAAGATTTCAGTTTTTGACGTGCCAAATGACGCACGTGTAGGTACACTTTGAATGTAAAGGGTAAACGTATAACAGAACTATAAGCAATTTAATCAGTTACTCCGTTATTAAATAAATGACGAGCAATTAATTAATATTTAAATAAAGACAAAAGTCTCACGAATCGTAAGATTTCATTAGTTTGTACGTTACCATTAATTATGAGTACCAAAATACGAAAAAAGTGATGTGTGAAAACCGGACGCGCTGACCCAAAGTGTACTTGACTGAAATACATAAACCTGTTCTATTCTGAACGAGCAAACTGACTCTAGTAATTTGTCCACGGGGACAATATGTCCGATTGCTCAGCAACATAAGACAGACGCCAATCATTCTATGGCGGGTGACACTCTGTTCAAAGGACAACCGACAACAGACTCCGGCACTGGAAACATCATCATCATATTCACCATCAAGGAGAAAAACACAACACACACACGCCACGGTAACGCAACAGTAAAAAACAGGTGAAAGATGAGCAATTATTATTTATAAACAAAGACAGTAAAGAAGTATAATCATGGCATAACGAAGGAAGAAATAAAATACAGTAATTGTACATAGTGTAATTACGAAAATTTAAATAATTAATAATTTAAGTATAGTATATAATATTTAATGTGATATAAGTATAATTATATAATATAATACAAATAAATAATATAAGAATAACTATAATATAAATATATATGTGTGTATATATCAGTGGCGGCCCGTGCTTAGGTTGCACGGTTGCACAACCCCTATTAAATCCCGAATTGTATTTTAAATTATAGAATTATGAATAAGACAATAAGTAATAATAGTGTTTTCAAGCTAAATCGTAATTAATCATTTGCCGATTGAAAAACGCAGAGGAATTACTAAAAACCGTACACGCTCTTGCCGCGGTGTACATGGCAAGTGTGCACCGACTGTGACGCGCTTTGTATATGGTGAAATACAATGGAGTAGTGCTCTGGCTGGCTAGACTCGGTTGTTCCTATTGCAGCGGTATAGGCTCGCTTGGTGTGATTAGGGACTGCAAACCCCGCTTGTACCTCACGGCGCCACCACTCTGTTGGTAAATAACACGTTGTGCGCCGGGTTGGAAGTTCGTTGTTAGTGTCAGTTAAGTGTCAGTACAGTTCATCGTTAAATGTAAATGATAATAGTATACAGAATTAAGGTGTCATAGTGTAAGATATTTATTATATTTAACTGGTAGGACACAATTAATTCTGTTGTAAACTTAACAAAAACGCTGTTCAGTTTACGTCCTGTTAAAGAAAAAATTGAAATTAAAGATAGCAGGTAGGCCTACACCAGACCTTTCAAATTTTAATCAAAGTATAAAATCAGGTAACAGAAAATTTAATCGTAAATTTAAAAAAGATTCATACAATAAATATTCGTGATTACGTGGGTGTGACACTAAAATTGCATTATTTTGCTTTCCTTGTGTATTGTTTGGAGGCGAGGAGACTTGGACATTTTCTATTCAGAGAATAAAGCAATTGAATACCATTCAACCCAACTGCAACCCCCAAATTTTTCAACCACCAGCCGCCACTGGTATATATATATATATATATATAAGTTTAATATTTATAATGAATTTACCTCAAGATATACCTTTTTTTTTCCTTATTAGGAACATGTTTCGGGTACTATCTTGTACCCATCCTCAGCCTTCTGGTTTTTGTGTCTGGTGAAGTACATATGTGTTGGTTGACTATTATTATTGTGGCTTCCTGTTGGCTTCTGGAACTTCAAATTGGTTTTATTGTGTGTGATTGTGGTGTATGTGTTAGTTTTTTGTGTATTTTCGATGTTGACAGGAAGCCACAATAATAATAGTCAACCAACACATATGTACTTCACCAGACACAAAAACCAGAAGGCTGAGGATGGGTTCAAGATGGTACCCGAAACATGTTCCTAATAAGAAAAAAAAGGTATATCTTGATGTAAATTCATTATAAATATTAAATGTATTATATAAATCAAGAAACGGACTGTAGCCAGGAAGTGATTGAATATATATAAGTATATAATATTGTTAGTAATGGGGAAAAGTGTTCATAATACGAAACGTTCTACGAGTTTCTCGAATAGTCCAGCTGTAGTGTGTGCGTGCGTAAATAATACTGCTACTTAGCGGTGAAAGACAATTACGCGTCAACTATCGGGTCTATACCAGACCATACCGGTCCGCGCGTGCTGTGTTCAAGGCCGCAGTGAATTACGTTCTAGTTTTTTTCTAGTAGACGCCTATTAGCGAATATTCTGGAATCTCAGAGGGGTATAAATACAAGTACTCAGCGACGCTCAGTTGAGTTATTGTCGGGCGATTGCACATTGCGTTGAGTGGCGATTTATACAGGTTCCAAGTATTGTGGCGAAGTGTTATGTGTTTAATATGTGCGGGACAACTGTAATACAATTTTGTTTTATATTGGTTGACATTTTATTGCGTGTGAACAATTTTTATTTGATTTGTTATAAGAGATTATCTTGTTGATTAGGAAAAGATTAATTGTGATAATTAAAGCTAGTGATTAGTGACTTAATTTGTGTCTTGTATTTTGTTTTCCACTGTACCATACGACGATCAGTAGACCGTCGTAACAGTGGGTCAGAAGTGCGACAGAGCGACAGAACCGTTAACACTGGAAAGAGTGGAAACCTTGTAAAAGCCCAAGTGTAAATTCCTAATTAATCTGTAAACATGGATGCTAGGCATATGATGGAAGCTTTCCAAACGCAGCTGCAGCAGACACAGGAAGAAGCAGAAAGACGACAAAACGAAGAACGAAGACAAGAAAGAGAAGAAGCAGAAAAACGACAGGATGAGAAACGTAAACAGGAAGCAGAGGATCGTAAAGTGAAGCAAGTGACATTAAAGCGTTAATTCAAGAGCAAAAGTAGATGCAAGAACATACTACGGCAGAATTGGCCTCCTATGTGATGTAGTGAATTACAATGTGAGCTTAATAATAAAATTACCAGAATATCTCTCATAGAAGAATTTGTGTAAAATAAAATATCTGCAGTAGAGAACTTAATGGCAAGCATAAGAGAAAAAATTAATACATAACACAGTACAATTGAAAAAGACAGAAAAGACAACAGAGGAAGCCACCTTGCCTATGGTTGGGACAGTTCATGTCAAGGCTCTAACATTTGACGGAAGCAGTCACTGGACAACGTACCTCCGCCAATTTGAAGCTGCTGCATGCTCAAATAATTGGACCGAGAATGACAAGACAGTTTATTCGTTCTCGCGTTAAAAGGGCCTGCGGCAGAATTACTACAGATAGTGCCATCTGACAGCCAGAACACCTATGCCGAGTTGATGAAAGCTCTAGAATTACGGTATGGTGATAAACATTTGCAAGGTGTGTACTGCACCTAGTTACGAGCAAGGCGACAGAATTCCGGAGAGAGTCCTCAAGAGTATGAAGCAAGTATCGACAGATTAATTAGACTGGCATATTCTGAACCGCCAAAAGATTCCGAATGAGGTTTGCTAAGCAGACATTTACTGATGGTGTCCGAGATAATGAACTAAAGCAAATGTTACAAATGGCAAGACACCAGAATAGTGCGGACGCCCTGGTACATGCTTTGCAATTTGAGCCCGCAAAATCAGCGTCAGGTTGGGTAAGTCATAAAGTGCGAGCGCTAGACGTTTGCATCGGCACAGACGATGAAGAAGAAGAGCAAGGGACAGAGTTTAGTAAAACCTAACGAAACCGGAAGTGTACGTATTAGAGTGGCGAATATTTTGGATCAAGCTGTCACTTTACAAAGCAATACGCTCCTAGGCAAATTGACTCCTGTGGGCTTGGGTAGTCGAAATTACGCAAAGAAGATGGAGTAGGCCCTACTACGGAAACTTCCGAATTACCAGAGGAACTCCAGGGATTATTGAACAGGTCTCTAACGACCTCTCAAGTGCTTAGGTAAAAGAACTCAGACGGTTATTCACAGATACGCCAACCTCCTCGAAGGCCTCCATTATCTAAGCAACAGGAAATGTCTCGGTTAGTACAGGACATGTTGACAGAGGGCGTAATCGAACCTTCGTCAAGTGCTTCGTCTTCTCTGGTAGTGCTGGTAGCGAAGAAGGATGGTTGATTGCGTTTCTGCGTAGACTACTTGAGGTTGAATGGCGTTACAAAGAAAGACTGCTATCCATTACTACGCGTTGACGATAGACTCGACACCCGTCTGGAGCACAGTGGTTTTCCACATTGGACCTGAAGAGTGGATATTGGCAAGTGGGTCTTCATCATGAAGACAAGGAAGAGACCGCTTTCTCGACCCCAAGTGGCTTATTCCAATTTAACGTCATGCCATTTGGACTCTGTAATGCACCGGCAATATTTGAAAGATTGATGGTACTCCGAGGCCCGTAAATCTTGCCTTGTTTATTTAGACGATGCCATAGTCATCGGGAAGGCTTTCAAAGACTATTTGAAAAACCTTAAGGAGGTTCTAACTAGAATTCACGGTGTCCAATTGAAGCTGAGCCCGAAGAAGTTTTCTCTATTCTAGAAGGAAGTACAGTATCTGGGCCATTTGGTTTCAGTAGAGGGTGTTAGCATGGATCCTGATAAAGTAGACACCGTAAGAGACTGGCCAGTTCCGAAGAGTAAACATGAAGTTCTGAGTTTCATGGGGTTATGCTCATACTACAGACGTTTTGTGAAAGGTTTCGCTACTATTACTAAACCATTACATGGGCTAACGGAAAATAAACGAAACTTCCAGTGGTTGAGAGAGTGTGATCAAGCATTTAGGACTTTGAAAATTGCATTTTGATTGCAGCCAATTCTTGCTTTCCTAGCTTCCGAAGGGAAGTACATCGTAGACACAGACGTAAGCAATACTGGTCTAGGAGCAGTTTTGTCTCAAGTGCAAATCGGTGAAGAACGAATAATAGCGTATTACAGCAAGACGCTTTCTAAACCAGAGAAAAATTATTGCGTTACAAGGAAAGAGTTGCTGGCAATCGTCCAAGCTTTGGAGCACTTCCATAAATACCTCAATGGAAGGAAATTTTTACTACGCACCGACCATGCAGGGCTTGCATGGCTCTTGAGATTCAAAAATCCGGAAGGGTAGTTGGCAAGGTGGCTCGAACGTCTGCAAGATTACAACTTCAAGGTAAAACATCGGCGGGGGCGCCTACATGGTAATGCGGATGGTTTATCACGAAGACCGTGCCCGGAAGACTGCCAACATTGCCACAGAAAGAAAGAACAAAATGCCAGCGAACATGCTCAAGCCATCACTGTAGATTTCCTGGCAGACGGCTGGACGACACAAGATTGTCGACAAAAACAAATGACTGATGAAGGCATTGGACCGATCTTGTCAGCAAAAGAGGAAGGTCGCCACCCGGATTGACAAGATATCTGCCATGGTTCGGAAGTGTGACGGGCTACTGGGCACAATGGGAACACAGTGAGTTTAGTGGCGATGTATACAGTGCGGTTCCAAGTATTGTGGCGAAGTGTTATGTGTTTTATATGTGCGGGACAATTGTAATACAATTGTATTTTATGTTGGTAGACATATAACAGCGTGTTAACAATTTTTATTTGATTTGTTGTAAGAGACTATATTGTTGATTACAATCCGATTAATTGTGATAATTAAAGCTGGTGATTACTGACTTAATTGGTGTCTTGTATTTCGTTTTATACCGTACCATACGACGATCAGTAGACCGTCGTTACAATATAGTACAATTTAAGCATGTACGCGTAATTGTAACATCTGTTTTCGAGTAACTTTGTTAGTTAGTTAATGGCAATGTTAATGGGTGCATGCACAATAATTATAGTTTATTTAAATGAAGTAAATATTATTTTAGATTAAATACTACAAATACACTTTTCATTTTTACAATAAATATTTAATTGATATCATATTTACAACATTGGAAATAATTACTTGAATTTTATATTGTAATGTCAGACACCCAATATTGCTTTTTTAAACAATTTTTAAATTTTATAATTTTTTTTATATACACGTTTTAGGTCTGTTATTTACATGTTCATATATGTGTTTATTTTATTTGTTTTCAAGGTATTTATGTGTAATTTATAATGTGTATACTATGACTAATGCTTGTAAAACAGCTTCTCTTGAAAGGCAACTTTTAATACATATTTATTTTTAATTTTAAGGAGTTGTTTATTTGTATAAATCAGTGTTTTATTAACATTTATTCCACACTACAAAATTATTCTCGTCCTGTTTCACACGAAATTTATTGTGCAACAAAAGGGACTTAACGTAACGAACACAGAAATTCCACGATCTATCTGGTAAGTTATTTGATAGTTACGTTGAGTACTTCAGATACACAAAATATAAGATTTATATATATATATATATATATATTATATTTAATATTTTTAAAGAAATTGCCTAAAGATATTTTTTTTCCTTATTAGGAACATGTTTCGAGAACCATTGTGTTCTCATCCTCAGCCTTCGTGATCTTGCGTCTGGTGAAGTATACTACTTGTGTGTTGGCTTGTCGTTTTTGTGGTTCTTGTTGGTCTCTGGTACTTTAGAGTGGTATTATTGTGTGTGATTGTGTTGTATGTATTAGTATTTTGTATACTTTCGATATTGACTGCTTTGAAAAATGTGTCATGTTTTGTATTGATTTGTATTTGTTCAGGTATTAGTTGTTTTGTGTTTTATGTTTGTATTTTTGTAAATTTTCCCAAATGCTCATTATGGTGCCTTTGTGTGGTATGTGTTTTATTAGTGTCACATTGGTTATGTCTGGGAATTAATGTCCATTGTTTATTCCATGTGTGGCCAAATTAGATTTGTATATTTCTGGTTTTCTGTATTCGTTTAGGTGTTCAAAATAAAGTTTTTTCAGTTGTTTTTTTGTTTGTCCTATGTAACATTTATTGCAATCTTGGCATTCAATTGTGTATACACAATTGGTTGTTGTATTATCTTTGTTGTGTGGGTTATATAGTTTTTAGATAATTTTTAGTAGTTTTGTAGCCAATGCTATTTTAATGTCTGTGTGTTTAAACAGTTTTGTTAGCTTTGTCGTTTTATTATTTATGTATGTGAATGTGGCCCATTTTTTGTTGTTGTCATTATTAATGTATTGTTCATTTTGATTAACTATTAATTGTTCAGTTTTTATTTTATAATTGATTTTATTTTCTATTTTATTTACAGTATTTTTATTATATCCATTTTCACAAGCAAATTGGTATATTACATTTCTTTCTTTGTCAGTTTCTTGTTTTCTTAGGGGTATTTTGTACATTCTGTTAAATAGTGAATAGAATGCTGCCATTTTATGTTGTCATGAATGGTGGTCAAAATGGTTAGGTATAATGATCTTGGTGATGTAGGTGGTTATTGTATCTTGTGATGGTTATGTCTAAATAATAATAATAATAATAAAATAATAATTCAATAGACGATGCCAAAAACACCAATTAACACCTATTACAATCAACAAAAAACTCAAGACATTAAAACAACAAAACGAAAATCAAGAACAAAAAACAAAAATAAACACACTTTTTACCCTCGAACCATTAACCTTAGCAATACAGAATTTAACAAAAAAGAAACAGAATATTTAAACACTATGTCAAAAACTAACCTAACTCAAAACACAAAAAAAACTAGAAAATTTAATAGTAGAAACAGAATTTACCATTAACCTAATAAAAGACAATATACAAGAAGAAAAAAGAACAGAAGCGACACATATAATTAAAAAATAATCACTAGTGAAAGGAAAACAAATATAAACAAAAGAGGACAATAAAACAATAAAAGAAATAAAAAATACAGTAAAGAACATTAATTTAATATTAACTAAAGCAGAACAAAAGTCAAGCAACAAGTAATCATTGAAAAAGCAGACTACATAAAAAAACCGAAGACTTCATCAACAATAATAAATGCATACAACTAAATAAAGACCCAACAGAAAAAATATCTTAAACAAACAATAAAACTAATAAAAACAACTAAAAACATTTTCAACAATAAAAATATTGACATATATATATATATATATATATATATATATATATTTCAATCACTTTCTGCTACAGTCCGTTTCTTGATGTATATAATACTATAATACTTATAACTATTTTACCTCAAGATGTATATATATATATAAATAGTAATCCAGAACCACCTAAAATGAATAGCCTAATAACAATACACAAATTAAACAACGGAATACGTCCATTAATCAACTTCAAAAAAGCACCTACATACTAAATAGCAAACATAGTAGCACAAAAACTAAAAAGCAACCATCTAACAAATAACCATCATAACATAAAAAGTACATACGAATTAATAGGCAAACTAAAAATAATAAATACAAATGAAAATACATTTTTCACATCATATGATATCACAAACATGTACACCAACATCCCAGTAGAAGAAAAAATAGACATAATAATAAACAAACTTAAAGAACATAATGAAGATAAACAATATATAACTGAAATAAAAAATAGCCTCCAACTAAAACAAAAATACTTTGAATTTAATAGCAAAATTTATCAACAGCAAGAAGGTTTAGCAATGGAATCTCCATTATCTAGCATAATAGCAGAAATATTCCTACAACACATAGACACCAAAATACAAAATATTATAAATTCATTTGATCCAAATGGCATATGGATAAGATATGTAGGTGATGGGCTATATGTATCAAATAACAAAAACACAAATGCAGAGAACATACTAAAACAAATCAATAACATACATCCAAAAATACAATTCACAGAAGAAAAAGAAAACAACAAAATCGACTATTTAGACATAAACATCACAAGAAACAACAACCACATACAATATGCAGTATACAGAAAACCAACTTCTACCAACATCATTATACCTAACCATTCTGACCACCCACCACAACATAAAATGGCAGCATTCTATTCGCTATTTAACAGAATGTACAAAATTTCCCTAAACAAACAAGAAACTGACAAAGAAAGAAATATAATATACCAAATTGGTTATGAAAATGGATACAATATATATACTGTGAACAAAATAGAAAATAAAATCAAATATAAAATAAAAACTGAAGAATTAAGAATTCATCAAATTGAACAACACATAAATAATGACAACAACAAAAAATTGGCCTCATTCACATACATCAATAATAAAACGACAAAGCTAACAAAACTGTTTAAACACACAGACATTAAAATAGCATTGGCTACAAAACTAACAAAAATTATCTACAAAACTATATAACCCACAGAACAAAGATAATACAACAACCAATTGTGTATACAAAATTGAATGCCAAGAATGCAATAAATGTTACATAGGACAAACAAAAAAACAACTGAAAAAACTTTATTTTGAACACCTAAACGAATAAAGAAAACCAGAAATATATAAATCTAATTTGGCCACACATGCAATAAACACGGGACATGAATTCGCAGACATAACCAATGTGACACTAATAAAACACATACGACACAAAGGTACCTTAATACCTGAACAAATACAAATCAATACAAAACATGACACAATATTCAAAGCACTCAACATCGAAAATACATAATACTAATATATACACCACAATCACACACAATAATACCACTTTAAAATACCAGAGACCAACAAGAAACCAAAATAACATCCAGCCAACACACAAATACTTCACCAGACGCAAGATCACGAAGGCTGAGTATGGGAACACAGTAGTTCTCAAAACATGTTCCAAATAAAGGAAAAATAACATCTTGAAGGTAAAATAAATATAAATTTTAAATATTATATATATAGTTATATATATCTCGCTGCAACTGATATTGAAAAATCATGTAGTTAAAAGGTTTTTGTTTTTTAATTGTTTTAAAAGTGTACGTAACTGTTGATATATCGAGCAGTTAGTGACTTGTTTTAAAATCACAAAAGAAAACAGAAGAAATCAAATTTGTTCACTAGAATATGATTTAATATTTTTTATCTATAGTGTAAACACAATAAATTTATTAGGCTGTATATTAGAAAGATAGAAACTCTCCCAAAAAAAGTATATTATTACAAAAATTACACAATTTTGTTAGCTGAACGAATGTAAAGAAAAAAATTCTTATTATGATTCTTTGAGCATCAAAATAGATCGACGGTAGGATCATTAAGCGTTCATACAACATAAGGAATATTATGTAATCGGTAACATATAATGCCCCATACCCCACATAAACAATTTACATATTGTTCAAATTCAGAATGGTGCTTGTGAATATAATATGTGAAACGTTTTTCTACGTGATAGGAAGAATTCATTCTTAATATTATTGGATAATAATGGGATAATAAAATAATTGGATAAGTTATTTAGTTACATAAACCGCTTTTATATATGCTATCGATTACTTTTAATATGTATAGTTGTACATATTTATATATACTGTTAATTAGACGAATTCTCCCGTGTTATTTCGTTCCACGTTGTTGGTGTGAATTTTTTAGTTAACGAGATCCGTCTAATTTATAATTATTAGTCTCAGGGTTATTTATTTAATATGGGGTCTTGTAATTTGTTTATTATTATTATTCAGAAGGTCTTACTTTATTATTAAGTTGTTGTTTAGTGATTTGTTCCACCTAATTCAACCTATTGATGAATCCGGTAGTGAATAATTCGGTTACTTACACTTTTTAACGTCTTTTTAATTGTCAGTTTATTTGGTTTAAAAAATGTTTTTTATTCACTTCTTAGAATTGATTCACTTGAAGTTCCGTTGGCTCTCCGTTGATCAGCGGTGGTGAGATGATCAGTAATGTCCTGCCTATACACTAACATAAAGATACACAAACATGATATTTACGAGAATTTATACTGTGCAATAATATATATAGGTCGGTGCGGTTGGAAAAAATCATTCCATTTGAATGATTCGCTCTGGAAGTCTGGTACCAACCGTCTCGTTTTTCTCACTAAGCTGTATTTACTGATTACAATAAAAGCCAACTCTTTCAAAGGTTCAAATGACAATAATGATTTATTCAATTCTAGAACAATAAAATTTAGTACAATAATATAATTTACTTTTTGGTTAACAGTTAAATTCGAACATGGACTCTAAAACATTTAAAAATCTCAGGTTGGTATGACTGCATTTGGCTAGTCGAATAATTTTGTTTGTAAACAAATAGGTTATGTTGTGTTATTAAAATTGTAATGTCATTAATATTATTAGTAGTAGTAGTAATAATAGTAGTAGGTTCTTTGAGTCTGCAAAATACACATATTTAATAAAATTGCTACGGTTATAATAAGTAGATAAAATATAAACTCGTTGATTATTAATTTGAATGAATATAAAGTATGAACAACTGTTCATGGTTAACCATTGAATTTAAGATAGGGTTGTGCAACCTTGTTTGTTTAAAAGTTATTAATTATTTGTTAACAAGTGATAATAATTATTAGAATTCAGTGTCATGGATTATTATCATCTCCTAGACTGGATGTACCTAACTCAGGTATTTGTAATTCATTTGAGATATTTATGTCACCCTCTGGTGTAAATCTTAATTAATTATTGAAATAAAATATTGAACATTCTTATCTTACTAATGGTTAGGGCACATACTCCCTTCATTGGTTGTACAATGTCTTTGCTTATACTAATATATTAGAATTATACAAATAGTGAAAATTGTCGTTAATGAAAGCATTCAATTTTGACATTGTTTTTCTGTATTACAGAGTTCCCTTCCTTTAGGAATTGGGTATTTAATTGATTAACTGATGTTAATTCAAATCGCTATTAGCGTTCTGTTATATATATATTACTATACAATCATAATATAATAGTTGTGGGTATTTGATACTTGCGTAACTGGTCGTTCGTAGGGTTTACACTTTTTCGTAAATTTTTTTAATTAATTAAAATTCTTTAATTAATTAATTAAACTTTTATAACTGCACTACACTCATTTCTATGCGCATGTACTCCGAATTATTTTCACTTAAAAATATACTGTACTATTTTCTTCAGTAGACATGACCTCCACTCATGGTTTGAGGTTAGCTTATGTTTACATCTGGCCGCTGTCAAACGCACGTTTTTTCTGGATGAACGGCGTGCATGTAGTTCGTCTCGTTGCTGGTAAAAGACTGTCCTCGCTTCCTCTGTCGGAATGATGCATTTCGTATTTTTTTTATTGTATCTGATTGGTCAATATATTTTAATTCGTCTATTTTCGGCGGGCTTCGTCAAAACAGACGCTTACAAACGCGTCACTTTTTGGTGTTGAGATTAAGAATTTTTGGTCAACATACCCACGCGCAAGGGCTCAGCATCATACAATTATTATTATAAGTCCAATATCTTACTTATAACTGCACTGATGTCATTTTAATTACCCTCATTGTTTCTAATTTTTTATGACGATTATTTTGAATCCCCTCATCATATATTTCGGATTCGAGGTTGCTGAAATCGCACTTGGTATATACACTTAGTGTCCATTAAGCTATTAATTATTATTAATACATTGTTTTTATTCCATATTCGATGGTAACAACGTATTCTTAACTTACTGTACAATTTTCCCTTAAAACTATGTCTTAATATTAATACTATGTCCGTTTTCATAGATTCAATCCTAGGTCTATGACTACACATATTTGTTTTTTCTTATATTTTAATAATACTAACATTTAACTAATTTCTAACATGGCCTATTTACATATTAATGGGTTTAGTCACTATTGACAGTGTTTTCTTTCCCTACATTATGAGTTTATTGCCTTAATTATTGTTTGTTATGTAGGCTTGTCATACTTCATGGAGTTACCTTACTGTATGCTTGGTATTCTATACATATTATTCTTATTGTTATTCAAATGATAATTATGATGGTCTCAATGACATTGTTATCAATGTGCTGCAGTTCATTCTGCATTTGTATTTGTTATCACCTTGGTTTAGTAGTTATCAACATTGCATGCAGCTAGTTGTTACTATAGTTTTGTTGTTATTATTGTTATTTTGCTTATTTAGATAGTTATCTTGGTTGAATTTATTCATCTGAACAGTATTCTGTCCTACTTCAAGTTGTTAGTTGAGTTACTACTTTTATGTAATAAGTTTATAACATAATTTGATTGCATCATGCATCTTTGTTATTGCAAGCCTATAGTTATATTGGATTACATTAATATAGCTATTATATTTAGTTATCATATCATCTATTGTGTACAAAACGTTTCTTATATCATCTAGTTACTTCCTAGCTCAATACATTCTGGTTGGATATTATTTTGATTTTGTTTTTCTTAAGTTTTAGTGAGAACTGGTTGCCCAGATTAGGTTATGTTGCATGTTTGGTAAACAGTAATGTTTTGCTGCTGGCTGTGTATTTCTGCATTAATCTGGTCGATTGGCTTTCATTCAATGTTTGTACATTGGTTATTCGCAGGGGCGGATCCAGAAATTTGCTCAGGGGGGCACATTCTGGCAGTTTTGGGCCCCTCCTCTCCAGGGGGGGGGGAGGTGTTGTTAGAAAAAAATCTTACTATCAAAGTGTCTGTTGAATCAAGCGATATAAAAATTAATATAAATAAATAAATAATTAAATATATTAATATAAATACAAAAACATTAGTTTTTTAACATAATTTATTTATTATTGTATTATTATTATTTGAAAAATAATAAAACAACCTATTTTGATTTTAGAAAGTATAATGTATTTGTACAATTTTGAAATAATATAAAGTAAACTTATAACAGGAATTTTTTATTTAATCTATTTAAACTTTCTTTAGAAATTTGACTTTCATTTCATTTATAAAACTAATCTAATTTTTACACCATTACTTACTCTCGATACAATAAGAATAAGTGTTATCAATAAGGAAAGTAAAACATCTAAATAAAAATAAGCACAAATACTAATATAGAATTATAATTTACAAAAATACACATATTCATTATCAATATTCTGATCTAGAAATATTAGGTGTGAACGTATTTTATATAATAAAAAATTATAAATTAAAAATAAAATTGCGATAAAAAATAAAATATAGTAATTGTTGTAAAATATTCGGGTTTCAAAGGGTTAACTAACTGAAAATATCATAATTGCACTAGCTACATAATTCATTTTATCCAGTATATTTTCGAACCGTCTGGGGGGGGGCACGTGCCCCCGTGCCCCCCCTTGGATCCGCCTATGGTTATTCGTTATTATTATTGTACCTTTGGTTTACTCTATTATTGTTAATTAGTGGGTTTTTACTAACATCAATCCAACTGTACAACTGGTCATTTATATTTTGGAACCTAGTCTTCTTTTAACGTCTACACATCATTTAGCTAAAATAAACGTATCCTATTCTTATTCAGTTTCTTGGTGACTCTTTATCTACAATACTTAGTCCTTATTGATTACAGTTTATTCTACATGGACAAGGAATGTATTCATCAAATGAGTTGTGGTCAGTGTTGAGTTTACCATACAGCTTAGGGATTTATATTATGTAATTAATTAACATTTCTTCTTTCTTCTTAGTACAATTATTCCTTCATAGGTTTATGTTAGTTCTTTATATTTCAATTTCTTTCCCTTCTTTCTTGTGTCCGGTCTGGATACCTTCCTTCTTTTTTTCTTCACTGATCTCTTTCTCACTCTTATTTATTTTATACATAATGTTGTCTTCACTTGTCTCCTTCGCATTGTTTCTTCTTTCTTCTTTCTTGAGGTCGTTATCGTTGTGTTCTTCTCACTGATTCTTCATTCTTCTTTTGTTTGAGTTTTCATCGTGTTCTCCTCACTGATTCTTCTTTCTTCTTTTGTTTCCTTGTTCTTCTCACTGATTTATTTCTCTTCTTTTGTTTCCGTGGTTCTTCTCACTGATTTATTTCTCTTTTTTTGTTTCCTTCTTCTTCTCACTGATCTATTGGGTAAGGTATGTCAGTCGTCTCGTCTTTAGTCTTCTTTTCTTCTTTATTAGTATATTTACTAGTAATTACTCCTTCATGATACTTCACTTATTTTGACCTATGATACTTTCTCCTTCTGTATCTATGGTGGTATTCTTGACCTTTTATGTATTCTTAACAGTAGTGGCTTTCAAATTAATTTTCGGTACGTTGGTGGATGTAGTGTTATATGTACCGTTACAATACTCACAGACATACTGTAGTTGTACATACTTTGCTAGGTAGTACTTTCTCGAAATTCTAATAACTCTCCCTCCGTCCTTTAGTTTTACAGAACAAATCTATCGTAGTTTTCGTAGTGAGGAGACATGTACTTCAAGATAACAAAAATGAATTTAAAGATGAAAGATATTAAAGATGAAAGATGGGAGATGATAGAAGTTTATGCATACTACCTTTAGTGCTGACAGGATAATGTACGACGCTGGTTGGAAGTGATTGCAGAAAAGTACTCGGCCGTAATGTGCATAGTTTAGAGTGGAGTGGAATTCTATTACCGTCATCAACATCGTCCACTTCTCCTTCGCGCGGCTGGTAAGTAGAAATCAATATTTGTTGGCACTTCTCTTACATACTCTGAAGGGTTCTGATTTCAACATTACTAGTTTTGTCCTAGGGGAGAAATTTAAGTTCATACTCTAACATTTTTTAATACATTGATTATTGTAACAAATACGTTACTAGAAAACAATCATACGCCACTAACTATTATAAATTATTCAGAATGTCCTATAATTCTTTCACACTTAAAATATACTTAACCTACACTCGTTACTAATGTGTAGACGACAGGTTTAATGTTTATTTCTTTTACTGCGATTATTATTACTTAGCAATGAAAACACAAAATTCTTGCATCATTTACACTTATCTAAAATTACAGAAGTTAATTCGTTGTTGCAGCTGTCACAGGCGTCACTGAGACGTAAGTTAGAATATTTCAAGTAGGCCTACTATAAATTATATTTAAACAATTAAAGCATAGTAACGTCCTATGTAGTTCAAGATTAAATGTTTTTATAAATTTTAAAAACGCAATTTTAAATAATTTTTTCATTTATTATAATAATTATGAGAGGTCTCTGAAATTGCTGAGTTTATTAATAACTGTATTTTAGAATTCTACTGTAATAACAGTTGCAGATTCTAATTTCAGTGACTAAGGATACAGTGTTTATTTAGACTTCTGTAACTCAAACCTTTGACGGAAGCACACATTGGGCAACGTACTATAGCCAATTTGAAGCGCCGCATGCACAGATAATTGGACAGGTAAAGAGAAGGAAGCTTCACTTGTTCTCGCTTTAAAAATACCTGCAGCAGAGCTACTACATAAATTGCCACCTGAAAGCCAGAAGTACGTGTACGCCTGGGTATCCTGGAGTTTAGCCACTAAATGCTCGTTGCAGACATTGTCGATGAAGTGATTCTTGGCACGAGCATTACGAACGCCTACGGATTTGTTGTGGACTTAAGAGAGAACGTCTTGTGAAGGTTGGCAAACAGAAGACAAAGCTTTGTATGGCTAACATGACAGGGTTTGGTAACCATTCGATTAAGCAAGTGACATTGGTCGAAGAAAAAGTCAACAGGTCTAGTCTAGTCTAGGTGTAACGGCAAAACAAGTGATTGGAAAGCCAACTATTGGAGTCAAGGATAAACCCTTGTTTGATCCTGAGTTAATAATAGCGCCCGAGGGAAAAGTTGCTGGTTGCTGAAGATGAAGTTACACAAGAGGTTGTTGACGAGAACCAAACAGGCTTGGACCAGCTAAAGGTGTATAGGTCATCAGTATATGATACAGGGGGGGTGACTCCAGCAAAACTAGTAGTTGAGCGGGTAGTTCGTCTTCCTGAGGACAAACAGTAGTAACAAAGTTTAAAACACTTGTTTAAAACATTTTGAAATTTAAGTTTGTAAAACAAACACTCCATTACAAATCTGAGGTAAAGGTAACATCAAAGACAATCTATTGTAATACTTCTTTCCCTGGATTTATTTGTATTTAAATAAAAAAACTAAATTTACTATTTAATTATCTAATATTGAAGAAGTATAAAGAAAGCTCTTTGTTATTATCCCAAAAGTCACTATTTCTTTGTTGTAACACAGTATAACTTCAGGTTAGTGAATACTTGTTTTGTACTTCCATGTTTAACGGTTTATAACACTTATCATTGTGCATCTGTAAGTATAACTGTAAATTTAGCATTGAAAATGTTTACTTAGAATGCTTTCAGTACTTTTACAAGTATCCATTATCCAACATTCAGACGGTGCTCAATCAACATAATACAATACCTGTCGAGGCTTGTTCACAACTGAACAACGAATCCGAACTGCACTCGAATTCTGTCGATGAAGAGAATCCTATTTAATGAGTGGTGCGTCGCCTCTCAAACTGTCGCACAGTACTGGTGCTTCATTACAAATATTACTCGTCCCTTCATTACAAATACTGTATTACTCACTCTAAATTGGCTGTATACCAAAAATTACTAGTTGATTGATTGTTTAGAGTGTCGGCTGATTTTGGTTCTTATACACGTGCGGGTCTCCACTTTCGATCTTTGCAACAACAAAATTGTTATTCAAGTATTTCGTTTAAAACGTATTAGAACAATCACTTTACATTACACTTTTCAATCTTAAAAGTATTGAGACATGACGTATATAAAAAAAAAGGTTTTATACTGTGTTATACCCATAGAATCGGTAAGCAAATGACAAATTCTGTAAAAATGCTAAAAACACACGTACTAATGTTTTCTTTTTACCTGAGTAATTATTATTTAAATTTTAAAGAACAATAAGAAAAAAAGAGTGAATGCAAATTAGTATTCAAAGATCGTAATGGCTGCGACTGGTAGAGCTTATGTAAAAACTAACCACTTAAGCTTTGTAATGGGCTGTCTTTACGGACACATTTAGAATCACAAAGCATTGATTTACTTTGTTTTGACTAAAACAAAGGTTTATCAATAAATTAGTCAAAGCTGTATATTTTGGATATCATTTCGTTAGCATAGACGACTACAATCCTTGAAGTTAACCGAATTTAACTCTATGCTATAATCAAAAAAATCTTTCCAGTACCTCATAATTCCTTTCAAATAAAGAAAATGTTGTCTAAAGTTTGTGCCACACCAAAAACGTTATAACTAGATTTAAAATTCGTTAGTTTAAATAATGTTTTGTGCCGGAGTTTGCACAATCCGGCGTTAGAGGAAATGCAAGTCCTAGCTTTTCTGATTCGGATAAGTGTCTAGTTACTAGTTGGGAAGAGCAATTTCGGTGGCAATGTTTCGACTGTGAACGCTATCTAGCGGGCGGAGTTCAGGTTTCGTTTCGGATCACATGGTAATTGTTCAGTTCCGCTCTGGCTCTCACTGCATAAATTACTTCAGCTGCCTCCCTCGGTCTAGTAGTCTTCTTGGGTGTTGTCTTACTCATCCTTATGGCAGGCTAAGTGTTCAAGACTCACCGGTAAGTGCATTATATACATATACATAATAATTGGTTGTAAGAAATTTTAAATTCAAAACTTATTCATTCCAGATGCGAATAAGTAGAATGCACGTGGTGTCGATCAGATGTGTGTGAGTACGGTGAGATATTTAATTAATGTTGTTTTATTTGAATACCGCCTGTAATTGTATTAACTATTGTTCATTCAGCCTTGTATAAAGACGTAACCGAATTAAGTAATTTAGTAAAAACTGTATCTTGTTAACTATGTATGAACGCACATGGGAAACCGGAAGTGTGGATGTTCTTGGAGTAAATCATTTAATTGTAAACTTTAAGATCGCCCTAGATGAAGTACTGTGTATCCGTCAATTGTCTGTAGCTGATGGGCCTTTAAAATATTCGTTATTTGCAAAACTTTTGATCGAATGTAACGCCACGTGGCCAGTGGGCTGGGAGCATGTCAAGATATGTTGAGCCTGGTCGAAGCCGGTGTGCGTTCCTCATTACTGTGCTTGGTTATAAGTGAATGATGATCATTTATTAACATATAAATCAAATAAAATAATTAAAATTTTTTATGCATTATTTTGAGTTGGTTGGGAACGCTAGTTCGGGTGTTTGGTATACATGACAAGTGTGCAAGCATTAGTGGACAGTACATTAATCATTTCGAATATTTAGAGTTCTCGCCCAAGAATGGAGATCCGACCACAGCTTGGTGTGCTGCCACCTTCACCAGCTATGAACCACTGAAGCTTCGTCTATGACCGAGGAGGGACGACCAGCTGCCGCCAACAACGAGGAACCGCCCGCTCCGTATGAGGTGATATAAACTCTTTTTTTTATTTTATCCTGGCCCGCGGAACATCCCATGTGAGGTGTTTGTGCTATAGCAGTTTAACTTTATTCAGCGACATGGTTAAATCGAGGGTGTGTCGGTAAGACAATTTCAATGTAAATTAAACTTGATAATACAGTACAACCGCATGCTATTGTAAGTTGACCTGTGTGAGGGTACCAGAGCTCTTTTCGTATGTATTATGGGTGAAAAAGTTGTAAGGGAAAATTTGTTCTAAATTAAGTATAAAGGTATGATTTTCTTGATTCCGAACCGGCTGGTTCGGATGTCTTTCTTAGATTATTACTGGGATTTTACATTTTATGACTTTCCTGTATACAAGGGTTTGGGGGGGTTGTTTTTCTTATTCTGTTTCCGGGTGTTATTTTATAAATGGGTTTTCTGCTCACAAGGTAGGCACCTGTTGGTGCCATTTCATGCAGGTTTTCTACGGGTCATACTTGGTCAGGTCAGGCTTGCTCTGGTACACTCATGCAGCCGGACGAATACAGCATGTTTTATTTTATATATGCACAGATGGCTGAAATTAACATTTTCTCTTTCTTTAAGGTCTATATATTTAATATTTTGGAGATTATAAAATTTTACATGGAATGATATTGTACAGGCGGTACCTATATTTTTGTAACTTAGATCTTCTGGCCATCATATGCTAAACCTGTTTTTGTTAATTTTTGTTATTATCAAATCCTTATGGTTAAATAATGACTAGGTATATAATTAAATAAATGAATAATTTTTAAACAAAACAAAAAATAATTTGTTGAGTTATGAGCATGATCAGTTCAGATTGAGGGGAATATATATATATATTTATATATATTTATTTATATTTATATATTGTAACATAACAAAATTATCACACTAAACATTTGAATTAATGTTACATAAATAAAAGAAAAAGTTCCATAGTGAGTGAGAAGAATAAATTGTTTAAGGATTACACTAGAAACTGTATAATTAAGTCTATAAAATGTTAATAAAAATGGAAGATAATAAAGAAAACCATTAACTAAAATAACCTACTATGAAAAAACCAGTTAAACCAGCAGTATACCCAGTAGATTGGGGAAGCAGTACAAAAAGGGAAGGACCATAAAAAAGGAAATAATCTGTCATGAAACCATTTTAATAAGGAAACTACTAATGTGATATTTGAAGAAGGGACAAAACATATCAAGATTCCAACAAAGAGACCAGAAACAGGAAGAGATATGCCAAAACAAAATGTTAGTCATATAATAAATACCATGAGACAAAATTGAAACCGATATAGGTAAACCCCAAACAAGTTACAAGATACAATACTATAAAACACAAATTGTATATTAGTTGTAAGTGTAATATGTTAAAAAATATGTCAAAAGAGACTACCATAGTGTATAACTCACTAAAAAGACTACCAGAGTGTAGAATCCAATAAAGTGAAGTGAGATAACAAAATTAAGAAACTACAGAGTGTATAGTGAGAAACATAGTTAAAAAATCTATGAAAAAATCTTCAATGAAGTTTAAGTATTATAAAAAGGCTACCATGAGTGTAGAATAATAATAATAAAACCATTGGAATGAAAGACAGTCTAAGGACTGACAACATTACCAGTAATAAGAGTTTTTAAATTAGATATACGAAAAACTATTACATATAAAATGTTTTCTTTAATTATAGCTAAGTAAATGGTGAGAAGGACAAAAATACCAAAGGACAGTTCATAACTGAAGGTATGACTAATATTAAGATGTTTGTTATTTATTATTAATTAGATAATATTTTAGATGTAAGGTGTAAATAGATACAAGATGTTTTTTGATCACAGTTAAAGTGTTTTCAAAAGAAACATAATACACAAGACAGTTAGTGACTGACAGTGTTACTAGTAATAGGAGTTTTTTATTTTTTTTTTAATTAAATTATGTCTAGGATAAGCTATTTTGTTATCATTTGATGATACAGTAAAAAATAATAAGAATAAGATGTTTTTGTTAAAATTAGGTGATATATGGAAAATAGTTGATAGTAAGATGTTTTTGTTAAAATTAGGCATAAGATGTTCATGTTATGGTTCAATGATGTTATTAGTATAAAGAAAGTTTAGTAGATACAAGATATTCTATTGTATTTAAAATCATGTCATTTAATTTTCCATTGTGTAAGTCAGAGAGGCAAGTAGGGCATAAAAATGTAATAATTTTATTCAAAACAGTAAACCATGTATAATGTACAAACAGACCAGCCAAGACACCATTGTAGTAAACACAGAATGGCCTATAAACCAAAAAATTATCTATCAAAGAATTAATCTATGTAATAGGAATAGAATTCAATACATACAATACAGAAATTGAAAATATAATTAATACAGATACAGTTAATAGCAAATAGAATGACAAAAGAAAGAAAATTAACTTCTTTTGGAAACAGTCAAAAATAGGCTTATGATAGTAATCAAATCAGACTAAACAGCAAATTAATCAATATTGAAATGTTTTAATAACCAAATTATTAACAACAAAGTAATTACGGAGTTATTAGGTGTATTCCAGGGAAATATTATACCGAAAAAACAAATAAAAACCTTTAAAACACTGAATTTGTACAAAATATGGGGCATACAATCATTATGTAAAATTGTAATTTTTGGGCTTAAATGAGTTTGAAACAAACCCAGCTATATATCAAAAGATGTAAAATTAAATAATCAATATTACTGAATAGTTAGATTCATGTAAAACTAAGAAATATTTGAAATACAGTAAAAAATAAGAAAACTTGTTATGTATAGTTAGATAGTGAAACAAGTCTTAGACAGATATTTTATAATTAAACAATATGAAGAGGAAAAAGACATACCACAAATTGCCCTAAAACGACGACGTTGCGTCTATTAGTCTATGGTTAATCGCAAAGCTGAACAGTTGAAAAATGTGTTAGTGGAGTATTGAAAACCAAATAATTTGTATTAAAACCAAGTGTGGTTATGTGGCGTGTAACGGAGATGAACTAACAAGTGAAATAACATTATCTATCAATGTCTAACACTTCACAAATTTCCAAAAACACAGTATAACACCATAAAACGCAACACCAGAAATCGACAGCCATTTTGAACCATTTTTGGAACGAATTCACATAAAACCAACACGCATAATTGAACACTACACTACACAAGAGATCCATCCAGAATTCGACATCCCAGACGACGAGGGGACATTCAACACGATATTTTGGACCAACACCACTTCGCAGAAAAGGGAACATCGTTTTATTTCTGTGGGAGAAGATCTTCAATTCCAACGGCATCATAGCAGTTAAAATCGAGCAGACGGCGGCCATTGCTGAATTTCTATAAAGACGATCAGCCAGTGATTCCTGGAGAGGAGTGACGTCATTTCTTCGACTTGGTTCGAAATTTAAATAATTTCTTTCTAATTGACAATTGTAATAATAATTCTGTTCTATTTCAGATATTAACATCTAGTTTAAGAATACCTGTTAAATGTATCTTGTTCCTTGCCCTCTGACCATTTCGACTCGTTAAAAGAACCATAAATTTAAACTTGTAAAAAATATATTTGTTGATTTTTCTCACTGCCGACTGTGGCGAATATTCGCCAGTGCCTGGGACATGCGCAGTTTGACTGGCGCACAATTTTGAATGAATGAATAAACGCAAATCATTATTCAGTTACCAGCATTGTTTTTATTTCTACCATTAATGTTATTATTATTTTTTATTAAGCAAAAACATAATTCACATTGAGAGAATAGATATAGAAGGAAATTACAAACTCGACTAATTAATTAATTATTAATTAATTAAATTAAATCATTCCATCAAACTCGATACAAGAACAAGAAAAAATATTTGCACAATTTTTAAAGTTTGATGTATTTGTTATTTATCAATCCAACACACCTAGTTATAACATATTCTTATCATCAATATTTATATATTCTATTTATTATTACATTTGAAATTATATTACAATTTGACTAGCCTAACAGTGGGGCTAAAAGAAGAGCACAATACCTTTGTTATCACAAAAGCAACACACACAATATCTCTATATATTTCAATTATATTTATTTTATTTTTATTTGTAATATTTTGATAATATTACAATATATATAAATACATATATTATGTTCGACTTTTATGTTTGTTGTCAATGTGTTATAAACAGGGACTATAAATGTATAATTATGTGATTTTGGACATTACGGGTTATTATGGGGTTTTGGAATTGTGATACATGCAATTTCACCTAATAACTGCTGTTACTGTTTGTTACCAGAGAGTTTAATTGCAAGTCCCATCTCACTGGGCCCAGCGCATTTTTTTTGCTTCTCTAGGCCCTCTGCCTAGTTTTAAATATCTAGTGGCCCCTCTTAAAAAAAAAATTATAAAGTATTAAAAAAATAGAGGGGTTACATTTGGTAGCAGAGCATGTTTGTATCTAGGGTTCTACCCTTGGGTCCTTGGGTGTGACGGGGCTTGCAAACTCAGAAAACATTTGGGGAAAAATGAAACTTAAAAAAAAAGAGATTAACACACAGGTCAATGTTATATCATGTTTAATGTTTTATATGTGTATGTGAATGTATAATTGTTAGCTTGTTTGACTTGTGAGTCTGATCGCACCACGCGGAAGGCATTAGTAGTTAGAAAATTTTGAGATGTTGAACTCCCGTGGGTCTTAAGCGTTGCATGGGGGATAGAAGGTATTAGTAATTCGAGGTCGAATTATAGCGCGTGGGATTAGCGGGATGCGGTATGGCCCGATCGGAGGTCGGTGCCGTCGCTGACTTGATTCATGTATAGAGAAATTTTGGAATTTCATGCCGATTGAAGGTTGTTGGCTACGTGTTGGTGAGGCGTTGTATGTTGTGATTGGTGTTAGGTATTGTGTATTCTATGTTCATGTTGGTTGTTGCTTGTTCTCTTCTGTGATGTCAACGAGGTTGGTTCAGGAGTGGGTCAGGTCTCCGCAGGGCTAGGGAACCCGGGGGTCTGTTCGAAGGAAGGATCAGTACTCGAAGTTTCTAATTGATTTCTTGTTAATTATTGTTGCGTGTTGTGTGGGTGTAATACTAGTCGAGCGGTTGAGGGATGAGCGGAATTAATCCAGACTTGTTTCTCAAACACGAGCTCGAGTTCGAGATTAAGTCCCGGGGTGGGAAGCCCCAGGTGGATGCCGCTTCCTTGAGGAAGCAGTTAAGGGACGCCCTCTCTGCCGGAGGAGCGACGTCCATGGTTAAAGTTACAGATGTGACGGCGGAAATGGAACTATGCCAGGAGAAGTGGGGGGAGTTGCGGGAGGAGATAGAGTATCTGGAGTCGGCCCCATCCACCCTGAGGGCGAGGCAGAGAGTGCGGCAGCGGGTGGAACACCTACAACACCGACTCGAGAACTTGTCCGCCCAGACGACGATCGCCGAGGTCAGCGCTATACTGAAGTTGCTTACGGACCAGGTGGTGAAGGCATTGTGGAATTTTGAGCAGGGGCAATCTCACATTCCCGTGGACTCTCCTCAGCCACCTAAGTTAGACATGGAGCAGACGCCGGGTCCGCCGGCTCAGTTGCCTACTTTCTCGGGCGGGTCAGGCGTTGCTTATAATAAATTGCCGAATCCCCTTTCCACGATTATCCAGCAGCTACCGGTCCTAGATGGCCTGGATGTGGACAAGCTGATGTTGTTTTTAAAATCTTGTTCCAGCTGTCTGACTTCCCGGGCATGTCAGACTGCACTCTCATTGAGCTCGTGTATCTCTACTGTCGTGGGTCCATGGCTGAGGGGTCGCACAGACTTTACGATGTGGCGGCAGTGTGACGTCTTTCCATCGGGGGGTGTTGGACGCATGCATGCCTGGTAGATTGCGGGAACAACTGCGATATCGACATTGTTATCGGGTACAAGCAAACGGGGAGAGTTTCGCTGAGTTTGTGGTCAGCATCCGTGAGTCTGTAAGAATCTTACGGTTGGGACTGCCTGAGGAGGAGGTCGTGCAAATGATTTTCGAAGGAGTCACTCCCAGGAGAGGTCACGTTTACTTTTTGCCGAGTGGCCGCGCAGTTTTGAAGATCTGAACAAGCTGTGTGTGTATCCCGGGCCATACAGGCGAATGATGGATCCCGAGGGCCCGTAAGGGCTAGTCAGTGCGAGTTTCGAGGGGAGGAACGACGTGCAGTTCAGTCCCAACCCCGACCGGAAAGAACCGCCGGCGATCGGGGCGGACTTTTGAGAGGTGTAGTTTGTTTTCGCTGTAGAAGACAGGGACATGTTGCCCGCAATTGTCCGGTGGGTGGTGTGCGTCCGACGCTTCCCCCGAGGGTCCGGTCTTCAAAAAACTAAATAGTCAGGGGAAGACAGGTCGGAGGTTGTCTTCCCCTCGCACTAAGTCTTTTCTGTGTCCTACTATCTCCAGGCCAAGGACAGGTCCCGACTCTCCTAACATCAAGGTCCTCGCTACTGTCCCACAACAGGCTTCTATATGCCCCTTCCTGTCGCTCGAGGTAAAAAGGGGTCAGCTCAGAGCATTAGTTGACTCCGGTTCAGCCCGATCTATTATCTCATCTCGAGTATGTGCAGACCTTGAGAAGCAGGGCTTAATAAAGAGGTCGGATCGGTCGTCCGTAGTATGCTGGACTGCGTCACGGGAAATCCTGCCCATCTCCCGGGTGATTTCCTTTAAGTTCAAAATCGACGGTTTGTCTTGGGTGTGGCCTTTTCTAGTTTCTCCTGTTCTGGGAGTTGATTGTATCGTTGGTGCAGTCTTCATCGCTAAAAGTGGTCTCGTGTTGGTCATCCATGGGCACCAATGTTATTTCAAGTTTAATCGGGGAGTCGATATTCCGTTCCTTGGATACCAGGGAGCCAAAGGAGGTATCCAAGAGGTGGCTTGTCCCGATTTTGCACGAGACCATCTCACTCCGTCCCAGCAGAAGGCCTTAGACCAACTGTGTGAGGAATTTCCCTCGGTGTTATCTCCTACCTTGGGACTCACACATTTGTTGGAGTACAAAATTCGTCTTACTGACTCCAAAATAGTGAGGTCACACCCTTATAAATACGCCCCTCCGAAAATGGCAGTTCTAAGGGAGAAGGTTCAAGAGCTGTTAGAGCACGGGGTCATTGAACCTTCCAATTCTAGTTATGCAAGTCCAGCGTTTCTGGTACCCAAGCCTGGGGATAAGCACTGCATGGTGATATATTACAGAAAATAAAATGCAAACATTGAAGTGGATTCGGTTCTCCTTCCGGATCTCCACTCGGCTTTTGACTGGTTTAGTGAGGCCAAGTACTTCACCGTGATTGACCTCAATGCTGCATATCACCAGATCCCTTTATCCAAGGGAAGCAGACCTTACACGGCGTTCTGTGTGCCGTGGAATTTATAGCAGTATACTCGAGTTACTATGGGTCTGGCAGTGTGCGCCCAAATCCTCACGTGTCTACTCGACCGAGTATTTCAGGATGTTAAATTTAAATTCATTTTCAACTACTTGGATATTTTGCTAGTGTACAGCAAGACGTATGAAGAACATCTATGCCATTTAAGGGAGGTGTTGTGCAGATTGAGGAGCGCGGGCCTCACGGTTAATCCTGAGAAGGTGCGGTTCGCACAAGAGAGTATTTCATTTTTGGGGCATCTGGTCTCGCACCGGGGTGTCACAGTGGACCCTGAAAGGACACAGGGCATCCGGGACTTTCCACCTCCTAGGGATGCCAAAGGCATCGCTAGGTTTGTCGGCATGGTAAATTTTTACAGGAGGTTTATTCCGAATGCAGCAGAGATAGCTGCACCATTGAATGAATTGAGAAAGAAAGGGACCAAATTTGTGTGGGGTGAGAGACAGCAGAAGGCCTTTGAGACCTTGAAGGAAGTTATCATCTCCCCATCTGGCTACGGATGCCAGATTTTTCACAACCGTTTATCCTGCAGACGGACGCGAGTTCGGTGGCGCTCGGGGCGGTTCTGTCCCAAGTCGTTGATGGTGCTAGGCAGCCTGTGGCTTTTATTTCCCGAACGTTGACCCAGCAAGAACAAAAGTCTTCAGTGTATGAGCTAGAGTGTTTAGCTGTGGTGTACGCTCTAGACAAGTTCAGGCGTTTCTTGGAACATGCTGAGTTCCTGCTCGAGACCGTCAATCAGGCTCTCTCTTGGCTTCTTGCTCATCTCCGGCAACTGGGTAAAATTGGTAGATGGGTGGTCAAGATCTCATCCTTCAAGTTCAAGGTGCAACACATTAGGGGAACTCAAAATGTGGGTTGCAGATGGTTTGTCACGCATGTTTTCCCAGCCCAGTGAAGTCCAATCTGCGCAACCCTGTTCCGTTCTGCTAGACTTTCCGTTAGCCTTCACTGATGTGTTACCCCATCAGTTGAATGACGAAGAGCTGGGTCCTATCATCCAGAACATAAAGGAGGGTAACTTACAGGCCCCTTACTTATTGTCCAAGGGCGTCCTGTGCTGTAGAGAGAGAAAGGGACGTGCCCCTAAGATCGTGCTGCCTAGCAAGTTAGTGCCCATGGTCTTCAGCTATTATCATAATTCCCCAGTAGGAGGCCACAAGGGAATTTCGAAGACTATTTCCAGCATTAGGAGAAATTTCCTCTGGAAGGGGATGGATAGGGACATTGCAACGAGTGTTAAGAGTTGTCATCTATGTGGCTTGAGCAAGCCTGCCCAGAACACCAAGTTAGGGTTGTTGTCATCGGACGTGGCGAGCAGACCGATGGGGAAGTTATTCATAGACTACGTGGGACCTCTCCCGCGTAGCAAGTCAGGTAATGCTTACCTGCTTGTTTGTGTGGATGCTTTTTCGAAGTTTCCCTGGCTATTGCCCTTACGGCAGGCAACGGCTCGTTTGACCATAAGCGCGCTCCAGAATCATATTTTTCAGCATTTCGGTCTTCCGATCATCATTGTCTCTTACAATAGTCCCCACTTCTTTTCGGGTGAGTTCCAGCGGATGTGTTTCGCCAGTGGGATCAAACATGTAACCACTTCTCCTTATTACCCACAGCCGTCCCATGCGGAGAGATTCAATAGGAATCTCAGGTCCGCGCTCATTGCTTATCATGCTGAGCAACAGACCACCTGGGACCAGAATCTGAAGTGGTTACAGCTAGCCTTTAATACGGCCCTACATGATAGTCATCAGGCCGTTCCCTTTGAAATTATGTTTGGATTCTGTTTGGATTCTCGCCCGCACTCCCGTTGACTAACTTGTGGAACATTGAGGATCTTCTACCACGGGAGCCAGATAATGGAACAGCAGAGAGGTGGAAGGAGGCTCGGAAGAATTTGCTGCGAGCGCACGAGCGGGTCCGTCGGCGATATAATCAGAGACGAATTCCTAACCCTTTCAGACCGGAGACTGGGTCTACTGTCAAGGCCACCCGATCAGCTCAGCCGTGGACAAGAGAGCCGCTAAGTTATGGTATCGCTGGTCGGGGCCATTTCGTATCCTGGGGTTCGCGTCGCCGGTGACGGCGCGATTGGGCGAACCGGGAAGTGATTCCAAGGAAATCACAACACATATTTCGAAGCTGAAGCTCTGTCGGAAAGGGTAGACGGGCTGATGTAGGGAGGGGGGCGAAAATTGGTGGTCTCCAGGTATATGGGGGATCGTGTCACTATAAATGGGTGTGCTCTGGGGGAGTGCAAGAAAATGTTAAGGTAGCGGGTAGATGTCCCCACAGTCCCAGTGGTGTTCGTCTACTTCAGGGATGCGCCCCTGCCTGCGCGAACCTTGGTTTTCTCCATTCGTCCTTATTTCTGGAGGGAGCCAGGTCCTTACCTTTAGCACCAGCTCTTGGCCTTTCAACGATCTTTGCCCTTTCCTTCTTCCCGATCTTCCTAACTTTCCCCCTTAGAAAAACAAAATAAAAAAAGAAAAGGAATATAAAATAAAAAAAAAGGAGTTAGAGAGAGGAGTGGAACGTGCAGAGTTGGTGAGGTCGGTTGTGCACTTCATTTACTCTGTATGTTTTGGCATGCCCTTGGAGCACACATGTTATTTTGTTGTAGGTTAGGTAATTAACATATTGATAGGTCGCATGGAATTTGCGTGCTATCCAGAGTTTGGAGTATCGCATCATGGAGGCCATCCTTCCCCCCCAGTCCTGGGGATGTAGGTTGTATTTGAGATAATGTGGTTATTTTGTTTTTGGTTAGACCCCCCCCCCTTCCGTGTAAATATAGGGCAGGTGGCCCTTTTAAGGTAGCACTGGTGTCTCAAGCGTGAGTGGACAAGCCTCAGGAGGTCATAACTCAGGGAGGTCCCGAACTTTTCTTTCTTCTTTTCTTCTCTGTCTCTTCTTGCTGTGCTGTGGGTTGGCCCTGATCAGGTCAGCGTGCAGTGCCAGCACACTTACACACTACACGTCTTCTTTCTGCTCTTTCGTTTTCCTTCTGAGCCCCTGTTCTCCTGAGAGAAAGGACTACTGTGAACACCGATGAATACCCGTGTTTTAAAAGACTATAGGGGTTCACTGCAGGGTACTCCTGAGTTCAAGTGTGGGGCAACCAGGTGCCCTTTTGGGGTGGGGGTGTGCCGGAGTTTGCACAATCCGGCGTTCGAGGAAATGCAAGTCCTAGCTTTTCTGATTCGGATAAGTGTCTAGTTACTAGTTGGGGAGAGCAATTTGGGTGGCAATGTTTCGACTGTGAACGCTATCTAGCGGGCGGAGTTCAGGTTTCGATTCGGAGCACATGGTAAATGTTCAGTTCCGCTCTGGCTCTCACTGCATAAATTACTTCAGCTGCCCCCCTCGGTCTAGCAGTTTTTTGGGTGTTGTCTTACTCATCCTTATGGCAGGCTAAGTGCTCAAGACTCACCGGTAAGTGCATTATAAACATATACATAATAATTGGTTGTAAGAAATTTTAAATTCAAAACTTATTCATTCTAGATGCGAATATGTAGAATGCACGTGGTGTCGATCAGATGTGTGTGAGTACGGTTAGATATTTAATTAATGTTGTTTTATTTGAATACCGCCTGTAATCGTATTAACTATTGTTCATTCAGCCTTGTATAAAGACGTAACCGAATTAAGTAATTTAGTAAAAACTGTATCTTGTTAACTATGTATGAACGCACATGGGAAACCGGAAGTGTGGATGTTCTTGGAGTAAATCATTTAATTGTAAACTTTAAGATCGCCCTAGATGAAGTACTGTGTATCCGTTAATTGTCTGTAGCTGATGGGCCTTTAAAGTATTCGTTATTTGCAAAACTTGTGATCGAATGTAACGCACGTGGCCAGTGGGCTGGAAGCACGTCACGATATTTTGAGGCTGGTCGAAGCCGGTGTGCGTTCCTCATTACTGTGCCTGGTTATGAGTGAATGATGATCATTTAGTAACATATAAATCAAATACAAAATTTAAAATTTTTTATGTATTATTTTGAGTTGGTTGGGAACGCTAGTTCGGGTGTTTGGTATACATGACAAGTGTGCAAGCATTAGTGGACAGTACATTAATCATTTCGAATATTTAGGGTTCTCGCCCAAGAATGGAGATCCGACCACAGCTTGGTGTGCTGCCACCTTCACCAGCTATGAACCACTGAAGCTTCGTCTATGACCGAGGAGGGACGACCAGCTGCCGCCAACAACGAGGAACCGCCCGCTTCGTATGAGGTGATATAAACTCTTTTTTTATTTTATCCTGGCCCGCGGAACATCCCATGTGAGGTTTTTGTGCTATAGCAGTTTAACTTTATTCAGCGACATGGTTAAATCGAGGGTGTGTCGGTAAGACAATTTCAATGTAAATTAAACTTGATAATACAGTACAACCGCTGCAATTGTAAGCTGACCTGTGGGAGGGTACCAGAGCTGTTTTCGTATGTATTATGGGTGCAAAAGTTGTAAGGGAAAATTTGTTCTAAATTAAGGTAAATTAATATTAAGGGAATTAAGGTAATTTGTTATAAAGGTATGATTTTCTTGATTCCGAACCGGCTGGTTCGGATGTCTTTCTTAGATTATTACTGGGATTTTACATTTTATGATTTTCCTGTATACAAGGTTTTGGAGGGGTTTGTTTTTTTTCTATTCTGTTTCCGGGTGTTATTTTATAAATGGGTTTTCTGCTCACAAGGTAGGCACCTGTTGGTGCCATTTCATGCAGGTTTTCTACGGGTCATACTTGGTCAGGTCAGGCTTGCTCTGGTACACTCATGCAGCCGGACGAATACAGCATGTTTTATTTTATATATGCACAGATGGCTGAAATTAACATTTTCTCTTTCTTTAAGGTCTATATATTTAATATTTTGGAGATTATAAAATTTTACATGGAATGATATTGTACAGGCGGTACCTATATTTTTGTAACTTAGATTTTCTGGCCATCATATGCTAAACCTGTTTTTGTTAATTTTTGTTATTATCAAATCCTTATGGTTAAATAATGACTAGGTATATAATTAAATAAATGAATAATTTTTAAACATTTAACTTTCTTATGATAGATTTTTAGAAAGGTTCTGTGCATTATATAGATAAACAAGTTTCATATTTTGCCTATCATTATAGCAAGCTTTACTTATCATTATATTTTTTAATTACCAGCCATTCCAAATGTTTTCTCAATTTATAATGTATATTTGTATCTGACATGGAATTGTTACAGTTCGTAGTTAATTATGCGGGCTGCCGACATTATAACAATGTATAAGGGGTGGTCTTGGTCGATGACATTAGTTTCCTTTTATTTAATAGATTTTGGCGGGTCAGTTAAAAGATGTTTCTATATCACGGGGCCATAAAGGAATAATATACAGGCGGGCCGTGGGGCTTTTGAGTATGATGGCATATGAGTTGTAACTGTGATTTTATGAAATTTAATTGTGATGTCAGAGGCTGTTATGTGTTCTAGAGAGGGAGTGATAAATATATACATAAAAGTAACTTTTATAATGTCGAGATTAAAACAAAAAAAAATAATTTGTTGAGTTATGATCATGATCAGTTCAGATTGAGGGGAATATATATATATATATATTTATATATATTTTTTTATATATATTTATTTATATTTATTTATTTATATTTATATATATATAAATACATGTATTATGTTCGACTTTTATGTTTGTTGTCAATGTGTTATAAACAGGGGCTATAAATGTATAATTATGTGATTTTGGACATTACGGGGTATTACGGGGTTTTGGAATTGTGATGCATGTAATTTCACTTAATAAATGCTGTTATTGTTGGTTACCAGAGTGTTTAATTGCAAGTCCCGTCCCACTGGACCCAGCGCATTTTTTTTGCTTCTCTAGGCCTTCTGCCTAGTTTTAAATATCTAGTGGCCCCTCTTTAAAAAAAAAATTTATAAAGTATTAAAAAAATAAAGAAGGGTTACAGTTTTTATAGACAAAGAACTGTATATAGAAAAGAGAAGACAATTGTTTGTTAAACATTTAACTTGAGTGGTTGAAATTCAAATATTAGCATCCAGTTATTAACATGGCGAGTATACTGCAAATAACTTTTATTTACACGGTTCCTTGCTTGTGAATTTAAGATTACAAGAGCCAGGTTTTCCTTTTTAAACTTCCGTTTATAATGAGTTGCTTCCTACTTTTACACATTTTATTCCTACTTTGTAAAAACGAAACACCGAATCGTAAAAGCATTTGTGTACTTCAGGTATTTCACATTAAAGTTATTAAAAAAAAAAAAAAACTAGTTTTGCAAGTACAACATTCTTTTGTGTAACGGAGATATTACAAATCTCATTTGAATCATTGCATACGTCAACGAATAATCGGTTAAGATTTACTTGGTTCAAGAAATTTAATCTATACTGTTCCTTGATACATTCCAAGCCTCAAAATGCAATTTCAGTATTTAAACTTCTTTTTGATAAAATATTTTTACACTTAAAGATAAAAGTAATTACTTCTGAACCAATTTTATTTACACGTAAAGATTCATACGTGCTTCTAGTATACTTAATACGCTTGTACGTACAGCAGCAAATTTGAACTTTAACATTATTGTTAATAATATTTTATTGATTATTGAATATATCTATTAACTCTCTAGTTTTAATTGTATAGGGTCTTCTGTAAACAATGTTAGAATGTGTAAACATGTAATTTAAGCAAATCAATTTGTGAATTAATATCAAATTCCAAGTTCTCGCGTTATAAACGAACAAACCTAAAAATCAACTGGCACACCATGTGTTGGAATTATTACAATTTTTAAGTTAAGAGAAATCTGGAGCTGATGTTCGTCAGCGATGGCAAAAGGAATCTATATTACAGGTTCAAATGGCTTGTCACATCTTGTTTGCAGCTAGTAAAGTAATTACTCTTTACTATTATACCTAAGTAGTGGTGGATACTTACACAGTATCGAGGGACGTTCTCACGACAGGACGAGGGAAACCCAGACAGGAATACACGTATGAGATAAAAGGAGGAATAAGGTATGTGGTGATAAAGAGACAGTGTACGGAAAGGAATAGATTGCAAACCCATTAACACCTTGGTTGACGAGAAGAAGAAGAGAGATATTATATAAAATATGAACCCGGAGTATGTGGTTTCTATACGGCAATGGCTCGCAGGCAGTAGCAGTCATTATAAGTCAAAAAGACAATATTTGCCTGCTTGTGAATTATTATGGAAACTATAACACACTACATAAAATTTAAGTCGATACAATAAACATTCATATTCAAATATCTAATAACCCTTAGTTTAATCGTAGTTAGTTTCTTAACTTACTGTGCCAAATAGTACCTCAGAAACAGGTACCATAAAATGTTATATTGTGTTACCATACTTGCAAAAAATCATGAATATTTTTAATTTTCTATTTGCTCCTACAAACGCGCATTGTACAAGCAGACAAACGCGTAGAGTTTACTAACAGATTTTTCATTAAAATTATAAATTTTCCTGGTATATAACAGTAATAATTAGTATCTTAATTATTTTATTTCATCTAAAATAATTAAGATAAATATTCAAATATTAAAATTAAGATTTCACTTTGAAATAAAACAACTTAGACTGAAATTCAAAAGCATTTTACTACAGTTAAGTAATAAGAATATGATTGCACCTAACAATACTAAATAATAGTGGTTACAAATTGTTATTAGTAATTAATATGAATCAAATAAGTAAAATTAAATGTAATTAGTAGTAAGAAGGATTAGGATGGTGTTGTGATACCAAATTGTTTACATTATGCTTCATATTTCTCAGCTGCATCCTTAAATCCTTAAAGCCAACGATTTACAGTTGCTCGTCTTCGTAGTCAAAGACTTGTGAACAACTGATTACAAGAGCTTATAAAATTTATTTAAATAGGAACCTCATCATATCCAAAGCCAACGTACTCCTGTGTAGAGGAGCAAACGATTGAAGTCTTTTTTTTTCAATGCAAAACTGTGTAAACAATCTGTCATTGATTGAATGGCTTTTGATATCCTTAATTGCTTTAATTACGTATTGCAGTGAACGAAGCAAGTAATCACCAAAGGTTTTTTTTTCCAAATGATGAAGCAATAAATGCACAGCGAATATAATTGGCAGAGCCTTTGGAGCAGCGTCGGTAGAAACTGACATCATGTTATTCAGAGGAAATATAACTTTCCGTTAGAAAACCTTTCTACTACATAAAATATTGATTCTTTTTTTCGCATCTTATTATTATTCTTTCTGTTGTCAATATTTTAGCCAATAATAAAGCTTGACACATTTTTTTTCCTTAATGAATTAGACGTACGCCAAAATTAAAGCTTCAACTCCTGGTAGACTCAGCAGTTTGTAAAGTAGACTGGGTTGTTTCGAAAAATCAAAAGACAAGACTTGCTTCTCAATTCCAAATTTTTCCCTTGCAGGTACAAGCGTCCTCCACACTCTTCAGTTTCCACAGTGAACGGTAACTATTAACAACTACTTTGACAAACCCTACGGTAGACTACTTAGTGCAACAGAATCTTAGGATGAAAGAAGTGTATGAGAGGCGGCGAAAAAGATAGAGAGAGAGAAAAAGAGAGGGAGAGAGAGAGAGAGAGAGAGAGAGAGAGAGAGAGAGAGAGAGAGAGAGAGAGGTGGGAGAGACATAACGAGAATTAGAAAGAAATAATTGAGAGAGATAGATGGAAAGGGATAGGAAGAAAGAATGAGCAACAAAGTTTGTGAGAGTGGGGCGGAGAAAGACTGTAGTTTCCGAAAGCTGGTTAGAAGAGACTCTTACACTAAAGGGTCGATGGGCGAGACATACACGGAACATTGTAATTAATAAACATAACATTTTAGATCTGTTTATTACAATACTGTTTGGTGTAATTGAATTCAAACTTGTAGTGTATCTTATACGTATTCTACTAACAGCACCAATTTTTACGTATTCTCTACATGTTTACTGCGCCATAAATAATGTTGCTGCTACTTCAATGAAATAAAACAATATTTTTCCAGATTCCTCATTTTGTGTACCTTAGGAGCTAAATCAAACGAGCACGCGCGCGCGCAAACACACATACACACATCTAAGAGTAATATTCTCTGTTTATCCGATTGCCCATAAATTCGTTTGATGCCTATGGGTGACTGGAAACACGACAGCTGCAGAATTGTTCAAAACTGCAAAAAGTAAAATTCATCCTTTAGTTAGTTGTCGTCAGATATCTTTTGATTTTTAACTGAATTCGAAAAGAGAAAGTGTTTTTTTTATTCTTATACGCTGTGTTCTTAACGAAAGTTAAATCAAATGGGATCATTCACCTCGAATGTCAAAGTCTTATGTCAGTTAACCACATATGTGTTCTTTCTACTTGCGACACTTTTGAAAAACGTATATTTTGAATTACGTGTATATAATTTGCAAATTTATTCACACTTCTAACCGTCTACTTTATTTATATTAAATAAATTTTATTGCTTAAGACGAATGTCAATAAATTTCTACTTAAGTGTATTACCGTTAGTAACCGTTATATTAGGGTAGTGTCTCATACGTGTGGAGTGAGTAATAATGCTAATATGTCCTCGTGTTTATACGTAGACAAATTATTTTAAACTTGTATCATGAAACTCAATATACAGCATAATGTCCTATTTATACATCTATAAAATGAAAATTATCGTTTCATACATTCCAAGAACTGTAACGATTAGGCTTAAACTACTTGCCTATTTGCTTGTCATTAAAATCTCGCTTACCCACACCATGAACAACAGCAGAGAAATGTGTTTTGAGTATTGGTTTTACGGCGGGGAAAATAGTTTCCATGTCATGTAGTGCGATGCCACGCGATTACCTGATTCATGTGTTCCTCAAGCCATATGGCAGGCTGCAGTGTTTACTACAATGATCAACGGTTGGTAGCCGTAGTATGGCCAACGCACGACAGTACCGTGTATGTGAAGAAAGAACTTGAACTTAGTGAATATAAATACGGAATCGAAATGAGGGACTTAATATAAGTGATACGAAACAATAAAACCTTAATATTAATTAGTAAATACTATTGGTTTTTACACCTTATTTTTTACTACTTTTCTTTTTATCCTTTACAAGCCGCTTAGTAGTGGTCTATTCAGGTTCTCTACTGATGCATATAAGGTTTCACACTACTGCAAATGGAGCGTAGGTCCGTCCTATCGCCGGAGAATGGTTTATTTCATAAACAATGATATTTATCGCTTAATTTGTCTAATTTGTCAGGAAAAATTAAGCATAATACTGTGTATTTTTTCAGTAGTAGGGATATTAATTCATAAAACAAGGTAATTTCTGTGAGTATAACTTTTTCGTAACGTAGTTATACTTATTCTACTCAGGCGGTCAAAACGTGCAGGATTTGTTAAAACATTAAGATCAAATATTAAGTTAAACGTTTTCAGAAAATTATGATAGTTTAGAGCTGATGAAATACTAATTATAGTATACAGTCTTATAGTTAATCATAATTATTTACTAGAGAGTTTGATGAAGAAGAGAATCTAAACTTAAGAAGCAATCCAAATCGGATCTAATCTAATCGGAGCTTTCCTAACAATTTTTGCAACTGTGACGGTTAACTTTTGGTCACTCCTTAGAAATGACTATATTTGGTTTTTAAACAAATGATCAAAGCAATTAGCTGTCCCTATATTTTCAAACCTGTAATGAATACGATAAATTAAATTAAGCAGACAATGTATCACATGTATGTGGTAAACTGTAGAAATTCATACACAAAGTAGATTGAAGACTGTAAAAAATTGCTGAACTGAAGTTCTCGTTTACTTCTTCTTTAAATGATGTAGCTTTGAAACTTAATTTTTACCTTGTTTATTATATTGAGTGCGGTAATTATATTGTTACGACGGTCTAACTGATCGTCGGATGGTACAGTGGGAAAAAAAACAAGACACCAATGAAGTCACTAAAAAACAGCTTTAATTGTCACAATTAACAGTTTGTAATCAACAAGTTATTCAACAAGACTATACTTGTACAATAATTTAAGTTAATCTGTTCACACGCAATAATGACAACTAACAGAGTCCCGCATAACAATCACTTTTCACTAATACACCATTTGAGACGCACTGTGTAATCGCTCAAAGTGAACTAAACTAACTGTCGCTGAGTGCCTATATTTATACTCCGCTGATATGCCAGAATACCTGTTACTGTGGATGACGTGTTAAACAAACAGGCGCTCTCAAGAATCCACTAGAAACAGTGTCCTTGAACACATTGCGCTGACCGGTACGGTCTGGAATAGACTCGATAGGTGACGCGTAATTGTCTTTCATCTCAAAGTAGCAGCAATATGTACGCACACACACATTACAGCTGGGATAGCCGAGATACTTGTAGAACGTTCCGTATTACGTAACACTTTTTCCGTACTACTACGTAACAATATTATGGCTACAATAAGCAAGAAAAAGAAACTCAATTGATAATTTTGGGATCTGCAGAATAAAATTGTGTTGCTTTCAGTATACAAATTTTCTCCAGTATTAATAATATAATTGTTTAATTTTGTTAAATACTTCTGTATTTAAGGGTAAATAATTTAAATATAATTTATTTTAAGGTAAACAATTTTATGTAATTAAGGTTTAGCAAGGTTAAATTAAAGTTTTTAACGAAAAACTGTATTTAACGAGTATTAAAAAATAAACATAAATGAGTAGAGGTATTTTTCTTGTCAAAGAGATATATACTTTAGTGTTTGGTTTTTCTTAGAAATGTGTTCTTTACAAACAAATTGAATATTTCATAAAAAAACGCCATTTAAAGTTTATTGACATTTACCAGCTCCAGAAAATCAAATACTAATATAAATTTATGTGTGTGTTTGTGTATGTGTGTGTGTGTGTGTGTGTGTGTTCAGTAAAATCGGATGTTTTAAATTTACTGAAAATAAAATACCAAATACAATTTTATAAACGAATTTACGTTTCAGAGAGGCTGCTTGTGAGAATATTTGAATAAGTCACATGTAAGAGAAAAATCAATATTATGTATATCAAAAACCTGCCATCGCACACTTGGAAAGCTTCTCAGTTCCCTAAGTAAACTGTATATTAGATCGGGCGTGTGTATAATTCAATTTCTGTAGATTCCAAAGTCACTTCAGTTCTGATTTACTACATGCCTTTTGTAAAATAATAAAACGGACTGAATTCAGTAAATTAACATTTTTTATATACATTTCTACAAGTTTACGACTAGCTTTTTAGTTACAAATTTTATGGTAAGTTTGTATACTTAGGCAAAGTTAATTTGTATTATACGCCTATCTATAGACAGAGAAAAATTAAAGTCAGAATTCAGTATATACTTAATATATATATAAATACATTAAAATACTTCAGTACACTGAGTGTATTCAAGAATTTCTGTTATATTATACCAGCGTTTGGTATATCACACTCGCTTGTATCTGATCAGAAGATCTCGTGAGAGTGGCTATAATTCTGTAAGGAATGTAAAACCATCGCCAGATAATTTTCTATATTATGTATAACAAAATACATATGTTAACTCCAGTATTATGTTACATTAAGGTCTTGACCTGCATGTGTCTTTAATGTTAACATGCTAATAATTACTGTACAGTTAATTCCTCCAGTAGCTGAGAGGACTGTGTCTTTGCGTATGATAAAGGAATTCACACAATACGTACTTATAGGGTAATTAAATCTCACCAATGATGCGAACTTGGGAACGCCTAAATGTTAAAAACAGTTATAAAAAACACCAGGACATCACGAATACAGTCGTAGTAAGATTTTAGACATTTTCCGTTATTTTTAAAAATGCGGTAGAAGAATAACCACAAGTATGGAAAGACCGTATCAGCGAGCATAATGTAGTAGTTTCTTTAGTTCCACAATCATTTTGTGTTTACACGTGGATAAATGAATATACTACTAATGCGCACAGTAGACTAATATTTCAAACATTGATATCTCTAAAGTAAAATATATGCGCGGGGTTGATTTTTCTTCTAGTTAATGAACACGTTGTTAGACAGGTGAAATGTAACCAGTCGTTAGTCAATGAGGGACTGATCTATAAAGGAAGCTTCAATTCTACTGTAGAAACGATTTAGTTTAACTTTATGGAGTTACATTCCATAATACAAATCTACCAGTGAAGAAGTCGGTCAGTGAACACATGTCACTAATAAATAGAAATTCATTACATCCAAGGTATATGCTTTTCTAATATATTAATATGTTCTTTAATAATACTGAAAAATATTTAGAAATGCTTAAAGTAATTAATAACTATGGATCTAAAAATGGTTCTAAAAATGGATTTAAATTAGGGTTTCATCATCAATTTTATGAACATTAAGTTTAGTTTTTTGTATATTATATAATAAGCTTTATATCTATTGACTTCCATAAATTTTAAAGACTGCATGTATAAAATGAGTCACAAACAATTTCTTTCTGGGCTTTAAATAAAATATTTTAATAGCTTAAGGACAACTAGATCTACTAACAAAATTTAATAAACACACAGTCTTAACCACAGTACTGCGTAAGCCTACGTAAATTATACAAGTGCTTATTACTTGTTAAAATTCCGCTCAGTTAGTCAGCATTATATATATTAAATTGCTTAGCGTGTCAGGTCATTTCTTAATTATAAACCACTGATTTGGAGAACTTATCAAATCTACAGACTTTGTAAAATCCGCTTCACAAGTTGAATCAAGCTTACAATTTAAAACAAAGGTGGAATAACTTGAGTTAACTTCTCGAATATTACCATAGTTTAAGTCTACTGGTTCAGCCCGACTGGTTGTGTTACAAGTATTTCAGTTATGTTTAAGAGGTTGTAGACTTCTTGGTATTGTGTTGTAGGAATATTAACGGCTTTTATATTTGGTAACAACTGCGGTATTTTAAAAGTAATAACTTAAGTGATTATTACTGATATTGTGTGTATTGAATAGATTATTTACTTAATGGACTATTGTACTGTTGAATTAAGCGATTTGAAATGTAGTAACAACAAAAACAGCAATTATTTAACTGTGTTTCGTCTAAATTTCCTTATATATCGTGTAACATGTAAAAATACAAACAGTAATATTTTAATTAGGTAGTATTTTAAGAGTATTGTGGTAGTATTATTAACATCAAAACTTTAATAAACGTTTGAAATAAATTTAAAACAAAGACACTTTTTGTGTTAATTTGTGCCGGGACTTTGAATTTTTGTATTACCCCATCAGTTGAATGATGAAGAGTTGGGTCCTATTATCAATAAGTTAAAAAAGGGAAACATCCAGGCCCCTTATTTTTTGTCCAAGGGCGTCCTATTTTGTAGGGAAAGAAAAGGTCGAGTCCCTAAAATTGTGCTGCCTAGCAAGTTAGTGCCCATGGTCTTCATTTATTATCATAATTCCTCAGTAGGTGGACTTAAGCGAATGTCAAAGACCATTTCCAGTATCAGGAAGCATTTTATCTGTAAGGGCATTGATAGAGACATTGCTGCTAGGGTTAAGGTATGTCATCTTTGCGGGTTAAGCAAGCCTGGCGAAAACACCAAGTTGGGTTTGTTGTCATCGGACATGGCGAGCAGACCAATGGAAAAGTTGTTCATCGACTACGCGGGACCTCTCCCACGTAGCAATTCAGGTAATTCTTTGCTGCTTGTTTGTGTGGATGATTTCTCTAAGTTTGTATGGTTATTGCCCTTACGGCAGGCAAACTCTCGATTGACCATACTGGCACTTCAGAACCATATATTTCAGCATTTCGGACTTCCGGCCATCATTGTTCTGACAATGGTCCACAATTCATTTCGGGCGAATCCGGCGAATGTGCTTCGCCAACGGTATCCGACATGTAACCACTTCACCTTATTACTCTCAGCCGTCCCACGGCAAAAGGTTTAACAGGAATCTTAGATCTGCTTTGATTGCTTATCATGCAGAACCACAGAATTGTTGGGACTGGAATCTCAAGTGGTTACAGTTAGTCTTTCATACGGCCCTCCATGAAAGTCATAAGCCCGTTCCCTTTGAGGTGATGTTTGAATTCCCGCCCACACTTCCATTGCCTAACTTATGGAAAATTGAAGATCTTCTGGCTAATCCTCCAGACATTAGGGCAGCGAACAGGTGGACAGAAGCCCGGAAGAATCTGCTCCGTGCGCACGAGCGTGTCCGTGTTCTTTATAATCAGAGGCAAATTCCCAATCCCTTTAAGGTTAGGGATTTGGTCTATTGCCAGAGCCACACGATCAGTTCAGCCGTGGACAAACGAGCCGCCAAATTATGTTATCGTTGGTCCCGTCCAAACCGCATTCTAAGGTTTGTGTCACCAGTGACGGTGAGGCTGGAAGATCCCAACGGTGAAATTATGAGATCCCAATTTGAGAAATTGACCACTCACGTATCGAAATTGAAGTTTTGCCATATGGCATAGGTAGGTGAGTGGTGGTAGAGAGGTTGTTTTTAGTGAAAGTGTTGAATTGGCTCTTGGGTTCTTAGTTTGTGAGTTTGGGAGGCCTTAGGAGGTCAGAGCTCTAGTGCACGCGCGTGATTTCTTCCCTTCTTCTTCTTCTGTCTGTCGTCCCTTTATGCTGGCCCTGATCAAGTCAGCATACAGATACAGGGAGCTTATACACATACACATCCAGGTACACACGCACTCACACAGTTTCGATTTCTTAATCTTCTTCTTCTATCGTTTTCCACAAAGCCTCTAACGTCCTGAGAGCAGTATGTTTTTCCTGAGACTCCCGAAGTAGCCAAGAGGTCCAGTTGTAATTACTTTTGTTCTTGGGTAACCAACTTGCCCTTTTGGGGTTGGGGTGTGCCGGGACTTTGAATTTTCCCGGCGCATGTAGAGTGGTTCAGGGCTACCAACACGGTTGGCACCAGTGCCTGCCAGTGCCATTGTCGAAGCAACGGCGACGCGATTTAGTGACCTGTCTGGTGGTTAGCTGTTCGCTGTGTTTTGGGATTTCAGAGTGACTGTCTAGTTAGTTTAGCCAAAGGCTTTATTTATTTTTGACAAACTGCGACAGGTTTGTTTTATGCAGGCAAGTACGACCAACACACCATTGTTTCCGTCTCATTTCTCAGCAAGCCTTCAACCAGGATATTCCCTTTGGTCTGACGGCCTAGGTTATGGGTGTCGGTATTCTTTTCATGCGTCTGTAGTTTCCTCAAGATGTTTAGGGTCCCTGCCTCAGCCAGGAAAAAGGGGGAAGATCGGTGGTCATGCGAACATCTGTGACCACCAGCGTTGTTCTCCCTCATTGGGTATGCTAGTCTGGAAATATATCGAATATGTATATCATTTATGTCTATTTTCTAAATACTATAAATTAATAACTATCAATCCTTGTCAACACTTAAGTTGTGCCAGCAACGTAAAATCTAATAAATCTTGTTATTATGTTAAAAATGTGTTGAAGCTCCAGCCCACTTTTCGCTTCCTCTAGGTTCATTTCCTGTGACCGCTATAAATTTCACTTAACATATTGTGAAAAGTACTTAGAATAAATAGTGGTAATTATGTGGTCTGATTTACCTGTTGTACAATAATTAATAATAATTGCTACTGAAGTCGGAAGAAATAATAAGAGACAAGAATAAGCTGTGAAATAATCCTTACCAATGTAAGGAAAATAGACGATTAAGAGATTAATGTCAGACACAACACGTATTAAGTTAAACCATTCTGCAGACGAACACTAAATGTTTATGTGGGCGACAAAACCACGTTTCGATTCAGACATTTCCATGTGTTGATAACGCAGTTTGCATTCCGTACATTCGGACCTGGCAATCACCATTGGAATTAAATACATTATTTTCGCCAGCTTGTTCGAATCATTTAACTCGCAGTATGCTGTAATGTGATGAGAAGACAGCCCATGAACAAAGCAATTAGAGTAATGAAGCCGTTACTTTGCTCCAGTTAATCGATGCAGCAACAAGGTTATCTGTGATAGTCTCCGCGGTTAGATCAATAGCATAACCGCACGGAATTTTAAAGTGTTTATCATAGAAACAAATTCCTTCTTATTTTCCAAATCAGGATTTTATCTCACAATTTTTTTATCTCAGGAATTTTTTCTAATTCCCTCATTCTTTTCTTCTGTATGGACGCAGTCCTAGACGAAATTTGTGGGATACTGTCTTACATGAATATTCTAATACGCAATATTTATACTTCCTTTTCTATTTCTTTAATACATGGTCATGTTAGGAAGTAGGCCACGAAGTTTTTGAAAATGAATATCACTTTTTGTCAAAGGTTTTACTAGAGTATAGGCTCCAATTTTGTATATATAATTAGTGTATAGATGTGTACATATAATTTAGGTAAGAAATTTAAATTTAAGGTTCTTTAACTTGAATGAAAAATTAAAAGATTACAAACAACGGTAGAAAAAACACTTAGAAAGAATGACAGATTCAAGACTGGCCAAACAAGTCTGGAAATACAAACCTATAGGACACGGGTGTGTGGGTAGACCCAAGAAGAGATGGACGGAGAGGGTTTTTTTAGGCGAACGGGCAGAACCTTGCCTATGCCGTCTTTTGAAGGTGATGATGATAACTTATAGTTTCTACGTATTTAACACGTACTTACTTACTAACTTATTACGTACGCTTACTACGTAAGTAATACGAAAATTATAGAAAAATAATAAAGTATGTGTTTTAATGTGTTGTCTGTGGAAAAACAGCTATTTCTTTCTAAAAAATAGTGAAATTCATAAATCAATTAGCACAATCAAGTTTGTTGTTTTACGAACGTACAATTGTTGAGTGATAACGATAGGGAGACGGGTAGCGTTTTAGGCACGCGACGTAAAATTTGTCCAACGACCGTAGCTAGATGGACAGCACGACAAGGGTGTCTAAAGAGTGTGTGTGCGCGCTCGCGCTCGCGCTCGCGTGTGTGTGAGGGGGTTTGTGTTGCGTCTGTTCCTGTGAGTTCGAGATATCCTAATGAAGGCAGGAAATGTCTTTAGATTACAGTAATCTATAGGCCTACATATATTTATATGGAGTTTTTAATACTGTCACCGACCAATATAAAAAATAACCTACAATGTAATAATGTATAATGTAACAATGTTGTTCCAGTATAATAACGTTGTAACTGAATCTTTCTCATAAAGAGCCTTTCAGGAACTATGACACTCTTTAGGGGACACGTGAAATGTTGAACTACCATTCATAATTTGAATACTTTTAGACAGGTTGTTGTCGGTTAGATGTAATTCTATCTACTACTGGAACACTGGTTACCCGTCTCAATTAAAACTTTCTGTTGACATGCTGAAATATTTAATAAGTTATTAAAAAACGAATAATAAATGTCGAAATCATAGTAAAGTATTGCTGTTCGATTCAATGGCCGCTGGCTATATACGTCAATTCAAGCAATATATATATATATATATATAGACTTAGCGCCGCATAATTTCTTCATCACACCCCAATTTTTACCCAGGGTATCTAAAACAAATTTGACGAACTTGTATAAGTACATTTTTAGGTGATGAAGTTATTTTGCCCAAGTTATGGTGTGTCAGCGTACGAAAAACTTATACAAATTTTTATACATCGTATTTTTGGTGTACGCTGAAGCCAGACAACCTGTTCGATATATACAAATGTATATAATGAAATATGGGTAGTTAGTCGGCCATATTGGCATTCGTAATAATTATTCTATAAAATTTGTAACATGTGTAAAAAAGACAGACACTACAGAGGGAAGTGTGTTTTTATTCTGTTTAGTTGGTATAACGAAATATTGCGACCTGCCATATTTATTCTGTTTAGTCGTCGCTGTGCGGTAATTCGTTTTCGTTTGTTAACGTGTGTGGGACAGAATTTTGTTATTCGTATGAAGTGTTTGTGATTGCAAGTCGAAGTAAAAATATGTTGGAGGCGCTAGGAATAATAATGAAAGGTAAGGTGATCATTTATTTAGTGTATGTTGTCCGTTGTTTGTAGGAAATTAGCTGTGTTAGGTTATGTATGAATCTCGATTACTATGGGTCTGTAACACTAGGCCTACCGGTTGTTATAGACCCAACTATACATAATATCACTGTGTTCTGTCCAAAATTTAATAATGGAGCAAATTAGCATTCTAATTTAATTAATACAATATACCTAGGCTAACACCATGCGTTCTTATGGGAGTAAAAATTTAATTTTTTGTCTCCGTAAATAGGTTCGACCGCCGTTTAAAATTATTTTTCTCGTGTTTATATAACATAGAAGAATATAATAAAAATATATCAGCGCAATATCAGCATTGATGAGAATCTTCATAATTACCCAAGGGGTAATTAACTCATTTTTAAAAAAAAGTCCCTGTAAGGCACTGACTGCAATTTAATTGAATAATGTTTCTTTATTATAGATACTCCTGTAAGTCTGACAATTACTACTCTAGCCTACCTATATTTGTGTAATGTATCCAGTTTGTAAGTCATTTTATTCGTAAAATGTCGTCCTACCTAACACAAGATGATAGGCCTTACCATAATATATTTAATTTGAACTCTGCTCGTATTTAACTAGTTACATATTTTATTTAATTCTTCAGTCCAGCTATATTACTCTAAATATACTTTCAAATTCAGCATTTTTCAGAGAAACGTAATTACTTGATAAGATATGACAACGGTAGAAAGTTAAGGTTAATTTTAAGACCTAATATAAAAAAATTTATAATATAGGCCTATGTGTACTATATCCTCACTGAAGCAAACTGTTGTAATTGTTTGTACACATAGTTACTTTCATACCATTGAGTCCATTAAATTGTAATATATTTGTCATAAAAATTTTGTTTTAACACAGCTCTGCTTTAAAAATTAAGGGCTAACATTTGTCAGGTAAAAGAAAAATTGAAAAGAGAATTTGACCTGTGACTTCTTTAATTTTTGACTTAAACATGCATTTTAATCTCGATTAAATTTTTTAATAAAATTGTGCTGTTTTTAAATTTTATAATATTAACTTGCAGACAGAAAAGGTTTTGCTGGTGACTAAAGAAAGCATCGTTCTTTTATCTTATGTAAAATTTATTATTGCATGCAAGTCTGATTAAAGCTCACTAAACTAAAATTATCACTGCTTACAGCAGCAGGTTCTTATACCCGATAATTGATGTAGGCCTATAGTGTTATTTTTATTTAATTTCTTATTATCTGTATTTATAATCTGTAACTTAATGTGTAGAATTGTATTTATATTGTTTAACCTCCTAAATGATACTCAACTAATATCACATGAAATTTTGAAAAATTAGTATCTTAATATTCTAAAATATTTTATGGGGTGTGTTATACTTAATAGTAGATTTAAATGATACAGAGTATGGATGAATTATCCTTAATGTATTTGCTAGTTATAATACCGTTATAATCAGGATTATATTATTCAATGTTAATCATTTGAACAGTTTTTGTTTTTCGAGTTTGTATGATTATATTAGAAATCTTTTTCAGGAATCTTCAGTGCAGGGATGTAACCAAGCAATAGTGACTTGAGTTCATTTAAATTAAAATAGATTACTATAAAATAACTACTAGATTATGCTGTAAATTTAATTTTTTTTAGAAATTTACACAAAATCCATTAACTTTTTGTAAATTCATAGTGCTAACCTACAAATATTGTGCTAGGTTAAGAAAATAAATTATTCTCTTAATTATTAGCTTAATATTATTATAATTATTAACTTAGTGAAAAATTATGTATGAGTTTTGTAATGGTCTTTCTGGTTTCTCCTGAACTTTCCAGAATTGACTGGGAAAAAATGACTATTATTGCACCATCAGTAGTATCGACATCAGATGATATTGATGTGGAAAACATATGAAGTGGAGAAGGTAATATAATGAAAGCAATTTAGCCTATAGATAATTTAAAATTTTCTTTTTCTGTTTGTGAATTTTGTAACATTAGCATATTTGATTTAATGTTTGTTTCATATGTAGTGTTAGGTTTACCTAAATTATCTTTACTTGACAAACTAGACTTGTATAGGTACTTTAAATCAATTAAGAAAATCAGCTTTGAATGTAGCACAATTAATTCATACCATATTTCATTAATGTTTTGTTTTCAAAGCATTTTTTTGTTTGGGTGGTTAGCCTATTTAATTTGTGTTATGGCAAAGTTAATTTTCTGCATCAGGAATGTCCTATTTCATTGAGCAAGCTTTATAGGAGATTTTGAAGTTTGTGATAAAATAGCCATTAATGATTGTTTTGTCTTGTTAATGACAACAATATAAAGTTATTAACAGTCCCATTTACATTTTAAATGAGAAAATTTAGTAACATAGTAGTTGGAATCATTTTATAATTAGTAGTATTATGTGTCAATGCTTTCAAATCAGGGGCTTCCTTTGGAAAGTATAATCATATGATAATTTTAAGATAAGTATTGTTAGAAGCTCTAAATAAGTTTGTTTGTATTATTTTTTATATAAAGAGTTTTGGAAGCTGCTGGAAAACAAAAGTTCTTAATAAAGTACATAATTAGTTTAATAACATTATTTCCCATAAAATTGCAATTATTTCATTTAGTAATTTGCACTTTTGTTGATACTGGCAATGATAATTATTTTTCTCTGTTAGCTAAAATTCTTTCTTTGTTACAGAGTCCATTGTTGTAGAAGCTCTTATGTCGCCAGATGATTGTGCAAAATTTATAAGTTTGGAGGTAAATTTCTCCTTATAGAACTGCTGTATTCTTATATAGTTATCTCTCTCTGACCTCTATTTTGCACTATGAGGTGTACACTTATTTCCATTCTTATTTGGTATTCTTTTATCTCTTTCTACTATTATTTAGTTACAATAGTTTAATCATAGTAGTCTCTTTATAATTGGTTTAGTGTTTTTTGTACACTGGTCTGTCCCTTAGTGTATATCATTGACTAACATTACTTACATGTGGTGTCACATGACAGGTGTTCTTAATTACGATTATAATACATTATGTCCTTTCTTATAATATTCTTATACTATTACAATAGTGGCATTACACCTTACTTGTGGTATAGACATTAACCTTTTACTTCTATTTGGTATTATAAAGTGGTTTTGTTCACGTTTTACTTAGTGAATCCCCTTTTGGTCGGTTTTGGTTCACTTTATTTACTTAAATTTTTATTTAAAATCCATTTTGGGTATCTTATATTGGTACCTGTAGAAAGCTTATCAGTTCTTCTTGGTTTAAGGCACAAAACATTTTGGTTTAGGTAGGTTTTTCCTACTGATAGATGTGAATTTAGGTGAAATTTGTACCAACAATGTGTATGTTAGGTTGATACAAATTTACATTCTTTTAACCTTATTTTCTCAAGTTTGGTTTTATTAATGATAACTAATAACTCTTTAGTTATTGCCTTTTCTTATCTTACATGATTGTTTGACTATTTGAGTAATATTTGTTATTATTATGAGACAATTTTAATACTTCTTTATGTTACATGGGTGCTATGCATAACATGTTACTATGCTTTTATTCACAGCTTCTATTCAGTTAACAGTATAGTTACTTTCATTCTTTTATAACATATCTTGTCATATACATTTATAATATTATCTGTTGTATATTGGTCATCTCAGTTAGTCAGTTCTTGTCCATCTCTTCAATCTGTAAGTTGTTCAGTCATTGCATATACGGGTAAGATGTTCTATAGTTGACTGGCTCTTGGAATCTATATTTTATGCAATGGTTGTTAGGTGTCTTTCTCGTAGTATGTTTCTTCCTTGTCTTCATTGGTTCCTTACTGACCGAAAACTATTGGGTTGTTGGTTCCTGTGGTACAATCATTGTTCGGTGCATCTTCTTTTTCTTATAATGTTATTTCACTCGTTAGTTACCATTAGTTTTATAAACTCTTATTGTTGTGAGTTTATCCTTGGTGATGAGTAGCTCATGTAGTTTCATGCTTGGCCTTTTAGAAGAAACACTTGGTTTGTCTCTTTCACTCAATTATTGACATGTGTTAATATTTTGGGTTACTGAAATATTTGGGCTCATATGTCTCGTTACAATATTAACTGGTTGTAGGCATATAAACTTATACACTGTTGTGAGAATTGTACAAAAGTACCTTTAAGCTAATTTCAAAACACAACATTTCAGAATTAATCACATTTTTTTCACTTTATAGGCTATGTCACACCAAAAGAAAATGTACAGGTCACTTTCAACAACAGTTGACAACAGCTGACTGAATATTATCCGATGACAAAATACTAAACAGATGGGAGATAGTCACAATAACCAACCATTTTGTATATAGTCTTTAAAATGAGTTTTTTTTGCTTGTACACGGAAAACCTGGATCACTGTATTAAGATATTTATTTTAGATATGTAGGTCAATTTATTAATTTTGAGCTATTAATTTAGCTAGTGTTAAGCTTTAAAACACAGTTATTTGTATGAAAGAAAAGTACAATTTTGTAGGCCAACTAATAAATCCAACTATGATTCTGAAAAATTGTCACGGGTAGGAAAATAAAAATAATAATAATTCACAGATCTGAATGACGTTTTACAGAATCGTGATAAACATAAAACTACTTTTGATAGTGATCCCATGCTCATCCCATGTTGAAACTTTCAGAATATGTAGAGGAAAACAATATCTTTCACATATATTTTTTTGAGAATTTTAAAAATACAGTTTTTCAAAATTCAGTAAATGCAATAATGATGTGTTTATAAAAAATACATATATTTTCAACTAATTATGTTTTATATCATATGAAAGCCCTTTAAAAGAGCTTTCAAATGAACTCGATGTCATTGTTCTAGCTTAATTAGAACACAAGTTGTGAACAAATCAATATTGTTGCGCAAGTCAAAAATTTTATTTTTTTTTTCATATTTGAGCACCCATTACTCAGTAACCTTTCGTCAGAAAAATGTGAAAAAATTGATTTGTCTTACTATTTATGAATACTACATGCATACTTAATTTCAAATAAATCTAAGAGGGTCAGGTTGTAGCACTTGTTGATTTGACACGGAATATCTCTTAAATGTAACTTGAAGTTTTCATTTTGTTGTAAACATACCAGTCTAGTTTTTCTATTTATAGTTTATGCTATTTTTTTTTAATAATTTGAACTAATTGAACCCCTAATCAATCCTACACTCCCTCGCAGAAAAACCTATATTTAGTTCATTTATATTGTCATCTGAGTTTAGTTATGTTTGATGTAATAAATAAAATGTTTATTTCATCAAAGGTGTTTTCACTTTTTGTAATTATGTTCTTGTAAATAAATATTCTATGTACTTTATTAATGTAATCTTATAGTTACTGATAAAGTAACAAAGCCCAAATGTCTGTGTGGTATTTTTGTTGTAATAATATTTGTCTGATATGTATTATTTTTGCAATGTTTTTATGTATCTTCTCTGAAGAAATAATTTGTTCATTATCCTTAATATTTATTAATTATTGATACCTTAGAATTGAAACTGTTTTGTATAAATTTTGTAATAAAAATCAATGTACTTGTAAGTCATTTTTTATCAATAACCTATTGAAAATAACACATTCCTTGTGCAATGCAAGTAGGCCTACCAAATACCTACCAAAAATGTATATCCCCAATTTTTGATAGAATATTTGATTTTTGTTGCCATCAGAATTTTACTTTCATGTTCCATAAGGAAATGGAAGTATGGTGGTGGCAAAAAAAAATCGTGTTAGAGATTTTTGCAGATTCTGATTATACTACCCTCAAAACATGAAAAAAAGTAATTTTTCGAAAAGTGTCTGTGTGTCTGTCTAGATTTGTTATGGCAAACGATAAGAGCCGCAAATTCAAACAGAATCAAATAATTTTTTGCATACAGCCCTGAATTTTAGAGTATTCAAGACCTATTGTTTTTTGTGAAGATCGGTTAAGATAAAGGGGTAGTTTACCTGCAATATTTTATGTTGTAACAAGAGAAATTTTTTCATGACGAACGATAACTGCCGTAAATTCAAACAGAATCAGATATTTTTTTACATATGTGCCCGAGTTATAGAGGACTCAAGGCCTATTGATTTTGGTGAAGATCGGTTACGGGGAAAGGGTAGTTTACCTGAAACATTTTTTTGTTGTAACGTAATAGTTTACCTGATAATTTTTTGTATATATGTACTACGTTATTGACAACAAAGAAGCAGTTTGTTTTTAAAATTCCTTCCCGGCCTGTTTGGCCGTAGACCAATGTTTTCTGCAAAACCAGACGTTTCGCCAGTGCCATCGACTTCCATCATCAGTGAAAATCAAGTGCGATAACGTGAGGTGGTATACGTTAGTGCCCACAGTAAGTGGCTGAAGCAGTAAGTAGAAAGAAGTAGTTTCAATGGAAATATTTCATTTCGAAAATGATTTTAAATATAAATCTTAGAACATGGAAGTCGTGTATGATTCTCCATACCAATATTTTGTTCTTAAGTGTGCTATTAAGTATTAGGAATCTTCTCCATGTCAAGGTATAGGATTACAGCCTGTTTTGCCTTCACTGAAGGCATCTCTTTTCCTTGCCCTACCTATATCTCGTCTTCCCTGAGGTCTGTATCTTATTACTTGTTTAGGTAGTCCCATGTTTCCATTCTCATGATATCCTGCCTCTATTTTATTTGTCCTTCCCTTATTCTGCCGGCTATAGAATATACATTTTACTTGGTTCTTATATTTTCATTTCATATTTGATATCTAAGGGTTTGTATTATGAATACTCGACACAATATTTTTCTTGTTAGATTCGAAGTTTTAAGTAATTTTCTCTTAAAAAGTGTGTATGAACATTTTAGCACGACGAGATTGTCTGTTTTATTATTATTCTTAACGTTTTGGTTTTTATTATTAATTTTTGGTTTATTGATTTATTCTACCCAATTCAATCTATTATTGAATCCGATATGAATAAATCGGTTTACTTACTCTTTGACATCGTTTATTAATTTTGTTTAAAGAGTTTAGAATGTTTTTTGTTCCATTTCATGAGTTCGATTCTGAAGAAGTTGCGTTGACTCTTCTATTATTAGCTGCGGTGAGTTGCTCTGTACTTTCCTGTATAGACACTAACATAAACACAACATGTACATGATACTTACTATTATACTAACATTAATAGTTAATAACATTTTATTATGGCCTATGCATACTGCATTGGTCATTGTCACTTCTGATAGTGTCCTTTTTCTTCATCTTGTGGTTTTATTACCTTAACTATAGTTTGTTAAGTGAGTTTACTATACTTTAGGAAGTTACCTTTTTATATGGGTTGTAATCCTATCAAATTATTCTCGTTATTGCTTGAATATCTCTTATCATTGTTTTGATAGCACTGTTATTATTGTGCAGTAGTTCATTCTGCATTTATACTGAAAATTGCTTTGGTTTAAAGTAACCAAGATTACTTGCATCTAGCTGTCAACATGGTTTATTTATTATTATTGTTATTATTAGTATTTGGGTGGCTATAATCCTTGAATTTACTTATTCGAATAGTATTCTGCCTCATTCAATGTTGTTGGTTTAGTTCCTACTCTTTTATGATAAGTTTACAAGATAATTTTGTTCATCATGCAACCATTCTATGGCAAGCATATAGTTATAATATACAACAATGGATTATTGTCGGTTTTGTGTTTCTGTATTACATTTGATTTATTTGACTTTATGTAGTACTGGTATATCTATTGTTTATTATTAGATTACATTTTGTTTATCTTTTACAGTCTTTACTATTGGTAATTAGTGGTTATTTCTAATATCAATTCCACTTTACAATTGGTCATTGGTGTTTTGGACATAGCCCTCTTTTCATGTCTACACATAATTTAGCTAAGAACTTATTATTATTCATTCTATTTGTTACTTTTTATGTTCAATAATTCATTCTTATTGATTATTGTTTGTATTACATTGTCAAGGAAGGTATTCACTTAATAAGTTTTGGTCAGTGTCAATTTGTTTTGCAGCTTAGGGATTTAAATCATGTTGTTTATTCCATTTATTCTTTCTTCTTTTATAATAATTCTTTTTTTGCCATATGTTAGTTCATTATAATTCATGTTATCTCCCTTTTTTGTGTTTGATCTGGATATTTTCTTCTTCTCTTCACCGATTCCTTCCTCCCTCTTAATAAGTTCCTTCATGGCGTTGTTTTCACTGGTTTCCTTCTCACGGTTAATAGGCTTCTTCTTGATTTTGTCTTTAATGGGTTTCCTTCTCACTGTTTGATCTATTGGGTAATTATGTATGTCGTCTCGTCGTTAGTCTTGCTTTATCTTCTTTAGTTGCACATTTACTGGTAATTCCTTCTTCATTTTAATTCACTTGGTTTTGGCTTATGATACTTCCTTTTTTATCCATGATCGTATGCTTGACCTTGTAGGTATTCTTAATTGTAGTGGCTTTCAACTTATTTGTGGTACGCTGGTGTTGGTAGTGTTATATGTACCATTACAACATACAAAAATTTGACAGATATTTTTGTCGCAAAAAACTTTTATGATATATTGTGTATAAATACACATATAAAGGTATTTTTGCCACAAAAAACGTTTATGATATATTGTGTATAAATACACATATAAAGGTATACAATACATTTGATTTGTTTAACAGTCGTTATAAGACAGTATTACCATATAGGGGAGAGCAGAGAGACATAAGTTGATACTTTGTACTTCTTCAAGTGTCCCTTAGTCGCAGCACCTCTGCAACTGTATAACGTTTTTGTTATAGCTTGTAGTACATGCTCCTCCAGTCTGATTATAGCAGTGTACAGTAAAATGAGTCTTTGTTCCCTTTTGTATTTTAGAACGTGTAAAGCAACCTTTTTGTCACTAATTTGCTATGGGTGTTTACAGCTACGTACTTTGTTGGATCCATGGTAAGTGTACAATTGAATCATACTAATACAAAAGCAATGTGGCAACATGAGGGCAAGTTATGTTTCTCTATAACTTTTAAAAGAAAATTAATTCATAACCTAACAGATCTCAGAATTAATTATGTGTCAGTTACTTGTGATCCTATAATGAAGATTACGTGTTTATTAAATCCTAAAAAACTAAAATTTTTAAAATGATAATAGTAATAATGGCTCCTTTTTATGCCGCCTAGGAAATTTAGGAGGTAGAATAGGTTGCCTAAAGTGAGTGTTCGACACACGCACTAAAGGTAGAGTGGCCAGCAGCACTACACTTCAGCCACTAATTTTAAAATTAAAGGTGTACCTTCAATTTCACCAGAAGGAAAGTGGTATGTTGGTACAATGTAAGTAAAACATTTTGTTCTGTTTTCTTTTTTTCATATTTGGTTCAAACGTACAAGTGAAAAACTTTCTGGGGCGATGTAGCTCACAAACCCTACAAAGACCCAGCGTTTTCCACAACTTGTATTTAGGAAAGAACAAAAAGAAAAATCAGATTTCTGTGTTATGATCTGCACTATTCTGTTAGTTATTATGGTTTGTACACTAAGAATATTCGTATGTTAGCCTCCGAATACGTGTTTGCAAATAATGTCGATTTTCTGGTGAACTGGGCCGGTAAAAGATTGTTTTACTGGCTTCATGCAGCGACATTCAAGGTTGTCTTTTAGAGAGGCTGAAGCAACAAGTTTTGCAATAGCATTTAGTTTTAATAAACATAACATAAAACTTTCTTCAATATTGGAATTCTGTGATAAGTCGCCTTCATTTTTATTGTCACAATATTTGGAATGTGAAGGAAACCAGGCAGCATAACAACAGTGCACTGTCCTAACAAAGTTGTCAGTTTGAAGGGAAATAAACAAGTCAGCAGGGTTACCCCTTTGGAAAAGGGTGAAACCAGTGGTATTTTCATAGATGGCAGCTGGAAACCACCACTTATCGTTATATCCACAGAGTGTTATGTAGATATCACTTTGATTATTTATGGACCAGCAGGTTGTATTGGAGTAGCACATCCATCAAGATAAATTACAGCCTCTCTTTTTTTACTATTTATGAAACAGTTTATACCTCATACCCGTTACAATCTGACTTCAGCCATTAGACAAGTGTTTATATGGCCTGTTTCGGTGCAGCCGCTGAGAGCTGGATGACAATAAACCAAGGTAAAACCATGACATACCTGGGCTAGCAAAAGATACTCTTTCAAAGGCAGCTACACCATCTAACTGACAGCAGGTTTTAGTTCAACTGGAATTTGGCCATTAAATGAAAATATATTCAGTATCGAAGAGCTTCTGTGTTCACCTGTAATTGACAGAGAGATAGGAGACAAAAGTAATTATGAAGGAAGATTAACACCAACAAAAGATTGTCAAGAGACCACAGTAGCCGGACCTCCCACGTCGGGAATAAACGAGACATCTGCTAATACCTTATCACAATTGACACCAGAATAAATTCGCCCTTATCCGAAAGCGACTGCAAAAATAAAATAAAAATGCGCCAAGAAGAAAAAGTCAAGTATTCTCACTGACTCCTATTAAAAAAGCAATTCGTATTGAAGAGGAGGCATGACAAAAGAAAGAGAGATCAAAACGGAAACTAATCATGAACGGTATAACGAAGGCGATTTGTGGACTGTATAGAAACGGTCAATCAAACTCTCCAAGACTTAAGAAATTGTAACAAATTAGTGGGTAGCGTAACATTTGTTATTTCAGAGGATTCTCGCTAGAGATTACCGGTAACTGCAAGAGGAACCCGCGCTGATATTGTCTCAGTGTGTTTAAAGTCCTCGGCGATGTGGAATGCTATTCAGACTAAATTTGCAAAGCAATATGAGAGCCCATTTAGGAGGAGGAGGAGATGGTGATTTTTCTACAAACTTACTGCACCTCGGTGACGGTAGTGTTCCTAATGACGATAGCTTCACAGAAATTGACGAAAAACTGGGACATAGTAAATAGTACAACACTGTATTAATTGCTAAATTCTGTGCAAAACGTCAAGTGTTTACTTGATAAAAATTACAAGTGGTTATTCCCAAAGAATCGAATCTGTGAAGGAAAATAATGATACAAGTTTGGAAAAATTTTCTGGGGATAATAAAAAGTCCGAAGAATCTATTAACACCGTATTTAATATTGAAAATATAGTGTACTATCTCCAAGAATTTTTGAATTCTTTAAATCAATCTTGCATTCCGCCACAACGGTTCATTCTAAAGGTTGGCACTCCAACAATGTTGTTGAAAAATTTACATCCTCCGAACGTTTGCATAATACAAAATGCAGGTGACACGGGAATTTCTGTGTCAAGTAGGTAATAGCGTTATTATCGACTGAAAAGCCCTCTTCACACACACATTCGAATCAGTAGGCTACTGGTTGTTAGCATTACCTGTTTAAGCCTACCTGGTGTAATTACCAACTTATAAATTGTAACATTCTTTACTTTAGTACACACTTGAAGGAAATTAACAGTTTCGAAATTACATCCGTTCCATTTACATAATTTTCATTAAACCTACTTAATATGTAGTAGTGGACGATAAGCTTTTCCAGGTTTTACTAGTACTTGACCTACAACGGTCTGATCTCCTACACTCAGTGCCTCTGTCTTTAATGATCACTGCTTTTTTTACATAATAATTTTCCCATTCCTGCATAGAATTTACCCGCTCGTACAGAAGGCAACAGAATTTAGTGAATCCAAGCTGCAATCGAAGTAAAACTACGTTACTTTCACATCTCCGTAGGTATGCCACGAATATCCCTCATACTGAATTCTGCTCAATAAAAGTTTCATACTATCACATGACTCCGACATGTAAGCAGTAAGTTATAAACTGAAGGGATTGGTGAATTATTAAAAATGGAGTAAAATCAATAGGTTAAAAAAAGTTCGTAGAAGTCTTGAGAGGAGGGAACGTTAGAAAACTGTTTATGTTATGAATGCTTAAGCCTACAAATCGTGATAGTTATTATTATTATAATAATATTATTACTATAAAACAACGTTTGTATTATTTTAATACAGACAGGAGTGAATACAGCCTTCGAATGAATTAGTAGTACGAACGCGTCAGCCTGACAACACACATTAGATCTGTATATTTGTGTCGTCAAAACGGTAGTAATTTTTTTAAACATAGACTGTTGTGTCATTACGACATTAAGAATGTTGTTGGCGTGAATTTAATGCGACAGTTTTTTTTATATCTGCCCATGTTTCTCTCTTTCAGTCCTCTCACTCACTCACTCACTCACTCTCTCTTCTTCTATTATTTTTTCAGCTAGCAACTTTTTTACTTCCATGTTTCGTAAGGAATGGAAGTATGGTTATCGCGAAAAACATCGTGTTCGAGATAAGGGCAGATTCTGATTGTACTACCCTCAAAACATGAAGAAAAATCATTTTCTTTGTTCAAATTCCTTACCACGGCTATTGTTCTCAACATTGGGTGCAAAGTATAATTACTTTCTGCCTGTAGAACATCTATTCAGTCTTGTTTGTGATTCTCTTTAGCAAACAGTAGGTGTGAATATTGTGTTTACAATGGCACAGAATCCGAGAAGGAAGTTATGGAATTATTGATGAAGAGTAGTGACGAGGAAAACAACATTTTCTCAGACAAAGATATGGATGCTCCCGGGCCTTCTCATAATCGTTCAACACCACGTGCAGCTTCATCAGAAAATGAAACATCAGCAGGAGAAGATGATGATGATGAAGAAGAAGAAGAAGAAGAGGTAAGAAATCTTCAGAAGCGAAAAAGAATTTACGATTGGTCGGCCAACAGTCCTGCGACAAAACGTCACTCTTCTGATAAAGCAGTTAGCGGATTACGAATTAGTTTCGAAGACACGGCAACTCACTTAGATTTTTTAAAATATTTTTCCCCTTAGAATTTATTTCTGTCATTTCCACAGAATTAAATAATTATTACAAATTTGTTACCGCAAAATTGACATTAATATCCCGATTGTCCCGATGGAAAGATATAGAGCCTGCAGAATTTAATTTCTTCTTGGCGTGTTCACTGCTGATGCCAAGAGTAAACAAATTAGAAATAGACGAATATTGGGCAAAGGATTTGCTATTACTGACGCCGATATTTCCCCAAATTATGTCTAGGGACCGATTCAAACTAATTCTGCGACTTTTACATTTTTGTGACAATTCTACCCCTACTCAAGATAGCCTTGTAAAAATACGGCTTATTGTCGAACACACAAGAAAAAAATTTAGAGAGGCCTTAAATCCATTTGAAAATTTAGTAATTGACGAAAGTTTGTTGCTATTCAAGCGGGCGCACCTCAGATACGGCCTGTCCGCAAGCCTCCGGTATAGAAATACTTTTGGAATTTTGTCATCCCTCTCTCAGGTAGCAAAAGGCCTAGTGTCCGCAAATCTCCGGAAATAGCTTGTGTTCGCAAATCTCCGTGTCCGCATCTCTCCGGCATTCGTTTAGATAACCTCGGTATGATACTGTCGGGTTCGTTCGCCTCACTGCAGCTACATACACTTCTTCGTCTATATATTCTTAAACTGTAGGGTATTGTGCGTCCTGTTAAAATAGAAACAGTGCTCCGTTTGAAAGGACAGGCAAGAAGATCAAATTCTTTGGAAGTATTTTTGGTCGTTAGAAATCTAATACCAAAGATTGTTTGTCGTAGACTAACAAAAATAGAGTGGGCATAAAGTGAATGGAAGAAGCAAAACGGTACAGAAGAGATACAGCGATACTCTCTAGAGTGTCTTTCCAGAACTCGTGTCACCCCGGTCTATAGTAATCACTGACTGTTCGAGAGGGATCAGGTAGTTTATAAATGGAAACTTCAGCCACTTTCTTGCACATAAAAATATATAATAATAGTAGGCCAGAAAATCATAGGAGTCCAAACACAAAACTTTGAATGCCTGGGATCATAGTCAAAGAGAGACATCCGGAAAAGAATACCGTACATATAAAGATCGGAGAATACTTCAAAGGATCGGTGTCACAACATTCAAGACCTACGTAAATAAAGATGAATTGTAAATATTTCACGATCCAGCAAGGAATTACTTTTTGATATAATGAAGCCAATTAAGAAGAGTTATTTCTCCTATTTATCCTTAACGATTACATAATAGTTAAACATATAAAAGTATTAAAAAGTTAAAAAAAAATTAAATAAGAAACGTGAGATGACAGTCATATGTACATATGCCTGTCCAAGGTAGTGTGGTGTGCGTGTTTGTTTAATCATTCATTGTGTTCGTATAGACTACACATTCAAACTTGAGTAATCTGTTTGTAGCAGTGTAACATTTCAACAAACACTTAAAGAGGAGCGCTTTGGGTGCAGTCGCAGAAGGACCTGCCGTGCTAACTTAATGAAAATAAAAAGAAATTAATAGTGAGGTAGTCATGTTTAATTAAAGGTAGTAGTGAGGATTGTCCCTATTAGTGAGGTAGATGGGGAAAATTGACAGAGAAAGAGTGAGGGGGAGAAGAGAGACGGGGGAGAGAGAATTACGAATTTTTAATTATTCTCATTCATACCGAATATCATTTGTAAGAATATAGTTATGCAGTTATTGGTATACAGTAGTACCGAAGCAACATGTTTCAAGTTGACTCCCATCCGTTGGAAATTTATTCACCATTCTGATTAAAATCATAAAAATTTCTACAAGTACCAATAATATAAATAACAACCTGCAGAAGCAGAAGAGTTTATATCTTATAGAGTTGAAGAGTTGTAATGTTACATTAATTATATTTTTGCTTTTCGTATATCACAGTGAGCAGTAATCTAATTTTTTTGAAATAATACGTGAAGGCTTATATATTAAGAATTAATTTTTTTTTTATACTTTCCGTAACTTGCTTGTAAAATAATTAGGTATCCAAAAGGTAAGTTACATATTTTAATAGCAACTTATAAGTTCCTCATCCTCGGTTTTTTCCTTTCTTCAAAATGTACCACTTCTTAATTGCGAATAAATTATTTAACGTAATAATCGATTCACCAAAGGCTGTTTGGATCCTGTTAATAAAACTCTTGAGTCTGCTGCACATAATCCTCGCTTTTGGTTGATGTTTCGTTAACTTTCTACATTACAATAAGTTTAATTATTTTCAAGTTCCTTATAAGTAGCCAACTGTAGTAAACATCATGTACTTTGACCTCTCTCTCACTCTCTCTCTCTCTCTCTCTCTCTCTCTCTCTCTCTCTCTCTCTCTCTCTTTCTTTCTGTTACTCTTGTTCTTCTCAATAACTGTATCTCAGGAAGTCTGAACGTAACAGGTTCTTAAGTAAACTTCATATGACTTAACGTTCAAAATCTTAAACATCATTTGGGCTTCAGTTATGTTATAATTTTGTAAGAAAGCTTTACAAAATACTTTTTACACTGCTTCTGTATACGAAACTAGGTGCAGGTATGTAATCAAATTTTTAAGTAGGCCTATTTATTCTAACACTGTTACAGTTTCTTGAAAACGCCGTATGTAAACAAACATTAAAACTTAGTAATAAGGTTTATCAAACTACTATTTTTCTTGGACGCATTAACGCAAATCAGTAATCTAGCGACCAATTTTATATTGAAAAATCGATGTCTAATAAACAGAATTTGATAAGCAAAAATCCATCGGTTAAGAAAATAAAGTAAACTTGGTTAGTAACAAATAATTTTGGCAAAAATTTTTAATTTGATATAGGCTATAATTGATTCCAATTTTATTACAATCTGAGAAATGAAGACAAATAGATTTTCATAAACGTTGGTCTAGTAACAAAAAAAGTTTCATTCTTAAGCGCACAATATTATAATTTCCCTTTCATCCCGGAAAAAAGACTGTATTAAGCTACTATCATACTTGTCTAGTCTACACTATTTAATGGGTATATTATAGGTTTCACAAAAATTGATTATCTTACATATATAACGATTCATAATATGTCGTCATATCTGAGCGTTAATTAAAGGGACAGACGCTGCGCCGTAAGCTAGACAGAGAGCGTATAATAAGCAACTATCTCACTCTAACTTCCTCACAGTGAAACTCGCGGGCGGATGATTTTAGACGAATTTCATTCAATTCATTTTTGCAGTTCAACCTGCGATAACTTCAAAACCAATAAATATACAGCAATTCTGAAAACTGCATTGTGTTCAGTAATTAAATCTCTATAAGTAGCCAAAATCTCAATTAATATAATTAACAATTACAGAAGATACACAGAAGAAGAACGTGTTTTTTTAGACGTTTCTATTGGTTTAGCATTTGCATTTGTACACTGTACTATTTAAAATACAAAAAGTAAAATTGGTTAAAAAGTTTTACTTACAGTACGCCTACATCAGTTTTTGAAAAAGTTTGTGATTCGGCTGCTTCATACAATGCACACGTTTTTTGGAAGCCATGAAGCCAAAGTGAGTCGACCTAACGCCGCTGCCCCAGACTCAGTTGCCCCAAATAAAGTATTTCAATTGTAAAAACTTAAATATTCAAAAATAGTGAACCATATCGCAGAATGACGTAAGTGTAGTGAAGAAAAAGGGGTGATCAGCCAAAACATCAAGAGTAGTATCTTTACATCCCTAACCATTCGCTAACCAAAATTGCAAAAATTAGTTTGGAGATACGTCCGGATATGGGAGGTTCCGGATATCACAGGTCCGGATGTGACAGGTTGTACTGTATTTAACTTATAACAATTCCCCCTAAATAAAAGGGAAATCCCCAAATTCATATTTCGAAGCCACCTGTTGTAGATAAAACGGTATTTATCTTGGATACATACGTTTAATCTCATACAAACGTTTTTATGTGTGTTCCCATCAGCACCGACACACCTGTACAGGCTTCTCCATATTTTTCTACACCTGTCCAAATATGACTATACTGATTACAATAGTAATTTCTTCTACGGTTTGTTTATGACCATAAGATATGTCTTTATAGTTCCTTTTAAATACCATTATTTTCTGCTCATTCGTACAAAACTTTTAATTGTTGAATGTGCCAATTCTGATAATCTTTGCCAAACCCAAATTTTAATGTTATACGGCGTCACCTTATTATGTAGCAAACAAAATTAGAACAAATCACTGTTATTTTAGCAGTAGCTTTTTTAAGGAGCCCAGAGTAGGCCTACTAGTAGGCCTATACCTACCCGACACACACACATTTGAAGGATCAGTATTTTGTCTTGGAGTTCACACTCCCAGCTGAGATACCCATGTTTCTAGGGACCAGGAACTCGCATTTGAACTTCTATCATCAGCTACATAATGTAAATCCTAGATAAATGTACAAGCCTATGCTCTAAAAGCCTAAGCTATGGTACCCACAATCATCTACGTTTTACTAAAATAATGGTTGCAAGTTAAATTTTTTGATTCATGTTGATGCTTTTGTCTCGAAGAAACCAGGTAAATTAATCTGTTTTTCGTATCCGGCCGACGATGGTGTGCTCCCACTTACGAACAGTGGCACTTGCAACTCGTTTCACTTGCGAACACTCAAGTAGATAAGACACGTAATTAATTTTTGATACGTGAGAGTACCTCCCACTTGCGAACACACAAACAACGATGTATGTACATCCACCCTGTATTGTGTTTATGTTTTTATAATTCGTTAAATGTATTTTTTGTTACCAACTACGTTTACCAAGTTACAATTTTTATAAAACGCACACACACACACACACACACACACACACACACACACACACACACACACACACACACACACACACACACACACACACACACACACACACACACACACACACACACACACACACACACACACACACACACACACACACACACACACACACACACACACACACACACACACACACACACACACATGCATAGGCGCTCCCTCTCTCTCTCTCTTTCTCTCTCTCTCTCTCTCTCTCTCTCTCTCTCTCTCTCTCTCTATCTCTCTCTCTAAATTAAAAAGGAAGGTTATTTTTTATTTATTTTTATTAGTCAACTTGTAGAACGGACGACGTGATCTTGAGAAACATCCCAACTTCAGAATCTTTTTCATATCTTTTAGTTTATCCAATTCAGTATACTTTTTCGTCCTTTTCATAGCTTAAAAATTTCACTCCATCGTTACATCGTGTTCTGAATAGACTTCTCTGCCTCAGATTATAAACATTTGATAATGTTTTTTATTCTTGGATGTGGTCTTCCAACGTGGCTGTTTAGTTTCTGATGCGTGCTTGTACGGTATTATTCATTGTATGACGTCGGAAGTAGCAGTTCCGTAACTCCTGTGGCACTAATCATTGTCTAGCTATTGTTCTACGAAACAATTAAGAATTAATCGAGTTTCTCTTCCTCTGGAACTCGACCATGGATATACTGCCAGCCACATTCTACATCTTTTCGAAGGAAAGCAAGTATAGCACACATTAGGATTTTTGTGCTCCCTAACTCATTTGAATGTGTATACTCGTGCAAAGTGACTACTGCAGCTTTTGAATTTTCCATTCATGAAATATTACTTTTAATCTTTCAAACTCTCTTTTCTATTGATTTAACCAAAAATCGGGAGCTTAGCTTGCACAACGTCTTCGCCCGGACCGGAAACTACTCTCGTCAATTTTCAAACCGGGACAATTGACAAACTGGCCGGGACCCAAACCCGATCAGGGACAAACCGGGAACAAACGGACAAACGGGAATTGATCAGGTCGTCAAACCGGGACAATCCCGGTCAAACCGTGACGTATGGTAAGCCTATTTATACATGTATTTATCGGTTTTCAATATTGATGTGAGCATTGTACTGTAGAATTAGGAAGCGATTGTATTGAACGAATCACGATTATCAAATGATATACGGTATTCCTTTTAGTTCAACAATTCCGTCATCTCGTCTCCGGTACTTTGGAAAACCATTGTTATTTTCAATAGTTTAACGTAAAATGTTGCTCGGTTATTATGTGTACATATTCCATCAATCATGCAAGGAACATTAGGATTACGAGCTCTACAAGATCCATGTTTCATTCGAGATAACAATTTTATGAATCCTTGGAAAACTGACTGGGTCAGGTATTTCTCCGCACAAAACTTAGGATAAGCAAGAGGTAGTGTATTAACTTTTTAAATTGTATATTATTATTATTTTTATTATGTTTTTACTATAAAATATTCATATTATTTTAATATGATTTTCTGGAACACGTTTGGTGGAAACGTAAAACCGGCCAGCTGATAAATAAGAGGTTGCGAGTTCAGACGTAGATGTGTATATATGTGTCAGCCAAAACAGTGTTTTGTAAACGTACACGTCTGTCATTACAACATTAAGAATGTTATTTGACCTTGAGTAGGTACTCATGTTGACGGGAATGAGAAATCTTGTCTCTGTGCTGGAGACCTGTGGTGTTAGCGCTGAATAGACACAACACATATCACTGTACATAGCAGTGGCTGACGTATATTAACCATTTCTGAGTTCGAGATATCACAACTCAGATTAAACTGTGCACAATGTTTGTAGAAAATACGGACGTGTGTGACGTAGACGCCAGTTTGGAAAATGCATAATCGTTCCCGCCAGAAATGTTTCACGTTTCTCGTTTATCTTGTCTCAGCCAAATATACATTACTATGCGTTTACCATGTTCCAGTGTCCTCCTCATTTCATAAACACTTGAGAAATTTTATTGTTTCTTACAGAGGCAACCTTAGAGGTGTCCGGCAGGTGTAAATGTACATAACCTCCTTGGCTCATTCTTTAATAAAAATAAGGGAAAGAAATAGAACGAATAAGGAGAGAGAGAGAGAGAGAGAGAGAGAGAGAGAGAGAGAGAGAGAGAGAGAGAGAGAGAGTGAGAAGGGGTGAGAGAGAGAGAGAGAGAGAGGAAGAAAGTGAGACAGAGGTACACAGACAGAGAGGAGCTGTTTCGTTAATCAGGGTAAAATTATATGCAAATTTTGAGAAGGACCGGTGTCCTAGGCCAATGAAAACTTAGCTAAAAACATTAAAAATACGAAATATATACAGTGTACACAAAATCTGAGGTGTACAAAACATATAAAAGACATGTCATAAGATTTATTTAACAAAAGAAATAATCGGAGTGGGCAAATGGTAGGAATAAATATGTAATTTAAACAATCCCTTTTAATAATAAATGGTTTTATAATAATTATGTTCAATACATATAGGCCTAAGTGTGTAAAACGAATTCCCTACAAGAGTTTTAAAGATTAATGAAGATTTAATTAATTCCCTACAAGAGTTAATGAAGATTTGTCTTAAATTTTTTCAGAGTTACATAATTATTATTTGTTAAAATATACATATATTTTATTCAGAAAATATTAGATATTTGTATTTAATCTTTTATTTTATTTTATTTTTATTTTACCGAGAATAGTTACTATTTATAGAAAACTGGATATCACAAGGTCATTTATAAATACCGTATTTTCTCGCATAATTAACGCACTTTTTTGACGAAAAATACCGGCGAAAATTTCGGGTGCGTAAATTATTCAAGGATTTCAGATATACCCAAATTTCATTTGAAATTTATTGACATTTAAAAGATACATTAAATATACTGTATTGAAAGGGACACACTGTGCGCTGCGCCGTACGCTAGACAGAGAGCGTATAATAAGCAACTATCTCACTCTAACTTCGTCAGTGAAGCTCGCGGGCGGATGAGTGAATTTTATTCAATTCATTTTTGCAGTTCAACCTGCGATAACTTCAAAACCAATAAATATACAGCAATTCTGAAAACTGCATTGTGTTCAGTAATTAAATCTCTATAAGTAGCCAAAATCTCAATTAATATAATTAACAATTACAGAAGATACACAGAAGAAGAACGTGTTTTTTGAGTAGTATCTTTACATCCCTAACCATTTCGCTAACCAAAATTGCAAAAATTAGTTTGGAGATACGTCAGGATATGGGAGGTTCCGGATATCACAGGTCCGGATGTGACAGGTTGTACTGTGCTTTTTAACTACATATTATACTAATGTACAATGAAGATATACTTATTATATCTTTATTTATTATATAGTTATTTACGTGTCAAGAAAAGAACGTGTGAATAAAGTGATCACAACATTTTATACCTTATATGTTTTCTGTCATTGAATGATTAACCCACTTTTTAATAACAGCGTTGAAAAATAGTTGATTACGTCTTTCAAAGATTATTTTTACTACGGTACTGAAATTAAAAATAACTAAGATCGTATACAGGAATTAAACGTAGGCGACTGGAAGCAGTAATTGTATAAACAGCCGAGACACACCACCTGCTAATATTGCAGGAATTGCTTACGTTCAGTAGACTTGGCAACGTTGTGACCTTCGTGACTTTATATACATTTTGTGGCAACACTGTGCATATTTTTCATCACTAAAAGCTAAACCGATATCCGTGATAAAATAGTAATGCATTTTTTTACACGTGTGAGTCGTTTGTAACGATTATGTTAACAGGGTAATTATTATTCAACTTTTTTCAACAAACTATCTTGAAACGGATATATATTTTTACGGTTTTTTATGCTGATTATGAATATGTAAGAATAAAATGTCTAAGCTTACTCGTAACTTTTATATATGGGGTCTCAAAAACATGAACTTCTCTGGTCAGAACTTGCATGTTTAGCTAATGATGGATAAACGTGATTATATATATATATATATATATATATATATATATATTGTAATTACAGATATGTAGTACTCATAGCCAATTACAAAATGTGCATGTCAGATTGAAGCAAATGCCTATAAAACTTCTTCTCTACGGTAGTGCTGTGACATCTTTCTTTAATGCTACAGGTGGAGTATCAACGGGTTTTAATGAACTGAAGTTGCATGTTTACAACTAGTAAATAATTTCCAATATATTGAAGAATTGTGTGTTTTGAAAGCATTGAGTGTAACCACTTATTAGGCACACTTTCAAGAAAAAACAAAAAAATTGTACAAGAAGGACAATAGACATGACTTACCTCTGTCTTAGTAGTTTCTTAACTTACCAAAAAACCTATTAGAAAGTAATACTGGATTATATATAAAAAGTGAGTTAATTTAATAAATATATTTAAAAAATATTATGGTGCAGGTGGTGCCGCATTCGTCAGGTATAATTACGAATGGTCCGAAAGGGGCGGTATTGCTAGTAAAACTAGGTTAGGTTCAAAACGAAAATTTAGACTTAATTACAGAACATATTTAAGTACCACAAAATTTATTTTCACCTACAACAGCAAATTGTTTTGTTTAATGATTGGTTAGTATCCGGTCCGCGTGGACCAAAAAATGTTAGTAGAAGAATGTTAAGTGTGAAGTGTTCTATTTACAGTAAGTTGATTCGCCAGGATGCAGAAATGATGAAGCGAGGGACTATAATTAATTCATTTATTTAATGTTCACATTTTCAGCAGAAATTGTTAGGTATCATTCTTGAGTAATAGATTGGCTAATAATCATTTGTGAATACAATTCGTATTATATTAAAATCATTTGATGAAAGGGCCTAATGGGCCATATGTGAAATGTAGGCCTAAGGCCTACATTAATGGTCGTAATGAATACGATAGAGGCGCGAATACGCGACACTCGAATACTTGAGTGCAAGTATTAGAAATGTGACAGTAAGGCTGCGAGAGCGAGCCGAACGCTGCTGACGAGCGTCTGTGTCGAACTGTGCGGAGCACGGACATGAATTGATCAGATTACAGTAAAAATTAAAGCGCAGATTAGCCAACCTATGCAGTAAAAATTACCGCGCTACTGTACAATGATTATCTATTATATTTTTAGTGCTATCTATTTTCCTGTTCAAGTTTCTCAGTAGTTAATCTTACAATAAAACTTTGAAACTTGTAGAAAGGATAAAAGAAAACGTATGTTCTTGCTTAGTTTGCACTAACCACAGTTAAGCTAGGGCGTAAAATGTTAGAGAAAAGTTAATGGTTGTGCAATTACTTTTCTATGCAGATACCATACACGGAATCAGATTTAATCCAGTACTAAACTCCGTTATCTTAGTCTGGAATCTACTTTGCTAGAATAATTATAATAGCGTGTAGGGAAATATATATAAAACCTATTTCTTCTATGTGTTTGCAATCTTATCTCTGTATTCTTGCAATGATTTACCTGCTCTCACCACGCACAGTTTACTGAGTGGGACCACCTGTTTATTTCTATTTCTATATCCGTTATGCCTGTTTTGCTTGTTCGTGTTATAAGTGATCAGAGTGAATATAGACTTATTGTAAATTCATAACTTCCAGAGAAAGATTGTAATTGTCCGTTTCTTTACCAATGCTTCAATTTATAAAAAAAAGCAGTAGTTAAGTACGAAATTATTAAATTGTTTTTGGTAAAACGATTATAATTTCTTGTATTTTCTTTGTACTTAGTTCGTTCTTAAATAATTATAAAATATAATTGTTCAATATCTGCTTGTAAAATTAGTGTTGGTAATTGGAGTAGTACGATTTTTGTCAAGACGTTTTACGTTTACAGTCATTATTTTTAAAGGTAACTTCTGCTCAAGGTATATCTAATTCTTTTCAAATTTCGTAATGTTACATGGCATTTTTAGTTTTTACTATAGGCCTATTTGAATACTATCACGAAAGTTTTATGCAGAATTATATAAATTATTCCCAATCTATAAAGTACCATATATAATGTTTTTAATGCTTTACACTTATTTTATATACATAATCGAAATAAATTTTACCAATATACACGAGTTCATGGTTGCAGCAATAATAATATCATGTGGAGAAAACTAAAAATAATCGAAAAGAGTATTGTATATATTAAACTGTAGCCTGCTCATTTTTAAGTACATGAAATTAGTTTTACGTTTATGCGTTGTTCGTAACATACGTAGTTACAATGTTTGTAAGCTAAAACAGCTAGAGCTTATAAATAAGAGATAGTGATATTTAAAACTGTGGAATATATCCTTCTGAGCTATAAATCGTTAGTTGCCAAAATTTTATTAATACTTTGTACAATAGTGATACCATATTACAATAGTTCTCCAAATTTTACAGATACCAGTACGCGGTACTCACAGCAAATAAAGTCACCAAGTTAATTAAACTCACTAGGCCTCAATCTGTTACCTAAATTTGATAACACTCAACTAATACGCAACGCAATATCTTGTACAGACAATCCGCAGAACTACCCAACTGAACTACAACCGCGCTGTTCAGTTTTAGGATCCCAGCATAGTAAACAGTTGCGTTGCACTAGCAGAGGAAGTATTAGATTTATTTATTGCTTTTATAGAAAATTCTGAACTCCCCATTATAAATCATGGTACTGCAGAAAGCTTCCGGTGGCAGAGCGCGTCTTTTTGTGATCAGCATACAAGTACTACTCTATGGGTCTGGCTCTAATCTGGTGTATTTAGGGTGCACCGCATATCCTTATAAAATAAAATTTAATATTACCTATGAACAACATTCCATATCAGCAAAATAAAATAAGTGAAAATTTGAAACAGTTTATACTGAAGACGTTAACAACTTTAGAAATTCATGAATCCAAATAATATAGAGTAATGAGTCTCTTATAAGTTTTTTCTTTAACAGAAAATTTTAGTTATAACTCATTAAATTCAGTTAATATAACACTTTTTCATAACGGCATTCGCATTTATTGTTGTGTTGCCCATGGTGTTTTATCATGTTACGTTGTAATCATAGACTTTCCGTATAAAAAAACAACGCCGTGGAATTCACGTTTGCTTGAAATCGCGATGTTTCTACAACCCACGTAAGATCTACTTAATTAATGTAGCTTTGTGTTTGACAAACCTTACACCACTGCGAAGTTATTAGCCGCCTGACTTGCTTTCTGTTGTTGTGTTTGGATTAATAGATAAGGGAATTCAGGGTAATATGAGCAATGTGGGGAATATGAGCAGAGTTAATACTTAACCATATTTGTCAAAGAGGGTAAGTTATTTTCCCCTAGTTTTGAGATGGTGACGCTACTTGGACTGTTATTTTGCAGTGCTGAAAGTGGCGCCACCCTAGATCGCACCTCTCTTTTTTCAGACGTATTTTAAGGTAAGTGGACATTTAAAGTTATTACAAATTTGTCTTCATAGTTATTCAAGAGTCTAAATAGTTAAGATTTAATTACCAATATATTATTGCTGTACAAAATAATTAATATTTTGCCGTAAACACTATTGAAAAGGAAGTGGCCGACATATGTTTGGTCGAGAGCAGTGCAGGTCATGTGCTTATGTTTTAAGTTTTATTATGGCTCTACACTCGGGAGATTGTAAGCACCTTATTTCATTTACAAAATATGGCCGATGAGAGGAATAATTTTCAAAACTGTGTAAAAAGTGTCTGTACAAGACAGTCGTTTTAAAGTCATTGTACTGGTATCCGCGTCACAATTATTATAATTAAATTATTTTACCTTAATCAGTCACTGTGACCGCTTGGTTTCTGTCTTCTTACGCGTTTCGGATTAAACTTAATCCATCATCAGAGTAAAAAATCCGTCAGTAATGTTTTAACGAAGTCATAACTGACGGATTTTTTACTCTGATGATGGATTACGTTTAATCCTAAACGCGTAAGAAGACAGAAACCAAGCGGTCACAGTGACGGATTAAGGTAAAATAATTTAATTATAAGACAGTCGTGTAATTTCTCCACTACCAATAGTTAAGTGAGTAAGTCCACAGGGAAGAAAGCAAGGAGCTTCTAAAGACCTCAAATCAGATGGTTCAGTTAAAGAACGTAAAATAAAAAGACAGAAGAAGAAGAAAAATGTTTTAACAATTTTATCAATAGATTTGTATCTTTCCGGAAAATAAGTAAAGAGGATAAGAATGCCACATGCCCTGTTTGCAATGGCCAATATTAAGTGAAGTGTAACAGTAGGGAAAGTGGGTACAGTGTGCAGAGTAAAAGCATTGGTTCAAAGAGCTTTTAGTTGATGGTTGTTTTGTATGTGATTTGTTGTGTTTCATTACTGTATTCTGAGTTGCTCATATTCCCCACATACATGAGGAATGTGAGCAGATATTGTCAAATTTGTACTTTCCTAATTTTTTTTATTTGTTATTGAAACTTAAAAATATTTTTTACATTAATATAGAACATATTAGCAGAAAAACGCATCATATTACTTTTAAAAAGGTATGATTAAATACATTTTTAATTAGCTTCAAAGACTAAGTTGCTCATACTTTCCTAATTTTTTTCGTATTTGTAACTGAAACTTAAAACTATTTTCTACATTGATCAAGAATATATTAGCAGAAAACCCATCATATTACTTTTAAAAATTTGTGATTAAATAAATTTTTAATCAGTTTCAAAGACTAAGTTGCTCATATTCCACCGTATTCCTTTATTATTAAGTTGACAATTCCAGATACTACTACATACGTTTTATCTTCGGCCAGACTTCCGTAATCGCTGATTTATTAAAAATTAAAAAATTGTTTTGCTTTTAAAGTCAAATGTTACGTTATGGATTTACTGAAATAAATAAATTGATTTGGTTCTGGGGACAGAAATAGTAATTCACAAATATTTTTAAAAGCGTGATTTTAAGTCTCTATTTAATTTATTAAACAGAACAATCAAATAAAAAAATAAGTAGTCTACTATTTAACTATATAATTTTGGTCCCATATGTACATAATTATTAGGTGGGGCTAAAATATAATATTTAAACTTATATAAAGTAATGTATAGTAACAATGGGGCGAGTAATGTTATGGTATGTTCTCTTCTTTACCTAGAAAATTCCGAGTATAAAAATCATTACAGAAGGCGTACCTATAATGTAGTACGGTGCGTACCTATTATGTAGTACACACTATTGTGTCTAAGGTAGATTTGGTTGTGGAAAATAAAGTAGCCTAGGTCCCGAACAAAACTTGACGCTTTTCCGTAAGCGATTTATGCACTTTGTAGCTTTGACGACTAGGTTGCAGCAAAGAAGAACCTACAACTGTGGCCTTTATCATGTTTCGCGTTGGTTCTGTTATTGTGTGTCCCTGACTTCAGCATATGCATATAAACATTACAGATTAATGATATAAATATAATTTAACTATTTGTATGTAAATATTAACTTAATTCTGTTTGCCGCTTTAGAGGACAACATGACATAATCATGGTTGCATCATTGTTTCCATTCCCTGTAATGGAACGGAATGGTGTGTCTGTCATACTTCGCTAATGAAAGAAACTACTTTCAAAGAAAATTTTTTAAATCTTAATTTATTTATTAAATTTAAATAAGCAGGTCGCTGTAGGTTTCTACGTATGATGTTTGGTACAATTTATTATTTTAAAGTCAAAATGTGCAAGTTTAATAAGTACGTAATTCAACTTTTTGGAGACAACTATGGTTACTTTAGAACATTAGTCTTAGAAAGCACGTTGTAAACACGAAAGTTCCAGGATACAGTATTTGCTAGGATGTTATTTATATTCAGATCAAATAACGGTTGGGTTAAATATTCGTTTAACATTATTATATACTTTACAGTAAATAGTATTTTATTTATGTGTTTACTTTGGTAATTTAGTAATAATTTGCTTGTGATTACTGTAAAAATACAATGAAATAGAAACTATTTTAACTTGACATGTAAATAAATTCGTAACAAGAGCGACAGGTGCAAATATACTTTGTTATTACAAAGACAGTTATGCTCCTGTTACACCAGTACTGCAACAGATAAAGAAAGAAATTAACACGATTTAAGTTTTTTGTATTGTACGCTGTTGTAAACGTGGCGTGTAAGTGGAACAGTTGTCAATAAAATTGTGTTATCTTAAAGTAAAGTGGTTGCTTATGAATAATTAGGTTTAAAACTAATAGTTCCATTAATTCTCCTTCTTATCACAGAAATGATGTTTCCTTATGACAAAAATTCATAGTATACATTATAAGAATCAACTAATATAAAAATCAAAATGTATCTTATAAGAATCAATGATTCAATAATGAATGAAAACGAACAAAAGACCAAAATCCTAGTCTGTAGTCGGAAGGAAAAAGATCCAGTTAGAATAACTCTTGGAAATAATGCTCTCCAGGGAGTTAAAGAATATAGCTATCTAGAAATTAAAATCACAAGTGGTGGACGTAGCAGTACGGAAATTATAAGCAAAATTAACCAGGCTAACATTGCTTTCAATAAATAGACAAACCTCTTCACTTCAAACACTATCCTAGTCTAAGCCAGAATCAAGTAAGGAAGAATCAAGTAAAGACATACGTGTGGAGTGTTGGCCTATACGGGTGTGAATCTTGAACAACTGGAGAAAGTGACAAGAAAAGGCTCCAAGCATTTGTGACCTAGTGCTACAGAAGAATATTTAAGATAAGCTGGAGGGAGAAGATGACGAATGAGGAAGTCTTTAGAAGAGCTCAGGAGGAGAAGAGCTTTCTGCGAAACTTAAAAGGCAGAAGAGCTAAGTTTATAGGGAATATACTACGACACAATGGGTTGATTAAAAGAATAATAGAAGGAACAATAGAAGGGAAGATCACAGAGCACGACCCCGTTTAGACTACATGAAACAGCTTATGGTCGATATGAACTGCGCATCAGATTGTAAGTTGAAAAGAAAAGCAGAGAAGCGTGAAGAATGGCGAGCTGCTGCCAACCAGCCTATGGGCTGCTAACCTAGAAGAGGAAGGTTCAGAAACTTAGCAACATTAAAATAAAATTAAGTTGAACTGCGGTAGACATAAGGACCTACCGCAATATAGATTTTGTACTTATCCAGAGTATGAAGGAGAGTTCGAGAAGCAGAAGATGGAGATGAGATTACAATCGATACTCATCTATGGACTACGGTGATAGGTATATTGTCACTTTGCGTAAAGTGTTCTGAACAAAGTAATTTTTTAGCCTACTCAAATTCGAGTTACGGTATATGTACGGTTTGAAATTCTAAAATAACATCTACAGATGTCTTCCTAATTTCTGAGTAAAAAACATTAGATTAGATGAAATGGAGAAGCTGAATAAGGATAAGAAACATACACTCGGATAGTATTCATCTATATACACAAAATTCAAAGTCTGAGCATTTATATGTACTGAATACAAATCTACACCGTTACACCGATTGCCACCAAATTTTGCACAGGTAACCTTTGACACAAGGCGAAAACCACTGCCTAACTTGGAATTTGACATTTTGCCCCGTTCGCACGATTCAGGCCCTTTTATTTATGCCTTTTCGTTGACGCATATAAAGATGTCATCAACACCATGGAGACCAGAATTAATTACCATAGTAACAAGTAGATAAACAAATGGTATTTAGCGGCATCGTAACTGTACCTTTATCCGTTCCTACAGTACATTTTCGATGATTTATATAATATTCGATTGTATCGATGTATTACGATGTGGAAAATAAAAAGTGTACTAATTGTAAATTGTCCTATTACTTAATGCAAAGCAAAAATACGTGTTGTTTTCATTTGTGAGGTTAGGTGACAACGGTTTTTGGTTTTTAGTTTACTGCTGAAATAAATAAAAGCCATGGTTGAGGAAAACATAACGTTTAATGTGTTATACAATACTTCTAACACAGTAACACTTAAAATAAAGAATTTAGCGTTTTTTATTTAACAGGTACTTTATAAATATCTCCAACGGCTTTACTTTATGAACGGGTACTTTTAAATATCCAAATGCTGTTGCACCAACATAATAATTTAGTACAAGTTAAAATAGTACAAGTGTTGAAAACAGCTTTGGAGAGAATTTGACTAAATAGCACAAAATTGTTATAAGAGCGGACAGAACCCCATATAGACATAGACAATAAAAAAAATATTAAAATACTTATTAAAAGTCAAATATTCGCGTGCGAAGCCGCGGGTAACAGCTAGTAGTATTAAAAAACGCTCACAATATAGCTTGTTAAAAAGCAATTAAAGACAATACAGGAAAACTAAGAATATTTTTTCATAGGTTTTCTAATACACAAGACAAATTGTATTTAAATTTTATTAAATTATTAATATGTATCTGATTTCATAAAGTCACAAGTAAAAATTATGTTAAGCTAATTTCTGAGGTTTCTTCTCAATTCATCACGTTTTTCTGCCTCCATAATATTTTGGTGACTGGACTGATTCACTTTTTGGTCCATTTCTCAGATACAATTAATATTTTACAAAAGGTATGCTTATTTCTTCCGTAGGGTTAATTTGTGGACATTTTAAATTGCCTTTGCGAAGCTGCAGTAGTACTTATTTCAACACCCTGGCACTTCTGTGCAACGTCAGTTTTGCTTCTAACAGTGTAGTTCCACACCTGTAGACAATTAGATGCCAATAAGACAATAGAATAATAGTGTATTCTTAATGGTAATTACTATTTCATCAAGTTAAAAGTTAGATATATTAATTACATTTATTTTTTCAGGATGTTCTGCTTCAACTTAATATTTCAGCTAAAATAGATTAACTTAATATATAATTAAACACAATTAAAGTGTAACTAAATTTATAATATTTATTGCAATAATTATGCTTTAAGTATACATAACATAATTAATTTGCAATTAAATATAGATATTTAATATACGAAAATCACTTTTGCTTGAAGAGAAGAGAACTTATTATTTTAGTAAGTGCCAATGTTTGTAGACATGTGAAAACGTACAAGTAATATTTATTGTCACTAATAAATGAATTTTATCATCACCATTAAATATTTAGCATACTATGCTACAGTCTGTGATTAATCCTTGACGTGGTTGCGTAGAGCGTATGTGGGAGTTTTGAGGATTATATAACTTATTGGTGATCTAATATTTGACGTTTGTCTGTTTGGAAAGCCTGGCAACGTTTAGAAACACTATCGGTTTTCTTAATTATGCGCAAACACACTTTATACTGGATAACTACGGAGGGACAGCAGAGAGAAGTTGTAATAATTTAATTGAGTTTTAGACAAAGAGCGTTTAGGCTGTGTGGAAGGCGGCCACATTAATCTCAGTTTATTTGGTTAATTACTCACTATTAATATTCATTTGCTTGTACAATTTTTCTGAGGCCATTAAGGAGCAATTTATCTCAATATTGCAGAAAGCAAATTATTTGAAATAGAAAGAAATAACGTTTCCAGTTTAGCTATTCAGACAAATTAACTACCATTACTAGTATAAATACTTCACTATTTCAAGCTAGTAGAACAGTCTACGTTTTTAGAATCAAGCGGTACTGAAAGATATGATGCTGTGATGCCAATTCAAGTTCCAAATTTTCAAAAAGTTAATATATTCTGTAGCAATCTACAAGAAGAATACATGTAGGGATGCTTTCTTATTATTTTGTTATGCTGTTTCTATTTAGTTCAAAATATTTATTGTTACCGTTACTTCTACATTTTTTTACATACATTTTGTTCCAATGATTGTTAATATCTCTGTGAGTATTCTGTTGAAATCAACTTGTTGTTTGGTCGCATTAAAAAAAATAATTCTCACTTTATCTACTGTGTTTGCTTGGAATGCCTACCCACTTGGCTCTGTATAAATCTGTCTCCATTTCTTTGCTTGTCACATTCGTTTCTATGTTCTGCTTCGATGTAAATGAAGAATTTTACCTCTCTTTGTACTTCAAAGTCGTCTACCATATTTTCCATACATATTTTATACTGCCATCTATATTTTTAAATGACTTAGCACTAAGAAAATATAATATAACTATTTATGAACGTTTGTTCTTTGATTTCAAACATAAAAGAAATAATAAGTGACACTAGTCTCTAAGTGTGTCTGATTGTCTTAACATTGCCTTCAGCGTGGAGACTAAAGGTAGTATCAGGAAAAGTACAAAGATTACAATTATTATGTTTATAAACGCAACTTTTAGTTAATCCACGGGTATTATTAGTATTATTCATGAATACAATAGTCCAATATGCTTCTATTGAAATGTCAATTTATAAAAAACAACTAAACAAATTTAATATTTAAATAATACATATCCTTATTAAATTTACAAAATATTTAAATTTAAGTATGTTACAACGGTACACGTTGCTGTATTTAATGTATTTTAATTGGTGCTGTGTTGATACTCATATAACATATTTTATATAACATTACTAACAACGTGTATGTATAATTGGGGTTCAGGTGTAATTATAATAAGAGTAGTCCTTTTAGGAATCGTAATATGTTTTCATTTATTAACTCAAACAAATATATTAAAAATAATAATATAAAAATAATGATTAATTCGCCATACGATATTCATTATCTATGGTTTCAAAGTTTCTTTGTTTGCCGTATTCTCATCACAAACATAGATTTTATTATTCACACTTACAGCGTTAATCGCGTGATATTTCTTGTTGATTCCTGTTTAAAAGCCAGCTTCCAATTTCACACCTGCTCGTCTATTACATATTATTAAAATTAAATTAAATTTTTTTTTTTTCATATATGCGCATTATAGCATATGCTTGTATTGTCGCAATATGTTTTATATTATTTACACTGACTAATGTAAGTGTGTGTGTGTGTGTGTGTGTGTGTGTGTGTGTGTGTGTGTGTGTGTGTGTGTGTGTGTGTGTGTGTGTGTGTGTGTGTGTGTGTGTGTGTGTGTACACTAGTTGAAATGCCATTATTTTTGCCACAAGTTTGCTTGGGCACAAACGTTTTCTCTATATGACCTACAATTATCCAGTAACGGAACTTTGCTTTGTTCTAAACAGTAAGAACACTCATCTTTGCTCACTGAGCGCTTACCTGGGTTTTCCGATTGTCCCCTTTGCTAAACATCACCTCCACCCGTGCCCTGATTAGCATGTTCGTCACTCGCTCAGTTCAAAAATTAAAGTCCGCAGCTGCTGTGACTGGTAAAACAAAAGTAAAACGTATCTGTAGCAATAAACCAAGTGTTTATGTATTAAATTTAAATATTAAAAGAAGTTAGTTTACAGTTGCTACAAAACAATCTTTTATACAGCATATTTTGGTTACAACACCTTCATCTTTAGCAGGTTTACCGTAAAATCCTACAGTTGTTATTTTGCTTCGAGACATCCAGTAATTTGCAGGCAACCATAGATTTTTCCTTACGTATGTCATATTTCATGTACATCCGTAAAACTGTGTCTGTATGCATCTGAACACACACACACACACACACACACACACACACACACACACATGTATGCATGTATATACAGGAACACATTTGTTCAGAAATTTAGTCAGCAACATTACAGAAGACAGGAAACGAGTTTCAGATGATTCTAGAAACTTTATTTCATTTTTCTTAGTGTTCTTGTATTTTGCCTTATGACTTTCTGCGAACTAAATCTGTGCGATAATATCAATGAAAGCATTAAAACTAGGTCGTTCTAATTCTACATTCTTTACTAATAAGTACTAAAAACATATTTGTGTGTGATTTCTATCGACAGTGGTTTAAATTCAATAATTAATTACAAGTACCTAAGATATAAATGTTAGAACAAACGTTCTAACGACGTAGTCTTCGACTATAAATTAAAAAGATTAATTTTCTTGATGGTGTTCGAAACGCCGGTCAATAAAGTTAGACTTTTGCGACTTTAGCTTTACAAGTATTTGATTTAGAGGCTCCTAAAGTGCACTTCCAATAATGCGGTTTATCGGAAAACTATAAAACACGTCGGGTCCCACAGCTCGTCGCAACTAAGTACAAACTTACAATTACGTACTAAACTATCTACTATTTTAAGGTGTCCTTTTAGCTCCTTGTTCCCTTTTGTTATCCAGTATTAAGTTACACGTCAGTTTTGGAATATTTAAATTTGCTCGCTTAAAGAAAACTGAAGGCAAAAAAAAAATGTGTGTGCCATAATAATTCCTAAACAGTTTTATGTCGTTTAGAAAAAAGTGACTATGGCATATTTTTTCTAATTTCTATGCTCTTAATAGTTTTATGGAGATAATATAAAAGAATATATAGTTAGATACGGGAAAAGCAACGTTGGGTGGTATGGTAGCAACAGTAAAGTCATAATGCAGTAATTTCTGCCTTACCTCACATGAATACTTTGCCTTTGAATATTAATATATAAAGTAAAATTAAAGTACACGTAGTTTCACATGCTTAAAAATTGTTTTATAATTTTGTAAATTATGTAAATTTGCCGAAAAAATTTAAATTGAGAGAATTAAGAAACTTGTTTTGTATTTTCCCAATAAATAAGTACAGGTTTGTGTGTGCTTAGACTTAGATAGGTTATATTTTTTCTAAATAAATAAATTAATTTTTTCTTAATAAACTATTTATATGTAAATATTCTTTAGTCTAGTGTTTAATTTTAAACATTTGAGTAATTTAGAAATGACATTAGATGTGCCAACATTTCAAAACAAATTGTGCTTAAGGCAAAGCATGGAAACCTCCTACACTTAATTCCGTAAAAAATTAAATTTCCTAAAAGATGACGTTCTTCCTTTTCCGGTTAGTAAAATAATAATCCATCCAGGAATATTACCACATAAAAATTAAGAGAACTCAAAACATTATGAAAAGCTGATATTGTTTAATATAGTAAATTTTTAATTCACATTTCCCGCAGAAACGACTGTACTGCCGTTAGACTGGAATATACAGTATTCTGAATATTATTTATTATTATTTAAAATTCGAATTACATCTTCTTCTACTACTGCTACTACTACTACTGCTGCTGCTGCTACTACTACTACTACTAATACTACTACTACTACTACTACTATTACTACTACTACTACTACTACTACTACTACTACTGTACTACTACTACTACTACTACTACTGCTGCTGCTGCTGCTGCTGCTGCTGCTAATACTACTACTACTACTACTACTACTGTACTACTACTACTACTACTACTACTACTACTACTACTACTACTACTACTACTACTACTACTGTACTACTACTACTGTACTACTACTACTACTACTATTACTACTACTACTAATACTATGTACTTTGATGATGAATACACGTCACTAAAATAGGACATTTTAATACGCTGATTATTTCTTCCAAAAAAATCTTTTGTTGTGTTACTATTCATTATTAATTTAGCAGCACACATTTGACATGTACTGTAGAAAATATTGTAATTTCACACACCTTAAATTACCCGTAAATTTTAAGCGTGCAAAGTAAAACAAAATACAGATGCGAGTCAGACAAGTGAAAAACCACATCAATCTTTCTGTAAATGGTGTTTTGCCACATTTAAGAAGTTTCTTCGGCCAGTACGTATTTCAGTAAATGCAATAGTATGTGATATACCTTGTGGAATACTACTCTGCTCGCGTTCTCTCTATCCGTACTCTGAAAGGCTGATTACTTTGTCGTCTTCTTATAACGTATCTATCGCTGACGATGAAGACCGCGAACGCACGAATAACCAGTACCGAATCTTCTCGTGTTTAATCCTTACCTGTCCTTAATCGATGTTTTTTCTTCCCGATAGGCGCCAAATTGTTTTGTTAAAACAATTAAAAGTTTTGATCTATGTCGTCTTCTGTGCGAGCATAACAGATTCAACTTACCCACACGGATTGGCGGGAATTCAAATCTTGCGTGTCGTTCGTCGTGTTGCCAACATAGAATTCTGGTAAAGAATTGTATTCACAGTTAAAGTACACAAATGATATAATATATTTCAAATAAAACAAAGGACGGTTATCAATGATCAGTACTAGTTTATTAGTGTCCAAATTCGCTAATCATTTATCAATTGTCATATACAAAAGGAATTATTATACAAAGTTTGCTCCGGCTATCAATTAATTTCAACTCAGCGGCTGGCTATGGTGACTGAGCAGTTTGACGAGACCATCGTGGCTGCCAATATTATTTATTTTACACAATTTATTCAGTCAATGAGTTCTTCGGATTACGAAAAAATTAAAACGAGATGTTATTAAAGTACACATAGGTTGTGTACTTAAATAATATAAAGGTTTACATAAAATTCGATTCTTTGTGTTTAAAAGTGTGTGTCAATCTTTTAGGCTTCGTACATAGGTTAAGCTATAGTTACATACAGTTTGAATAAATATTATCGATCAATCCTTGAAAGAATTTAGTTTACCAAGTTCGGAGTGAGAGTTATTGTTTGTGAAAAAAGTTAACTATCGGAATTCGCAATTATTGGTAATTTAATTATACTTAACAAAATCTTGTTGGTTCTTGTGATGGGTCACAGGTATTTCCTCCAGATTGTGTTGATACTTTCATTAATTTTCCATCATTTGGTTTTCCTTCTTCTTATGGTCTCTATTTCAATTATTCAGAGTTTTTATTGATTCTTTATTGTTGAAATTTGGTTTATAGTTTCTCCTTGGTTTAATGGATCTATGTTCTACTTCTTGTGCTCATATTATTTTCTGTATAAGACACAGTACTACTAAGTGTATCATCCTTACTATGCAATGATAATGTTAAATAAAGAAACTCGAGTGTTCTGTGAGCAGTAGAGAAAAGTGAAACACATCCGGATATCTGCTAACTTTTTACTTATTTTTTATTAAAATTTGCTTTTGCACGATCAGCTTTTAATTATGTTTTTTATTTTTGCGAAAGGCAAACATCAAAATATTATTAAACTAGGACTGCATAATTATTTAGTAATATAGATATGGCCATCCAACAAAAAAATTGCTTTAATGTTTGTTTTTAATGCGTAATTAAAAGCTATGCTTGCATAGTTATTAGTATATGACTTAAAAATTGGTACTATTAAACAATACTTGTAAGCTGCATAAACATTTATTACATATGTCTAAAAATATCTGAATAGCCATGTTTTCAGGAATATAGTACCATAAGGAATACAAAATAGACTTTTTTTAATATGCACATGCAAAAGACTAGAAACAAATTACATACAACTTTCTTAGTAAATTCTGTAAATTACATAACTATATGTAACTTTTTATATTAGGTTTTCACAGAAAAAGATTTCCTGAAAGTCAGTAGCTATACTAAAGGAAACAGGAACCTCGAAAACTTACAGAACGGAACTGCATTATATATTTTATGAATTGGAAATGGCATTTAAAATTACTGTTGATTATAATAAATATATATCATTAATATTTATAGTTTTATAAAGACGACTGTTCCGACTTCTTTAAAAATAGAATGCTTCCTAATGACGTGTTAGTACTTTAAATTATTATGTATTAACCAGATAATAGTTAATATTGTCTTAGTGGTAATTATATGACGAAAACGGTTTTATTTAATTTGTATCTATCTGTGATTGACATAGTGCTCACTCCGTCTGATACACTACCTGTTGAGTCTATACAATATTCAATCACTGTCAGTTTCTGACAGTACAGCTAAAGCATATGTTTTAACACAATACTCTTAATTCTCTTATTAAATCTTAAATGCAAACAAAATATTTTAGGAATAGGAAATAAATATATTTTCGTGTAACCTATAGATTTTATTTTATCTGCAGCTTCAAAGTGTTAAGCTTCCAAATTTGTTAAAAAATACTTTAAAACAATGCTCTATAATTAAAGACGGGATTATATTTAACAACTAGCAACGTACGAGTAATTGACACCTGCGCAAATAGAGCTGGCAGGTTACTGGTTTTATTGATAACCTACAAACTGATTACGCCTCAAGAGAATTTTATCCTTATATAGCGTTTCTCCCTTTTGTAATGACCCTATTCTACTAAAGGACTCTATATCTCTTTACAGGAATCTAATGATTCTCAGAATCTAATTTTTTACCGTAGTCAACAGCCATTATATTGTGGACAGCCGAACACAAATCTTTGATCCTTTGACTACGCTTTGATCCCAGAGTGTAATTATTATTTGCCCCGATGCAGCCTTACTTTTGAATAGATCACAAATAAATAACACAAAATAATTAGAAATATTGAGCTTACTTAACTAAACAGTCTCTATATAATTTATTACACATTATTATTCCGTATACAGCTGGACTGAAGTTTGTCTGTATATAGATACTGTAATTGAGGAAACATTTTACCGACTTGTTCTTCGTTGATTGTAACAAAGAAAATTAAACTCTTTGTACCTAGCTTACTGGTTGCATTGTTACGTGTAATGAACAGAATTGTCAGAGAATAAGGCCATGAAAATTATAGACTACACGTCTACATACAGGGAAAATAAGAATGTATTGTCTGAACAAATATATTTGGTATGGTGAATATAATTTTAACCTAATAGTTACTGGAAAATTAATTGATATTTTTTAGTGTTTTCTTTTAATAAATGTACACTATTACTTTCCCAGCAAAAATAATGATTTCTTTCAAGGATACAAAATACTTTGTGAAATTAATGTTTTTTAAATCTAAATAAATTCCTATGTTATAAGATAAAATGAATTTATGAAGAGTATATTTTACGCAATTGAAGAGCGCCTGTACTCGAAGAATAAAAAACTGTATTGTCAGGAATGTAACAAATTCAATGCGGTCACAAAAATATAAAATGCCTCAAAGAATTAAAAATATAATGAAAAATATTTTATATATTTTACTTTAGAGACCAACTAACTTGTAATAAAAGACGTGTAATATACTAATAGAAACATATAATCAGTTTACATACATCTGAACTGAAGAATATCCTTTCATTGTCCACATTACGTTCCAGATTCATAAAATTAGTTTACCGTTAAAATCGCGAGCAGATCTTCTAGTCCTACGCTGCATAGAGTTATCTCTATAAGTATTACCATGTTTTTTACTTCACAATTTGATTAATTCTTATATGTTTCTTAATATGTATAAGATAAACAGTTGCAAATAATTTTGTAAACATTGAAGTTAATTTTTGCATATATAAGCAAACCTCTCACGGTGTTGTAAACGACCAAAGCAGTCGTTCTTCGATGATGCTAAGATTAGGGAGTGGTTATTGTTAACTAACGGTAGCCACCACGTTCTTTGTTGCATGTATTATTGAAATTGTTTTGAAAATACTTAACACTTCGTAATGAATCAAAGAAATTTTAGGTATTTTCTATAACATGGGAAATAGGTATTCGGCAATATCATGTGATGCTTTATAAACAACTTACATCAAGCGCCATTTAAAAGAGCCGCATTTCATTTATGACTACGCCCTGCATAAAGTAGGTGCATTTTCTAAGCGGTAAAAGTAATTTATGTTCTACACATAGTATAAAAATATTTAAATCATTGCTTTAGTTTCATATTGTCAATAAAAACGATTCCTATGCATTGTCTGTTATTTATAATGCGCTGAGTACAAAGACGTATTGTAATTGTAAACCCAGTACTTTTATCAAAATCATAATAACTATTCCTCAGTCCTTTACAATTTACAAACATAAACATCACTAACAGCAACGGCAGTTTAAGCGTAACTAGACGAGCTGTTTTAAGATACAAGAAATGAATGGTACGTATACGTATATTTATTTTAGAAAGAAAGAAGATTTGGAAGCATTATTTCAGAAGATGGAACAACAATTAATGAAATCAAAAATAAGATGCAACAGGGAAGAAAAGCTATTCGTTTGCTAAACTCGTTACTTTCGTCGAACAAAACGAAACTTCAAACTAAACTGACAATCTACACAACTGTTGTGGAGCGCATTCTAACTTATAGCTGGGAATGCTGGAAACTTTAAGATAAAGAGAAAAATATAATAGAAACTGTGGAAATGGACTTCTTAAGAAGAGCGTGTAATATTTCTAGAATGCAACATGTTAAGAACGAAGTTATAAGAAGGAAAACACGGCGCATATTTACAACAGCAGGAAGAATAGAATCCAGACAGTTGCTATGGTATGGTTACGTAATGAGGATGGAGGAGAAGCGATTGCCAAAGAAAGCATTGAGTTACACACCACAGAACAGGAGAAGAAAAGGAAGACTTACAACACAATAGAGAACAGGAATTACGAAAAGCATGAGAGGTCGAGCTATTGAAGACTATGACTGGAAAGACAGGGAGAAATTGCGATCGAAATGGGGAATGCGGCATAGACTCCCGCTAATAATAACTTTTGCCGACAGGCAATAATTTATACATATTTCCTTAGTTCTGAAAGTATAATATGTAAAGAGTACGTGTCGGTTTAGAACTGAGTGGAGGAAAGTACCCGGTAACTATATGCATTGTTTAGAGTAGAATGGAATTCAATTGCTATCATCAATATCGTCCAATTCTCCTTTAGGCTTACTGTAAATAGAAATCAGTATTTTTTAGTAATTCTCTTGCTAGTTGCCTGTCTCTTTAGTCAAGACTTCAATTTGTGGAAAAAGCGTACCGTAAGTACTTCCTTCCGCATACATTACATTATTTTTCATTATTTTTAAAATTTAAATTTAATGGTTTTTAGATATGTGTAAACGTAAAAGGAATATTTACTGGTCTCATTAAATAACTTTTACTAACATAATAATAAGTTTCATTGGCTACTGGCGCACATATTCAGATACTAAATAACATAAACGCTCAACAACACATGATTGCATTAATGTCGTAGTGAATATGTTGAATATTTATAAACTTTTTTCATTCCTTTCCTGTAATATTTATTTAATATTTTTATTTACTTTACAGTAACTGTGTAAATTACTTTTGCTTTTGATTGGGTGATCCAATAACAATTTATTTTTAATAACTCTAAAAATGGGAGGAAATAGAACTATTATGACTTGGCCTGTACTTGTCATAACAAGAGCACAGATGCCATAACATTGATTGCTTTTGTTATACTGAAGAAAGTTACGTTCATGTTACCATACTGTTACAACAGATAATGAAATAAATTAACACGCCTTGAGTTTTTGCAGTGTACGCTCTTGTAACTTGGCTTGTAAAGAGAGCAGTTATTATTAAAACTGTGTTGTCTTAAAGCAAAGTTGTTGCTTATGGGTAAGTTGTGTTTAAAACTAGTAGTTCCGCTTACTACCCGTCTTCTCACAACAAAGATGTCTAAGAATCAAGAAACTTTACTATAAATGGTTATTATTTTAATGTATTTGGATTTAATGTGCGATGAAAGCAGTATTCTTAGCATATTGTATAGTACGAAATACATTTTCGTAATATACAAGAGTGTAAATTCAGAAACTTGGTAGCACTAAAATAAAACTGAGAAAAATTGGTCAATATAAAGTCCCACCGCAGTATGGATTTTGGACTTACATAGTGTATGAAGGAGAGTTTGAGAAGAAGCACATGATGGTGATGAGATCTGATCTGTGGCCTATGATGACAGGTTATTCCTACGATATAACTTCCACCCTGACTTCTGCACCTTTATATTATGAAGTCAGTACTTCCCTACTTCCCGTAAATTTTTTTGAATAGACCATACTCTCCAACCTAAACAAATATTTGCGGACTGCGTAACGAAATTAATTTTCTGGTATATTAATTATAGAGTTAAACTCACCCGTTCTAACATTCAAATTTGAATTCTCTGCCAAACAGGTATTATCACCCTTCTTGGTCATCCAAAATTTTTAACGTTTATTATGTTAGAAATAATACCCAAATTATCGTAAATTATAAAAAAATCAACCATACATTGAGAAGTTCAATGATGTTTTTTATTAGCAATTCTTATGTTCCTTATTATATTACAAATCCTTCCAAATTATATAACGAAATCAGTGCCGGCATGTTTAATTATTCGCGGTTGGCTATTCTGTTCCAATACGGGAGTTTCTCTTGTTTATATTGTATTAATATCTCAGGTCGTGAAGTTCTTGAGGCTACAGAAAGTGTCATTAAATATACTAATAAAAGTACAAAATTTTACAATCAACACACAAATATTATACAAGTTGTGAAATAATTACCATTAGTTATAACCTATATTTATTGAAAATGTGTTTGTAGGTTAATTTGTTTTTAACTAATATTTAATCTAAAAGTTTCTTCATATAAGTAATTATTATAACAGTGAGATTACATTTCAGTTCTAAGTGTTCATTAAATAATAAGGAGTTCAAGTGTTTGATCAGTGAGTGACAATTAGTACTAATAGGGTAGTTCACTTATTATTTTTTCGTGTTGTTGTTACAGTTGTATTTAAGTTATACTTAGCAATTCTCTTTATTTTCAGTCCGGATAGGATTACTTTAGGTACAGCTCGTTTTCCTTTGATCAATTAGATACTCTGATCTTCTTTTGGTGTTTAAAATTTTTAAAGTGGTTATAATTTATTGTTCATCATTCTGGTCCAGTCTTCCATCAATCATTTATACGTTAGATATTTTCCCTTCTCCAATGGTCTGCTGTTTTTCTAATTTGTACTCCTAAGAAATTAATTATGGATTAATGAAATTATTCTTTTGGTATTCAATCAATGTGGTTATTATTTATTGTTCATCATTCGGGTACAATATTCCATCACTTATTTATATATTAAATAATTTTCTCCTCTCCAATGGTCTGCAGTTTTTTCAAATCTGTACTCATCAAGAGTTAATAATAGACTAAAAAATGTATTTACTAGATATTTTGGTTGCTAAGGTTCAAACAGTCCTTCTCATTGGTTGACAATTTGGGAATATTGTTAAACATGGCTATTGTTCTTCTATACAAAATTACCAAAATCTTTTAAATTAACATAATTTCCTTACACTAACTGTAAAATTAAATATAATAACATCATTGTATTGCTTTCCCCCTACACATTAATTTAATATCCTTCATGACTACTTTTCTTCAACTAATAACTAATCCATAAATTTAACATTTTGGTTTTATTTTGTAAATTATCTCTAAACTAATTATTTTATATCTATTTTTGTTTTCCATACTCTTACCATGAAACCTAACAGGATTACATGCATTAATTCATTATTTGTTATTGTTTTTGTATTAAATTTTACAATTTTTGTTCCCAAATATAGGCCTAATGCCTAGAATAAATAATTCTCTTTATCTTCATTCATTACAAATGATTATGTTAAAATTGTTAATTTTCAGTGTTTTAAACATAATTACCATAATACAATTATACAATTAACTAAACTGTAACATTTGATCAGCTATAATCATTATACAATATAAAATAACTCTTTTATTTTTAAACATTTTAGGCCAATGCCAGTATTGAATATTGAACATATCTTTTCCCTGGTCCTGTTACTCATTAGTTGTAATATTACATATGATTTATTATAGTCATAACAAAACATAATAGAAATTGAACATTAGGTGAGTATTAGTATTTCATATTGAATATACTTACAGTATACAGTACATAATTCCCTTTACCTATGCTTAGTGTAACAGATTATGGGTTTGCCATTAAGCTTAATAGTTTTGAAATCTAAATCCCTTAATACAAATAACTGAAATATAACACTTGATTGTTTACTATCCTTATAACACAACATAATTCTTCCTTTAAACATTTAAGGAATTATCAGTATTTTATATTTAACAAACATTTTTTTATACTGATGATAAACATGTTATTTTTTTTATAAAACTATTCAATTACTCCTAACTATAGTTATTTCTGGTAACATATAGTTTGTTTATTATCTCTGGGTTCTATTCATGGTTTATTAGCTATTATAATACTCACATCACTTTTCTTTCTCGATTATCACTAGTTTATTTCACTTTATAATATTGTATCTGATCCAGGCATTGAAAGGACTATATAAACGATCAGAAATAGTGGTAAATACGGGACGAAGTATAAGCGCAGATCTAGTAACAACACAGGGTGTGCGACAGGGTTGTAGCATATCTCCAACTTTGTTTAATATATACATAGATCACATAATCAAGATATGGAAGGAAGAAGTCCGTGGAGGTATTAAAATAAACAACACCACTTTAAATTCGTTACTTTTTGCAGATGATTTAGCAATAATTCAAACGAATGCAGATGGCCTGCAAAGATCGGTGAACAATTTAGAAACCATAGCTAACGAATATTCCCTAGAAATATTGGCACAGGAAACTAAAATTATGGCATTTAAAGGGAAGAATCCAGTACGCTCAAAAATAATGATCTATGGATATCCTGTAGAACAAGTATCACATTTTTGCTATTTAGGATCGGATGTCAGCTATCTAAAAGGACATGATGTAGAAAGAAAACGTCAGAGATTTGAAAACATAGGGCACGATAAATATAACTTTGGGAAATAAAACGCGTAAGGAGACAAGATTAAAGTTATATAAAACCATGGTTGTCCCAATTCTGACGTACGGCAGTGAGACCTGGGTTCCTTCAAAGCTAGATAGATCAAAGATTCAGGCAGCTGAAATGCGCTTTCTGAAAAGAGTCAAGGGCTGTACACGATTAGATAGAATACGTAATGACGACGTCCGGAATGCGCTAAACATCTACAATTTGAATCATCGAATAGATGATTACAAACGGAAATGGCGGGAACACATCGACCACATGGACAAATGTAGACTACCACAACAAATAAGATTTTATAAACCAACGGGCAAGCGTAACGTTGGAAGACCTTTTTCAAGATGGGACCAACTATGACATTGTGGAGACGGAACAGGCATTTCTGCCTACACCATGAAGTGTAGAAGAAGAAGAGCAACATTGTATCTTTATTTTATCAACACTACTCCGTTATTATTATTATTATATTTGTTCTTACCTTTTGATTTTCACATTAAATTATCTAATGTTTACTTACAATTTTTATTTCACATTTCAACTTTGTACTTTTATTATTGGTAATATTTATGATAACTCTTTCTGAAATAGGGCATTTGGACTCATTATGTTAACTATATTCTTTTATCACTTTTCCAATCTATTGGGTATTGTCATAGTCATTGTCTTTGTCTGTGTCAGATTTAGTTTATTGGTCTTTTTCTATCAATTCTGTTTATTAGCTTTTCAGTTTACAGCTTTTCTTCATTCATTTAAACTTGCAAATCTTGTGCTACCTTCTGTCACGTTACAACTGGCATAAGCAATGTATAAACTGAAGTAACATCGTTATCCAAAATGGTGACCATTTTACTTCTCGATAAATGACAATTGAGAAGATGAACCGCAGGAGAAGAGAAAGAAGCAACTAAAGATGATGATGATGACGACTACGACAAGAAAACATATGTTTTTATAGCATGTACATAACATAAATAATTTTGACAATATAACTAATTTCAAAGCTATTCAAACAAAATAGAGAATAAATAGGAACAAATTGTATTATACTGCTTTTGTAAGGAATTTGTCGACTATTTTATCATAACATAGCTGTAACACACCAGGTATATAGTATTTATGTTTTATTTAATTTATAATATTACATTTTTTCAATATTCAATGCAAAATATTAAAGGCAAAAATTATTTTATGTTAATTTGTGTGAGCCTCTGTGTTACGTTGCCTCCATTACTTGAGATTATTATACTAATTCAGTTTGGTTCTTTTTTTAAATACAATTGGTGTTTTGAAACAGTTAAAGTTACTTTTTCAGTGGGGTTATATTTTAACACCTTAGTAAAATTTGTTTATTATAAGGCGAAATTTCTGTTTTAATAATTTATTTACTACCTCTGTATGCTTACAGTTTTGCTACTCTTGGTACAATAATGTGCATACTTATGCGTAAGTGTATACCATTCTCGTATAGTCGAATAGATTCATACATTTGCAGAGTAATATTTTATTCTTTCTTGTTAATTAAGATGTCGTCAAATTAAGAGTTAAACACATTTAATAACTATATTTTTGTAGCACTTTCTACTTCAAATTGATACTCAGTTTAAATATAGATAAACTCGGTGTACTAGTTCAATACAGGATAAATGTTTTGCTTTTAATAGAAATGAAAATCATGTAATTTGTCTACAATACAAATCTTCATGTTTACATATTAGGAAATATAACTTTGTTTTATAGTGTCGTTTAACGTGGTAAAAATTATTAGCTGCAAATAGTAATCCTGCCTTACAAGCAGATCTGTTTATTTTATGTAATTTCGTGAAAATTATTGTGGAACACTTCAAGTACTAAGTATACAAATAATCCAAAATACATTTGTAGCTTAACATTTCCGGGTCCCCAATTTCTAATTGTACCATCTTATTTAGTAACTAATTTTTTGTAATTATTTTTTTTTGTAATTTTAATCCTTTTTAGACACATGTAAACGTAAAAGAATATTTACTAGCCCTCGTTAAATAAATTTTACCATCAAAATTACAACTTAGTTTGCCGTACTATTGTCTGTAATAAGCTGTTACTTTGTTGGTTGCGTTAAGCATATCTGAAACATTTGCGGATTTTACGTTGGTGACGTAACGTGTCTAATATTTGACTGTTTGAAAGTCTGGCATCATTTAGATGATAGTGTTCCTAAATGATGCCAGGCATTCAAACAGTCAAACATCAAATATCAGATGTTTTCTTATTTATGTATTTCTTCAGATGTCACTTTATACTGGAGCAGCAGGGAGGAACAGTAGAGATAATTTGTAATAATGTAATGGTGTTGCAGACAACGAACGTTTAGGCTGTGCGAGATGCGGCCACATTAATCTCAGTTTGTTTATTTAATTACACACTATTTGCCGTTACTAATTACTGCCGTCCTTCCAGACGATTAATATTCATTTGCTTGTCTAATTTTTCTAAAGCCATTAAAGAGCAACTATTTATCTCAGTCTTACAGAAAACAAATTACTTGAAAGAAAAAGACATGTTGCGAACTTATTTTCGAATCTCGTTTTGCAGACAAATTGATTTCTATCTTTAATGCCAGTAGTTCATTTGAAGCTGCAAGAATATCCTATGTATTTGCAATCAATCAGTACAAGTAATATTTGACCATATGACACTAATTCAAGACCTAAATTTGTAAGAAGATTTAAATCGATTTTGTTACAAACCATAAGGGGAGTGAATGTAGAGATGCTTCGTTGTTGTAACAGCGAATTCACATACAGATGTGTTCGCCTTTTCAGTTCTACTACTACTACTACTACCACTACTACTACTACTACTACTACTACTACTACTACTACTACTGGTGATGCTGCTACTAATACTACTACTGGTGGTGCTGCTGATGCTACTACTACTACTACTACTACTACTACTACTACTACACTTATATTCCTACAATCGTTATATACGGACGTTTTCGATATAAATTATATTTAAGATATTTACTATTTGTAAATATAACTTGTTTCGTTTGTAAACAGTTTGCAGACAATTAGTACATCTTTCATGCAGTTTGTAAATATCATTTATAGTTTTTCTACTAGCCAGTAGGTACTGTCCATTATAACTGCTTCTCTCTTACATTACGTGAGGCTTTGTGCGTTTATTGAAACGCTTGTATGTTAACACTGAAAATGTTCATAAACACTGAACTTCTTTGATGACACCTGTAACAACAAACTAAGTATGTGGTACGTTTTCAGTCTGGTGCATAACAGAGACCGTCTCCAAACGCTTAACATGCCTAATTTATTAACTATGTGCCTGATTTTGACGTTTTACATGATCAAAGATTAAAATAAACGTTTGTGTAGTGTAGTGTTTGTATTAACACATTTATATAAAATTGTTTTATCCAATTAAATAAAAAATTAGTTTATTAGTAATAACTAATTGTAAATGAAATAAATTAATTTAAATTATAAATTGGCTTGCTAGCATAGCATGCCAATAAGATAGCACTTGTTGCTGATTGGTTGATGGTGCTTTCCAGCTTAGATCGTGCTGGTATGTAAAGTTTATTGAAGTCGGCCTTATAAGGGTAAATACACAGGGTGAATTGGCAGACACTGTGCCAGTTGTTTCCAACACTGAAGATGGCCTCCGATGTTGGCGCCGAAACATCTACCCACACAAACAGCAGACCACGGCCTAACAGCACGCCAAATAATGTTTCCAACTGTGTTGAAAACCTTAGGAAATCTATAGCGTACGGTCAGTTACATTAATAACAAATTCAGCCACTTAATTATTGTCGTAACCTAGGCCAATATCTTATTTTATTTACATCTGTCAAATTGTGTCTGTACGCGCGCGTGTACGAGTGTGTAGACTATACGTTCAGACACAAACACAAACATAAATACATTGTATTCATTATTTCTATCAAGTGTGACTAATCTGGGTTATCTTCCCCAGCTGGTTTTTCCTATTTAAATCCTCATTCTTCCTCCAACGCCTGTTACTTCTCAGTTGATAATGTGTCTCAATTTGTGTACCATGCTACAATATATAAAAAAAATTATTTTATAACTGAGAACAAAATCTAAAATCTTACATTTTTAACATAATTATTAAGAAATAATTATTAAGAACAGTTATTTATTTATAAAACCTAATTATATTTATTTTATTTATTCCAAAATAATGTATTCTCAAGTATTTTAATTTTTGTTTTTTGAACTTTTCGTGTATATATACCTAACTATCACAAACAAAATGTTAAAATTTGCTGTATTAATTATTAATATTAATTCTCTTGATGGCGTTTGAACGCTAGCCAATAAAGTCTAGTTACTGCGTCTTAAGCTTCAGAAAATTTTGATTTAGAGTATCTTAAGGTGCGCTTCCAATAATGCGGTTTATCGGAAAACTATAAAACACGTAGGGTTCCACAACTCGTCGCAAACTAGTAAAAAAAATATCAGTATGGAGAACCATACATGACTTCCATGTTCTAATATTTAAAATCATATTCGAAATGAAATATTTCCATAGAAACTACTTCTTTCTACTTATTGCTTCAGCCTTAACCACAGTACTGTGGTCAGTAACGTATACCACCTCACGATTTCGCACTCGATTTTCACTGATGATGGCAGTCGATGGCACTGCCGAAAAGTCTGGTTTTGCAGAAAACATTGGACTACGGCTAAACACCCCGGGAAGGAATTTTAACAAGGAACTACTTCTTTGTTACCGATAACATAGTACACATATAAAAAATTCTCCCCTCACCCTTCAACTATAATTTTCATTAATAGAAAATTATCCCACCCGTTCACCTAATCTCTTCATTTATAGATATTTCATCTATGTTTCTACAGTGGATTATTATGAGTTTCTTATCAGGATACTGCATTTATCAAAATTAAGTACTTTACTCTTTTTAAAACATAAAACGTTGCAGGTAAACTACCCCTTTCTCTTAACCGATCTTCAATAAAAACCATAGGTCTTGAGAACTTTACAATTCAGGGCTGCATGCAAAAAAATTATTTGATTCTGTTTGAATTTGCGGCTCTTATCGTTTGCCATAATAAATACCCTTGTTAAAATATAAAACGTTGCAGGTAAACTATCCCTTTCCCTTAATCGAGCTTCAACAAAATCAACAGACCTTGAGTTCTGTATAACTCAAAGAGGTATGCAAAAGAGTAGTTGATTCTGTTTGAATTTACGGCAGTTATCGTTCGTCATAGAAAACATTACCCTTATTAAAACATAAAAGGTTGCAGGTAAACTACCCCATTCCCTCAACCGATCTTCAACAAAATCAACACACCTTGAGATCGGTATAATTAAAAAAAGGTATGAGAAAGACTAGTAGATTCTGTTTGAATTTGCGGCTGTTTTCGTTTGCCATAGGAAAAAATTACCCTTGATAAAAACAAATGTTGCAGGTAAACTACCCCTTCCCGTTAACCGATCTTCACCAAAAATGAGTACTCTACAAATCAGAGCTGTGTGCAAAACTTTATTTGATTTTCTTTGAATTTGCGACTCTTATCGTTTACCTTAGAAAATACCCTTTATAACATAAAACGTTGCAGGTAATCTACCCCTTTCCCTTAACCGATCTTTACCAAAAACAATACGTCCTGAGAACTCTACAATTGGGGGCTGTATGCAAAACATTATTTGATTATGTTCACGTTTGCGGCTTTCATCGTTTGCCATAGAAAATACCCTTGTTAAAATATAAAATGTTGCTGGTAAACTACCCCTTTCCCTTAACCGATCTTCACCAAAACCAATAGATCTTGGGAACGCTATACTTTAGGGCTGTATACAAAAGAGTAGTTGATTCTGTTTGAATTTGCGGCTTTTATCGTTTGCCGTAGAAAATACCCTTATCAAAATATAAAATGTTGCTGGTAAACTACCCCTTTCCCTTAACCGATCTTCACCAAAAACAACAGGTTTTGTGTACGCTAGAAATCAAAGCTGTATGCAAAAAGTTATTTAATTCTGTTTGAATTTGCGGCTATCGTTTGCCATAGAAAAAATTACCCTTGAGAAGAAAAACGTTGTAGGTAAACTACCCCTTTCCCTTAACCGATCTTCACCAAAAACAATAGATCATGAGAATTCTACAATTCAGGGCTGTATGCAAAACAATATTTTATTCTGTTTACATTTGCGGCTTTTATCGTTTGCCATAGAAAATACCCTTGTTAAAATATAAAATTTTGCCGGTAAACTACCCCTTTCCCTTAACCGATCTTCACCAAAACCAATAGGTCTTGAGAACTCTATACTTCAGGGCTGTATGCAAAAGAGTAGTTGATTATGTTTGAATTTGCGGCCTTTATCGTTTGCCATAAAAAATACCCTTGTTAAAATATAAAATGTTGCTGGTAAACTACCCCTTTCCCTTAACCGATCTTCACCAAAACCAATAGGTCTTGAGAACTCTATAATTCAGGGCTGTATGCAAAATAGTAGTTGATTCTGTTTGAATTTGCGGCTGTTATCGTTTGCTATAGAAACAAAATCTATAGAGACACAGACACACCGATAGGCACACAGACACACCGATACACACACACACACACACACACACACACACACACACACACTTTTCGAAAAATGACTTTTTTCCATGTTTTGAGTGTAGTTCAATCAGAATCTGCAATAATCTGGAACACGGTTTGTTTTGCCATCACCATACTTCTATTTCCTTAAGGAACATGGAAGTAATACAACTAATTTTTTGTCTCCTAGTTTCCTATCTTTAGATGCAAACCACAATATCATAATTATGTGTAGTTTCTTTGCTCTTAATATTGTTCTATTAACAATATGAAAGAATGTAAAATTAAGTGTAGGAAAAATTGCATATTGGGTGGCGGAGAATTATATTTTTGAAACAGTGCACTATAGTTTGCTGTTAACATTGTGTCAAGTAAAATTATACAATCTTACCTCTTGACCGTTCAAATCACTGCGTAATTCGCTCAAGTCGCACCGAAGGAGTTCCAACTCCGCGGCAGTATGTTCTTGCAACTATTTTTGCATTGCTTCAAAAAGACCTTCTGTTTTATCTGCTTGCTGCTTACATAATTCTGCCTGTCGTCCTTCCGACTCAAGCAACAATGCTTTTTTTATTTCTGCTGTTTCCAGCAGTAGAGTTTTGTGTTTTTCTTCTGTTTCCAGCAGTAGAGTTTTCTGTCTCTCTTCCGCTTTCTAATTCTGTCGTTTTTCTGCTTCTTCCGCCTCCTGTCGTCGTCGTTCCTCTGCTTCCAGCAGGAGCGTTTTCTGTCTTGTCTGTTCTCTTCATAGTAGAACACTATGCTTGGAAAGATTCCATCATCTGATTGGCTTCTGTTGTTTACGATTAATTTCAAATTACACTAGTCTTGTACAAGTGTCCACTGTTAATGGTTCTGTCGCACTTCTGACCCACTTTTACGACGGTCTACTGATCGTCGTATGGTAGAGCGGAAAACTAATTACAAGACACCAATTAAGTCACTACTCACCAGTTTTAATTATCGCAATTAAACAGTTTGTAATCAATAAGATAGTCTCTTACAACAACTCAAATAAACATTGTTCACACGCAATAATAATGTCAACTAGTATAAAACATAATTGTATTGCAATTGTCCCGCATAATTATAAAAACACATAACACTTCGCCACTATACTATGAACCACACTCGAATCAATATCAACTCCAACTGAGTGCTAAGCGCAGCTGTCATCGTTTAAGTATATAGCAGAATTGTTCCAGAATAGTCGATACTACGCATCAGCAATAAAGGAAAACATTAGAGCGCAATTCATTGTGGCCGTGACACAGTGTGCGCGGCCGCGCGAATTCTTGCAATATCTAGATAACGCGTTGAGAATCACGTACGCACACAACATTACAGCCGGATCCAACTTGAATAGCCTAGAAACACGTAGAAGCTTCTGTACGGGCGTACACTTTTTCCGTATTACGTAACAGTATTTTTTCTTATCAAGTAACATTTCTTAATACAACTTTTCTTTGTCTTAAGTTTGATTAATTTTGACGTTTGCTCTTAATAACTAGGTAGTTTACAAACAACATTAGATGTAATAGCATTTCATAAATATGGCTGAAAAGGCGAAATATCGAGAACATTAGGGGTATACATTATACAGACGTAATATACAGCCTACACTACATTACGTTTAATAACAAATTATATTTCCTAGAGCCTAACTTTCTGTTTCGTCTAGCTTCTATGTTCAAATGCTGTCAAAAATAGCTAAGAGTAGAAAACGAACATATATAGTCTACCATAAGCTCGTATTACCGTGAAAGCTGTAGTATTACATATAATTAGCAGCATAAAGCATCTTTAATCATTATATAACAGTACCTACTACTACTACTACTACTACTACTACTACTACTACTACTACTACTACTACTACTACTACTACTACTACTACTACTACTGATAATAATAATATAATAATAATATAATAATAATATTAATATTAATAATAATAATAATAATAATATAATAATAATAATAATAACAATAATAATACTACAGAAGTACACAACAATTCATAGATACCGTTCATTGATTATCAGAAAAAACAGATTGTAAAATCAGAACATAGAAATAGGTTACTTGTGAAGCTTGGTACCGGTATTTTGAAACTAAGGAAAACTATTTAAGTTCGATCAAATTGAAGATGATCAATTTGATCAAGCTTGATCAATCAACTATTAAAGCTTGAAAATTAATGAGTTGTTGAAAATGATGCTGTATTATTTAGTTAGAGAGGGTAAGCTAAGTTTCTGTTAGAGATTAAGACAGTCCTTTATTGTAAGTCTAACAACAATAAAATAGATGGGCTTAAGCCCTTTGATCCCACCATCACCCCTGGTTTTTTGGTCTACGTAGCCCGGCTAATAACTTGCTTAACATATACTTTCAGTTGCTCACTCATATTAAGTGCTCAGGACCTCCCAGTAAACAACATTCCTGGTTTTGCTCTCTGGATGCAGGATGACCAGACTGTCAGGTGAACTGACTCTGGAGAACGCCACGTACAACTGGCCATGGGAGAAACAGTCACTCCTCAGATCCACACCAGCCACTATCAAACTCTGCCCCTGTGCATTATTGATTCCTTATGGGGTAACACACCTTAACGGGAAACTGCAAACGTTTGAACTGAAAGTGGTAGTCTGATGGGATCAGAGGAATTCGGGGGATGATGACGGTTTCTCCCTCACCGACGCCTGTGAAAATCGTGGCTTCGATGACATGTTTGTGCAGAAGCCTGGTGCCATTGCACAGTTTCGGAGTGTTTAGATTGCGGAACCAACCTTGAGGTACAGGACGTGAGGTGGTACTCCTCCTGGTGGGTCGAGAGTATACAAGAACTCCACAGGGCCTCGACCTCCACCACAGAGGCCACAGACTACTACCTCATATGCTCAGTCGGCAGCTTCTCCAACAGAAAGTTGTTGAAGCTGATGGGTGAGTCGTTTCTTGGAGTGAGAATAGCTCTTTCCCTCAGTCATGAAGTGCAATCCACACTAGCCTGATGAATGTTGGGTATATTCTGTCACTGAAGCTGATCAAATTTCCCACAACATCGCAAAGGTTACCAGGAATATTTATTGTTCCCTCCTCTCCCAAAAGCTGGCAATCACAAATATCAAGCAATAAGTTAGGAAACACCTCTGCCCTCAAGTCACGTTGGAGGTGGACTAACATGTTAACTCTCAAGGACAGGACTGTGACATTAGACCATAAGAGGGATCACTTGAGACAGGCCTTGACTTAATCTGCACGTGTCCAACGTGGCACAACAGGCAAGGCCTGTCTGAAATCACCAGCCAAAAGCACTGTAACTACACACATAAGAAGGTTGTGGCCCCTAATGTCCTAGAGCGTCCTGTTCAGAGCCTTAATACCTCCCTTGTGGGCCACGGTGCACTCATCCCACACAATAACTTTGGCTTCTCGAAGCACCTGAGCCATGTCACTCTGCTTAGAGATGTTACAAAGTGCAGACTCAGAATGATTGAGGTTCAGAGGTACCTACCTGCCACCGTCGATCAAGGTAGCTGCAATACCTGAGGAACCAACGGCAACGGCGATGTTCCTTTCGCCCCAAATTATGGCTAGCAACAGATAGATCAAGAACGTTTTGCCAGTGCCACCAGGAGCGTCAAGAACGAACAACTACCCAGAATCAGTAGCAATGATGAGCATGATTTCATCGTAGGCTTTCCTCTGTTTTTGATTTAATTTTGCAACATTCACAGCAACGGTTTCGGATAGCTGAACGGTATCATAAGACAGTTCCCTCAGGTGTTCAGGGTTGGCGACAACGGCTGCTTGCTCTCGTGAAGGTGGTGGAAAAAAGTACTGCAGGAAAGATACAACTAAAAAAGCGGCATTATCAGTGTTGCGGTTTTCGCGTTTTTTCGCGGATAGGCGTTAAAGCTTTCAAAACCCTTTCGTGGTGAGCACCCAGAAGCCAAGAGGAATATATGTGCTGAACTTAGAACTCAAAATAAACCATCAACGCCACATAGCAAGAATAGAGGGACAGGGTGAACTGTTTCGCGATTATTTTCGCGCCTCCTCGTGGTTATAGGTTAGATGAAAAACATACTGTTTATTAACTCCCCAAAAGCCTAAAGGAAAGTAAAAAAATAAACACTAGACTTCCAGGAAGCGTACAGTTTAAAATTTAAAATAAGCTGCATAATCGGTGTCACGGTTTTTCGCGGTTTTTCGCCTTTTTTTCGCGGCTTGGCGTTAAAGTTTTCAAAACCGTTTCTTAGCGAGCACCCAGAAGCAAAGAAGAACATACGTGCCAAATTTCAAGTTTATAGGCTTTATAGTTATGGAGATTTTGTGATGAGTGAGTGTATGAATCAGTGAGTGGTATTTGGCTTTTACACACACACACACACACACACACACACACACACACACACACACACACACACACACACACACACACACATATATATAGGCCTATATAGATTAGAATATTAAAGACCAACGCAATATATTTCACGTTGTTCAGATGGCACTATCCTAGTGCTATTAGCTGTCACATTTAAATTTTGCTAAAGAAAATTGGCAAATTGGGAAATTGGTTTCTTAGCAAATTTTGTTGTGCTATTTTATTAAGTAGGGTGAAAACCGTTTACATAAATTACACGCAAATGATTAATGTAACAAAATTTGTAAAATTGCGTTTTCATTAAAAAATTATTTCGAAAACTAACCTTTCCATAAAGATTTTATATTCTACGAAAACCCAACATCAAAATATTTTTAAGACTACATCATCATTTTCGTAATGTTAATATAGCCATATTACAAAAAAGTGTTTTAAGGTTTGTTTAGATCAGTAATTATAAACATCAGTAATTAAGTAGCTACGTGTGCATAGTTAATTTTATTTGATTTTAAAATTGCTACAATTATTAATACTTTCAAGCTGTATAAGTAATATATTTATTACATTTAACTATAAATAATGTAATACACACGTCCTCATAAATATGGTGCAATAGGGAATAAAAATATGTTTTTTTGTTAATATTAAGAAATATTTTATAAAAAGTGTAGAGAAATATCGAATACTTAACAGTAAATTCCGTAAAACACATAAGTACGAGGATTGTTCAATAGAAACACGTTTAGATGCTGTAAAGGATTTTTTATTCAACGGTTTAAAAAAAGTCTCCATTAACATTAAGCCACGAGTTCCACTGTTGCAGTAATATGTAGATTCCCTGCTGGTAAAATTCTGCGGCTGTTATCGGAACCATTCGCTAACAGCAAACTCTACCTCAGCGTCTGATTTGAACCGCCGTCCTTTTAGTGATTTCTTTAATGGGCCAAAAACATGATAATCGCAAGGGACAAGTCGGAAGTGTAAGACGGATGTTGTAAGACTTCCCACTTCATACGACCAAGCAAATCTTGAATCGTCTGGTCTACTTGGCGATGGCGTCGAGAATTATCATGCAGAAGAATGACACCATTTGTGACCTTCCCGGGACGTTTATTCTTGATGCTGACCCGTAAGCCTTTTAAGCTGTCTGGATATCTTTCAGCGTTGATCTTGACACCAGGTTCTTTAAAATCTAAGAGCAGCACACCCTGATAAAAGAAAATACGGTCACCATTACTTTTCCTGCCAAGGTTGGGACCAACATTTTTTCGCCTTCGGAGATTGTGCATGCTTCCACTGCATACTCTGACGTTTGGATTCTGGTTCGTAGTATTAACACCAAGACTCATCACCGGCAACAAGTTGGTGTAAAAAGCCATTAACTTGTTGTTGTTAGCGCATCAAATGCTGTAATGATAAGGCCGAACGCAAATTTTTCTGCTCATAAGTAAGCAGTCGTGGAATTCACTGAGCAGCAACTTTGTGACTATGGATGAACAGTTCCCACGCTGATGCTAAAAATTTCAGAAAGTTCTCTAATTTAGATGCCTATTTGTGCGTAAAGCAGTTTCCAGATGGCTCACATTTTCATCTGATCCTGTAACACGTACAGGTCCGGGATGGGCCAAATTCTTAGTGGATTCTGTTCCTTGTCGAAATTTATCGCACCATTCAACGACTGCCGTATGAGAATAACTACAGTCACCATATACAGCTTTCATTCTCGTATAAATTTCTATTGGCTGACGCCCCTCAGCGGCCAAGAACTGAATTACGGCACGCAGATTATCTTTAGACGGATTCTGTATCATAGATGCCATTTTTCAACCCAGTCACAACCGCTTAGAAAAGAACAAACAGCAAATATTTTTGACAGACGCGTCACTAGTACTTAAACAGACAATATAAACAAATAAATTCCGTTGCCATGGCGACTAAGTCACGGCTGCGCAGATCAAACGTGTTTCTATTGAACAATCCTCGTACGTGAGAACTTTAGTTTAAAGTGTTCATAGAAAATTGATTCCTAAACATTCAAAGTATACAAAGAGCACGCTTGATCTACAGAAACCTATACAAATTGAACTACTTCATTCTCTCATGACTCAGAGATTGAATTTAAAATTATTGTTTGTAATAATATTGTAACATTACATTTGGAACAACTAATATCGTACCTGATTTAATGAAGACTTTGGTTAAGAAGCTAACAAGAACAATATCTTCCAAGATGATAGTGAAGAGGAACGACTAACCATTTTAGACTGACTAGTAAGACAACTGACCGTACCCAAATTAATGATTTAGGCTAAGTGATGCAAAATACCTTCAACCCCAATTATGACATGAAATTTCAGTATTGACCAAATAAAGAAATATAAAGACAGACGGCTTATGAACCAGTACTATAAAGAAACAAATGGTTTCATTTAATGTATCATAATATCCAGATAATCAAAATACAAATTCAGGGATAATAGGCCCAAACATGTAACATTATGTAAAAGAAATATTGGTAAATAATTAAGTTAATTGATGTGATGAAAATATAAATATACCTTATTATAGATACATAAACCATACAAATAATTGTAACATATAGTGTTCATAAGATTGTCCAGTAAAAAACAAATAATGACATGTTCATTATAACAGTTATAACAAGAGTGAAGCATAACATAGACAGTGTCAGAGTAATTATTAAATTAACTGGCAAAAGACTAATTAGTTAGTACAGAATTTGTTTTATAAATGTGCATGTTATTAGGTTTAAGCACATTGTTTTATTATCATAGTATTTGTGTTGTTTTTTGTATGTAGCAGGTGGAACAGTTATTTTAAAGGAATATCAATTAAATGATATTAATTTCATGTTTTATGTTAACAAATATAACCATAGAACTGGTGTTAAACTGTTATAAATTGATTTGGCAAAGCAGAATAGACTATAAAAGATGTTATGGCTAAGTGTCAAACAATTATACAGTTTAGGTAAAAAAACCAGTTAATTTGTTCAAGGATTCAGTAAAATCATAGCCATGTGTGCATGAAGTTAAAATAATAGAATAGTATGTCTTTTGTTTTGATAAAATAATGTTATGTGTTAAACAGTTTTTATAATTGTTAAAGGATAATTTAACTGAAAAAGATTTTAAACATGGTGATGAAAATAACACCAGTACATAGGCCAGGTGAAACCAACTTTTGTAAATTTTGAACAATAATGTTAGAGATTTTGTAAAACAAAGGTGAAAGGATAAATATATTTATAGGTAATAGTGTACACAACGAATATAGAAACAAAATAATACATATCAAGTTATTTAAGAAAATTTCAAATAACAAAATTGTAACATCTGTAGTTCTTAAGTAAAAATAGGCATGTTTAGTGTCTAAATGTAACAAATGTAAAGATCAAAATAATGCTGATAATGGTTTTAAATTCCCATTCAGTGTAGAAAAGTTATGTTAATTTAAAGATTTTGAACAAATTTCGACTTTGAAATAATGAAAGTATATGACAATGTATGTCCGAATTAGCCAACCAGATTCCAAGTTTACCCTTAGTAACCAGAAATTTCGGATAAATAAAATGAGACTTCTTTGACAACGAGCTTAGCGGATAGACGCGTTTGTAAAACGTCCGACATATTATATAATAAACAGTGTAAAAACGATACAAACATATTAATACAGTTAGAAGTAAACAACAGGAACCTTTTACACTAAGAGAAGAACAACAATTATATATGAGAGAAGACCCAAGAACCAGGGAGAAGATCTGAAGTGGACGAGGACCCTGTATTCGACAAGAACCATAAAAGAAGAGGATTTGGTGATTTTTGACAACTTATTATATTGTACATCATCAACCACATTTGTATACACGACTTTTAAGTACTAATCAACTAAACTACAGACACCATATAACACCAACACTAAGAACACTCACTAATAACACGATTTGAGATTGACACCTTTTCAAACACCACAAGAACCTTTGATTTACATAATAATTATTAAAGCCTGAATTGGACATAACCTATTTGAACTGATAACCACTATACAACTGCCTGTGTGCACGTTACACTATAACATTGTAATATCCTTTAATTGTAAAACTTGTATTTTGATTTATAGAATAATATTTTGTTTAATTGTAATCCCCGAACCATATACGCCCTGAGATACTTTATTTTTTTTAATAGAAACGTTAACGAAGCATTGTTTTGGTCTGAAAGAAATACTGAACGTGGGCTACTACTGCCAACTGGTAAAAAGAAGAGTTACAATTTGCGCCACAATTGTGATTATCCTGTTCAAATTTAAGAACCATTAAACAGTGTTTTTTCTGAATAAAGGAATTCCTATAAGGACATATGTTTGATGCTAATTTGTGTCGTTATTATTGCTGTTCTATTTAGGAAATAAATTCACAGATTGCAGCGGACACGACGGTTGGCAACGTTGAGTGACGTCACGGAAACGTACGGTATAGTGGGAGCAAGCGGCAATTTACGAAACCATTCGCCGTCCTACATAACACATTCATAATTACAAATTGACGACTCCAGTGCGAGTTAGTCGCTACATTATTTATCTATATTATAAATTGACACTTCCAACGGCCGGTGTATATAATTCAAATGCACACAACACTAAATACAAGTAACCTATTCCTGATAACATTGTACGTAACAAATATATTCTTATCGTTACAAGTTGACGAACCCGAAGTGAGACTACATTTCAAGAATTAAGTAACCCTACGAGAATTTTAGTTGGTTACAAATTGACGAACCCAACGCGGGGCTTTACAAAAGAAGGACGTTAGCCCTGATTTATCGTTATATTACAATATACACACCACACTATTATTGCGCATTATATAGAGAAGTCTTTCGTATAATCAAACCAGCGTTAATCACGTGCTAATATTTCACACTTTGTTAAATGTTAAACTATGGATTATAATGCTGACTGTAGCCATTAGTACTGACGGTATGCGAAACGGTTTTGTTGATTAGTACGTTACTCATGATTCATTACTGACGTAATGCTCAGTCCGTCTGATACACTACCTGTTGCGTTTATACAATATTGAATCACCTTCCATTTCTGTCACTGAAGTGGCTTAAAGAATGGTTTACACACAATACTTGTGATACATTCTAAATTAAAACAAATTATTAATCGATCGGGAAATAAAAATAAAACATATTTTGTAGTAATCGATAGAATTAGTCTTATATATAGAGAAAAAGAGTAACTTTTAAAGAAGACGCTTAAACGGTTTTTATGATTAAAGAATGAGTTACATTAATAGCGAGCAAAGTAAATTTAACATGCGCTAATACTGCTGTCCAGTCTAGCGGCTTTATTTGTGACCTCCAAACGGTATACGTCTCACACCATTTTACCCTGTTATTATGTTTCCGTCTTTGGTAACGCTCGTATTGACTAAAGGTCCTGTTTCTCTTTACAGGATTCTAATGATTCTGGGAAACCAATTTTCTGTCGTATCCATTACGCATTACATTGTAGACTAACAAGAAAAAATTTTTCTTTGATACTAAATAGTAGTCGTTTACCCCGAAATTACATTCAGTTTTTGAACAGGTCACACACAAAAAATACAATTTTTTTAATAATACCGAGCTTATTTACTTTAAAAGTTTAAGTTTCTAATTATTCGACACATAACGGGACTAAATTTTTGACTGTGCGTACCTGTCCAAATTTTACAGCATAAATTATTACCTCCTTTTCTTATATAGATTTTGTAACCTAGAAAATTAAAGTCTTTTCCTCAGCTTTCTGGTTACATTATTAACGTAATAAGCAGAAATTCTCAGACACTAAGAAATTCATTCAGCGTTAATAAATAAGTTTTTAAAGTGGAAAAAATAAAGTTAATAGAATTCCTAAGGAAAATACAAATCAAATTTAACAGTTAGTGGAAAACGAATAGTGTATTTCCAGATCTTATACAACATAATAGAACACATGCTATTGTTAATACTAAATCTAACACGCACAGAAAACATTTGGAAAATAATAGTATTCAATCATGCTATATTAAGTGTAAACAATCCGATTGCATACGACTTTTAAAACAAATAAAACTAAACTACTAGATAACGATGCTTTTATTACTTAAACTGACAATAGTCATAATTGTCGAAGTTATAATGTATCAAATGTTTTTGATTTTATAAATGATATCAAAATTTAATTGATATCGGAACACCCGATAATGACTTTTTTGTAGCCCTAAACAACATGATAAACAAGTGAACAGGCCTGTCTGACGAGACCATACGATGTACGCTCAAGCACCTAGAATTCATAAATGAGGCACTCCAATTAGCTCCTTGTATTAAAATGCGATAACAATCACAGTACAAAATTAGTATAGCTTTATTAATGAAATGAAGGACATTAGAATGCAGTTTAATTAGAAGTTAGCTTCGATGGACATCGTCAAGTTTTACTCTACTATATCTGTTAAAAATATTATAGCCATTCTAAAAAAATCGACACAGTGAGGTCAAAATATTAAGCTCTCAACTTATGACCGAACTAACTGAATTAGTAGAAGTTGCATAAAACTAAATAATTTCACGTTTAATGTTAATTATTATATCAAGTAGAAAGGCCTTGTCATGAAATCACCACACTCAGGTTTACTGGACGACGTATATTTAAATCACTATAAAAATACGTATTTATTGTACAATAAAAATAAATTTAACAATAAAATTGTATCCTATACACGGTATGTAGATGACCAATTTACAGTTTTTGGATGGCATCCTACAACAAATAGATACTTTTAATACCTACATGAATAGGTATAACATAAAGTTACTCCTGAAACAGAAAGCAAAAGAAAAACTTGACTGTTTAGACTTAAACAGTATTAAAACGGGTGAGGAACTTCAAATAAAATAAACATAATATCCAACAACAACAGGTATGACAATAAATGCGGATTCTCATCATCTGCTGCTCCCAAAACTGGCTGATTATAATTGGTTTATACGGTATGTCAGCCACTTATGGTACCATTACTTCCAAAATGATAACTAATACCTTCAGAAAATAGATATAACTACAACCTTTAGAACAAATAATAACATTCAAAAGCTTTTAGTCCTGAAACGTCCTAAAACATGCAGTAGCTGTCATAGCTGTCATAGGTTTTATATAGGCCAAACAGGAAGACCTCTTATACTACTGTTTAGAAAAACATTCTAGAACAAATATTGAAAAAAAGGGGTAGGTAGTGTCGGGGTCACTACCGCTGAGGTTTCTGGCTGAAAACGTCTTATCCTGGCAGTGTTGCTGGGACGGGGTGTTTATAGGTTTGGTAAATAATTCTATAATTCTTGTTCGACACACAATCTCTTGCAATGCATCTTGTTCGACATCTTCACCTAACTCCATATAGTCAACGTCGTCTATAATTATATTCCCACGATTCCTGTGTGTGCTTCTAGTTCGGCGTGTACCACACAACGAACTGAGCCACATTTACAGAATTCAAGTCTTGTAGTCATTCCTCATCTTTCTGAATGATCGTCTTAGTCCATATGTCGCTGCTGTCTTCACTCGGGCCCTCTTCGTCCATAACACTTTTCCTCTTGTGTGCTCTATGTCGCTCCTGCGGTGGCACAGTTGGAAAGAAATTCAGCATTCGACTGTACATGGTCATCGGCATTTGTAGCAATCTCTTCCGTGAGTAGTTTGCTGTAGTCACAGTCCGGGTGCTCTTCGTGCAGTTTTAGAAGTTCACGGTGTAGATTACTTATACCTCTGTTGCTTTTGTTAACATACTCCATTACGCACGAGTACTCGTCTAAGATGAACTACAAGTCTGTGTTTGGGTTCAAAACGTTGGCAATCTATGAGTTAAAAGTATTCGTGAATATCTGCTGTCTGTTCGTTTGACGATCACATTCGGTATTTTGAGCGTGGTGCGTATGAGATTTGGCTACTCTTGTAGTTCAAGCAGTTGTCTTTCAAGAACGCGTCTATGCTGTTATATGTTTTGTTTCCTAACAGCTTCTTCGCCTGTTGCTGCAGCGACACACGGCGTTGGTCAGTGATAGCCATTGGTATCAGTACTCGTGTTGCTTTCATCGGACTGAACGGTATGTTGAAACGACACGATGTCCCGCCGCGTTTGGTGCACGTAAACGTGCGGCGATGTATTTGATTGGTGATCTTATCTTGTATGTAGTCGACACTTACTGAGCACAAGTCTGTTAGTAACTTGATTGTTGGTGGCATGTTCTCGTTGACTGGCTCACAGAGATCATTCTCAAGCCACAGTAGTGTATGTGCGTGTTGCCTTCTTCTGTGCTGGAACTCAGTTCGTATAAAGTAATCCAGTACTCGGTAACGTCCTAACCGATTGTACCTGTGTTTCGACTGCAGCATCATAAGCATAATGTCCACAAATGTATTAAAGTACAAGCAGCAGACTATATAATTTTTGTTTACCAAGTGACTACGTTTACTTCTGTCCAACTCTTGCATGATCTTCTCTCTCGTCACGTTTATATCTTTGAAGTAACTGTTCAAATTATACAAATTTCACGACAAATGGGGCCATTTGCGCTCATCGTTAAGAATACCGTCTGTTTGCCTGGTTGTCAAAGCATCGCAAAGAGTTCCCGCTTTCTTTCCTGCCAGTATTGTACAGAGTTTGGACTTGATTTCAGAAATGCCAAGTTTCTACCCATACACTGCTCCAACAATTTGCGATTCTCAGTCATACGCATAGTTATGCCCTCGGTTAACTACTGTTGCGGACGCAGCGGAACGTGTTATAAACACTGTCTTTCACACGCCGGCGTATCATTTTCATAGCCAATAAGAGTATATGCTGGGATATAACGCCACGGCGATCGCTTTTTCTCGTTCCATTGCTTGAAATCGTCAGCGACACATTGTTTCTGAACTGTCTGCTCACACCGTAGTAGAAACGACAACTATTCTGTATAAACGTCGTCTATGATTTTAAGAGGAATCGAATGCTGGCTAGGAGCGATGTCTAAACAGTGCTCTTTGTTCTAGCGAAGCCTGTATTGTCTAGCGTGTACTATCTCTGAGTCGGGCATAGGGTCAGTGTTTAGCGGCTCGATGTCGTCTGTCGTTGTCGCTTCACTGTCGGTCGTCGCCTCACTGCGTCGTTTGAAACGTTCGTCAACACGAGACCAATCTACTGTTATATTGTAGCCAATAACTTGTACAACGGCTTTTCCACTAAAAAACGTAACCAAGTTTTCAATACAGATTTCTTAACGTAACTGCTCAAGTATGCCGACTTGTGGATTATGCTTTTCTTCAAGTTGACATTTATCGCTTGGTCGTCGTCCAAGTGTCTGGGAGGTTGCTCGACCATTTCTTTCACATCACAAGGCACGTTAATCACTTGGCGCACAATACCGTAGTTGCCCTCATATCGGTATAAACCGATCGGTAGTTGAATTTTATAAACGGTAGTCGCAAAGATATTAGACATTCGCTGAGTGGATCTAAGGGCGGCAAGTGTCTTGGCTTCGGTGGATACGTGAAGCCGTTACTCTTACTCAATATTGGCACACTTCATTGTTTTACAGATGTCCAGCGGTTTCAGTACAACATGAACTGATGAATGTTTTCATCTGTGAATTTTTCTTGTAAGAATTGCAACATAGCTGCATTGGGTCGTTTTAAATCATTTTAGAAACATACACGATCACAACTCCACAAACAAAACCCAACTTGCCGTAGAACGACTTCTCAAAGTGCTCCGTCGCCAGACGCCAATGGGTTATAAACGCTAAATCTCGATTCTCAAACGTCTCATCTGCTTGTATTTCGTAGCATTCTATCCCACTGTCGACATGTGTTGTTTGTGAACTGGCGTTAGGCGTTGCGGCGTCTGCGCAGCTAGTGTTGGCCTAAATTTTTCGACGCTGCCTCATTCTCCGCAGTCGTTCTGCTGCTGTCATAGAGACCTTTTTGCATTCCTCATTCTTGTTTTACTTTGTAAGCGTTTACGATAGACATTTACCTTCTTTTGTGAAGATATTTTTAAATTTTTGAAATTTTAAGGAAAATTTGTCCAAGTTCAACATTTCGTCACATTAAGTTCTCTTATTGAGTACGCGTTCTTGAGCTATACTAATTTTTCCGGGCAGCGAACCAGCGATTTTCCACTCCAAATTGGCAGCCACCACGCGCGTGTGACGTCACGCGCTCAGAGTTAACGCATGACATTCTTTCATCCTTGCTCTTTTGAAAAGCTATATTTAAAAATGCGTTATAGTTTTAAAGATATTGAAGTTTGTCTGGTGTACACAAAATTGTAACATCGACTTTGCTTAAGTCAGCCCCACACCGGACCAGCGGTGTAAGACGTTTTCCGTCAAAAACAAAATCCGATTTTGGACATGGTCTAATGGAAGGAAACAAAAACTATATAAATTTTTATACAAATTTTAAACCACTACGTAGGCTATGTTCCGACTATGTTCCCATGCTCCTGTCAACCTTTTTTCCGTTCATGAGAAAGCTCACCATCCAGCCGTTGGTCAATCAAATGAAGGCGATTCTGGCGCTGTTCATCTGACTCATGATCCAATCGATCACGAACGAAGCTGAGTCTATCCTCGCGCTAACTGCTGCATTCGTTGCTCAAATGTTCACGGATAAAATTAAGGCAGGATCAGCTTTTCCAGCAGGCGGCTTTTGATTTAATCTAGAAACTGTATAATCTCTCGTCTACGACAACCTAACTTGTTGAACAGCAAATGGTTCTAAAAAGTTAATTTAGCATTTTACTGTGCATTTTTAGTAGATGAATTTTTCCAGTTTTCCACATTCCCGAGCTCGATATTTTCTCTAACGTGATGTATCTTTCGTTAACCTTTTCATAATTTAAAATATTTGTTTTACTAAATGCAAATTTTATTTATGAAAAGATAATTTATCCAATTATGTGAGCAAAATTATCAAATTAATACAAAAAATTGAAAAACAAAAAGTTAAATAAAATTAAATCTACTTCAAAAAAGATGAAAACATTTTAACACACCTGGAATTATTTTATAAAACGCTCTATAAAGTAAAAAATAATTTTTTCATTCAATGCTATGCAATATGGAAATTGTGAAATTTTGTAAACAGAAACTCTGTACCGTAATATTTATTATGAAGTTATGTTGTCAGTATCTTATGCTAAGGGACTGAAAAAAAAAAATTCACATAACTTTACCCCAACTTTTGAAGTCTTTAGTGTAACAGTAGAATTTCGTTTACTTTAGTACCGTTACACCGATAGAACAGTACCAGTTTTTTAAAGATTCTTAACAGCTATAGCACATTGAGCTACACTTCACCGACTCGTTTCCCCCTCCAAATACTGAAGCAAGCTGTTAGATATTGTTTACCTTAAAGCTTGTTGTTAATAAACTTGTTCATACTAGTTGAGACTTTACACCTTCCATTACGTTGTACAAGGAAAATACACGGGAAATAATACACAGAATTTCTCAGAACACGTAATTAACTATTTTCTGCTGGATTTTCCCTGAATAACCAACCGTTTTATGAATAGAAGTGATCCATATAGAGTCCACTTGTATTTCACTTGAATAAATTATTTTTAGAAGTTAACTGTCAGTTGTAAAAATATGGTCACTATTATGGGCTGATTGTCGCTGCAGCATTATAGTTGACGAAGGCTATCCAGACACACAGGTTGACTTCACAAATCCGCGTCAGCAAGACGTTGCCCTGTCATTCCGCAAAGCTTAACTTAGTAACGTCTAAGCCTACTTTCATCATATGTGACTAGTCTGCTATTGAGCGCTAACGAGAAAACTGAAGTTTATCATATACACCGCAGGTGCCAGTATCATCTTAAAAATGACTTATCACCTCAAAGGTATGTACCGCATACCAAACGTACCTCTTATGTATTTGGCTCTTGACCCTTACTTTTGAACAATTCAGGTGAAAACCATTTATGGTGAAAACCATCTTATGGGTTACGCATTCTACTTTTAAACATTAAGTGTGTTAACTTCATTACTTTATTACGCTTCAAACGTTTCCGGTACGCTACAAAATTTTAAAAATATAACAGGTTTTCCTTCAGCTCAGTACTTCCTTTCTAATTTTAACTACTTTTTAACACAGGAAATGTTAACAACACACACACGGTGAAGAGTGCGGTAGTCAAATTATTTTGAATTATAACTCGATCTGTTGTATTCCCTCTGTTAAGCATTGGCTTATTCAGGGTTACAGACCCTCACATTGGATAAGTCGCCAATGATGTCTTACACGACTTGTAACACCGGCCGGAAGACTATATCACCTCTTCAGCGGCCGTGGCATATCACGCTCAGAAACCTATAGCTGGTAAATTCTCTACTACCACCAAAACTTCTTCTTCGCTTCTGATTAACAATCCACGATGGTCCAAATCCCTCATGGAAACCATTGGTCAATAACCTCTTTCATGGGAGAATGGTCGCTTCTCCACGGCTGTTAAGAATTGTTCTTTATTGTAACAAATTTGTCGACGTATGTAACGTTCTTCTCTTTCCCGCTTTGCTTTGCCCTTTCTAGTTCTGGCACATTTTGCTGCTTAAATGAATTGTTTCCACTTAAACCCCGTCTTATTTAAACAACAAAGACAAGAACAACGACTTCCTTTTCACGTTCCTTTTTATCGCTCTTTCGTTATTCAACATGACTTTTAAATATTCGTCATGATTGTTTCCTAATGGGCAGTTAGTAAAATGACATATTTTTACTGATGAAATTTATTGCAGGCACAAGAACATGATCTATTTTCTTACCGAAATAGAAAATATTTTCTACCAAAATATATTGTTATGTTGTTCTGTATGGCTCAGTTTTCTATATATAGCTCTCTCTTCTTCTAATTTACCCTCTTAAGGGAATATTGTCATTATGATGTTGCAGCCTAAACGGTGATTTTCCATGATTTTTTATACCTGTCTTTTCTAAATACACACTTGTAGAACAACATATAATTTTCTAAATAATAATTCTCTTTCCTATGGGAAAAGAAGTTCTTAAATCTAAGAAAAGATAAAGTTATAAAAATTTAATTTTATCTATTAAAAAAACAAAAAAATAGATTGATTATGAGTGTAATCTTACACACCACATATAATTTGCCATGCAGTAGGTTGATATACTAGCATAAAACAAACGTTTCTGTTATCTTCCTAGTCTTAAATTTAAATTACTGTTAAACGGACTTGCTATTTTGCATTATAACATAATAACTTAAATTTCGAGATGTTGTCAAATTCTTGATCAGATATTTGTTGTTATTGGAGAAACAAACTGTTATTTCTAAAAGTTAATATAATAAGTTAGGAGTTAATAAATCAATGATAATGAGACTTTTCCGTAAATGCAAACGTATTATAAATGAATATGTGCTAAGTGAATCATATGGACCTCCCCTGCGTGAAGGCAAATCAAGCAAACCATCACGGCGTTTATTATTTTTCTGCTGGTGTTACTGATGCTCGTCTGCTACAGATTCGGAAGAGCAATGTACAGAAGGACTTTCACAAGTTTTACCCAATTAAGAATTTATGACTTTCAATAATTCATCAAGTAAAATAAATACAGGGTTTGACTGGGTTTATATCTACAATGCTTAAAAAACGTTGAAAGAAAAAGTTACATTTTCGCATTTCAGTTTTAGTGAATATTTTAGAGTGTAGCAATATATGCAAGTGACAAATGATTCCTAGATGAAAATCTTTTATTTGACGTGTGTTTTATTTAAATTGTATACGAATACGTAACAGAGTATTATTTATATTATATAATGAGCACGGAGATTGAAGCTCGAGCCACAGTCGAATGCTATAAGTCATACTAGTGGAAAATACCCATTCATTGGACGTTTTATTTTAAACTGTTTCTATACCCTCATGTTAAATTAAAATTTAGGATATATGTTAATTTAATTTTACTTATTGACACTATTAACATCAGAATAACTACTAAACTTTTTTTGGAATGAAATTGTTTTATAATTAAATGTCGATTTTCTTATTGTTTGTAATTGCATGTTTCCAAAGAAACTTGTTTTTTATTGTTAGCAATATTAAATGCAAATATTAGTGCAGTTACTGGATAGAATTTTTGTTTTAGAGACGAGTCACGTTGGCATCATTTTCGATAATTTGAGGTTTTATGTTGTATAGTCAATATAATTAAACATTAATGTAAATATTCTATTGTTACCGTTGCGTCGCTGTTGGAGACCAAGTGCTCATACCCTGTTTGATAATAAATTACGTACGTAATAAGTTATACATTACCTTATAGGTAATACAGTATTTTTGTTTGCAAATATAAAAAGTTGCTAACACAAAAATTAAAAAGATATGTAAATGACAAATACGCCACTGACTAGTGCTTATTTATTCTAATAATGTTTGTTTGTTACTTAAATGTGTGTTTCATGTTTAATAACAATAACTATGTTAATTTACTTGAAATATTCTTGCGGTTTGCAAATAAGCTTTAGATATGCGCATTCCGATAATGAGAAAAGTGGTCGACAACATTTTGTCTCAGGTTAATACGACGGGAATGTCATCTTAGCTGTTTCCGCTGTACACTATATTCTATTTTGTTTAATTATTGCTTCTAAGTTTATATTATTTGATATTTTCATTTGTTACTGCACTTAACATTATTTTATTCAAATTTTAAAAAATAATACAGTTTCAGAATAAATTTTATAATCTCAATACGCGCAATACACTAGAACGTGTAGCAAAAATAGTATTACACTTCAAAGTGTAAACGGTTGTAATTTGTTAAATGGGAAAACATATTATGATGTGTCGTCGTGTCATGCAAATAACGCTTACCATACTATCTGCAAAAATATTGCTTTAAAAACATCACTAATAATTAAAGAGAGATATTACTCAATAGTACAATATCAATTATGTTTTAATTTTTCTTGCTGAAAATAAATAATGATTGTGTAATATTTAATCAGTATGTAACAAGGATGTACAAGTATTATGCAACTGCGTATCTAAAGGTTTTAGCGGGACGCGTCGTTTAGACATGTGCCAGTGAATTTGTATCGAGACGGGTTCAGTACTTTTGTACGTATCGACGATTCAATATTGACACGGTTCTCAATCAGACCAGTACAATACCTGCGTGGTATTTAAACAACGAACAACGCGTCTGAAACCCACTCGATTTATATCAATAAAGCGAACTTAATAATGGCTGCCTCGCCTCTCGTACTTCACTGTTGCTCCATTTCAAAATACAACAGATATTCATGGATTGTAAAATACAAAACACGATTTGTGCTACTCTATCTATAATTTTAAATATTTAATAATTTTGTCACACTGGAGTAAGAGCGGTTTGTCATTGTCGATAGAATTTAAGAAGTAAAATGTAAATATGTAGAAAATTCACATACGTTTTTTAAATGTGTAAATTATAGATTGTAAAAATATTTTAAATTAAACTAAGTAACTTTTATTTGCACGGCTAAAAATAGAATTTTTGTGTAACAGATAATATAGATAATAGGTAATAGAAGTTGGCCCATAAGTTGATTGACAAAATGCATTTTTCAGCAACTTTTAGTGTAAAGTGTATAGGTTTAATCGTAAGACACAATTCTTAAACAATTGTGTCTATGTTGTATCTAAATTTATTGTCGCCGTCAGGAACAGTACCTACATAAATAGTAGGCTACAGAAATAATTAATATAGCCTACATATAATGAGTAATAATATGTATAGAACATTATAATTATGTTTCTGCTTCTTTTTCTACAGCGTCTGCTGTAGAATAATAATAACCTTCTGCTTCTTCTCCATTCAAGCATTATTCATCTTGTTAGTTGAATTAGCAGTCTATGTAATTCCAACTTTGTCGTGTTTACTTTCTAAACTGCTACTTGTCATGTTCCGGACGAGCCCTTCATGTGTTTTCACAATTTTCGTGGTTTTGGACTTGAAAATAGCAGAAACACTGGAAGGGCTTGTCCGGAACATGACAAGTTTTAACAATATTTTGAGTTGAACCCGTTCACGCCCAGCGATGGACGCCAATTTAACAATAATTTTAACAATTACTGTTATATTATCTATTTAATGTCCCGCGTGTGGACGCCAATTTAACATTATTATATATGTTTGACGTTGTGTGCGTCAATTTTAACATTATTTACTTTTTATTCTCTTTATCTCAGGGTTAAAAATAATAATAAATGCTCATTTCTACTGATAGCTCTTAAATTTATTCACATTAGTTTGCTATTACTTGTAAATATTAAAGTAGCACAAAATTCTATGTACTCATTAGTACTTGTAAATATATAAAATTAACACATTACCAAAATTTAATACTCATGGCTAAATCGTAAATATCAAACAATAATACATTAATAACTTGAATACTCATTAAATTGTAAATATCAAACAATAATACATTAATAAAATTGAATACTCATTAAATTGTACATATCAAAATAATACAGTAATAAAATTAGTTATCCAAACTCTCAATCTAATGGTTGCATATTAATGATCATTCATCAATTGCGTTTAGTACTTAAGTAAATTATAATGTTTAGCCTCATCTTATAAATTCTTAATATGAATATCTCTTAAGCTGTTACTATATTTTGTAATTACGGATTCATTTAGAACTTGGAAATAAACATTACTCCAAAACTGATAAACAATGATAATTTTACTTCTAAACAAACTTTAGAATCGATTTCTTTAATTCCTTTACGATTACTTTATTGAATTTTAGTGTGTGTGGATTCTTTGAGATGACAGACTGTGACGATTTAAATTGTGACATTTACAGAATAAAAAAAAATTTAATTAATTAAGGTTGCGTACAATTAACCATTTAAATCTCACAATAATAATAATAAAAACATGTAGGTACTAAGTGTGAATGGAAGAAGTAATTAATAAGGGCAAAGTATCCATAAAGAAAAGGCATATTGTAAATAATTATTGTGTTCGTATTTAACCCTTTGCTTGCTATCAAGCGCCTACCTGTTGATACCGCACTCGACCTGTTTTCCGAGTCTACTGTAATTAAAAATAATAGAGTAAACTAATGTTAATAATTAAAGTATCTGTAGACACAGATAGTAACTAAAACAATTAATTTAAATGATGTATTTTTATCTAGCGATAGTTTGTATAAATAAAAAGTTTATTTAAAGAGAAAACAGGAACTATATATGCTCGCGGAATAAACACCCCACTCTCTCTCGTCATGTACAAGGGTAGCGGACGAAAAATCGCTCTCTTGCGATGACGACGCCCAGCTGTGCAGACGCACGAGCAAAATGCTCTGTTCAAAAGTTATACAATTTGTTGTTAGTGTGGATTAATTAATTATTATTTTGTATTTTACTAACCGTTACAAAAAGTGTAACATGTAACGTTAACAAAAAGAAAATTCCAAAACTTTGTAACAAGAAGAAAGATGTAACTTCAAACGACGAGTGTTAATAAAGAAAAAACGATGACTGCAATCTTCACCGATGGACGAATCTTTTCAACCTCTGACCTGTGGTCATCGACCATCTAAATGAGAACTCTAGTATACCCTACCGATGATGCAGTTCGAGACATCTGAGAATCAACGAGTATCTGTGTAGAAGACTCTACCTATCCTGCAGACGTATTAAGCCATGAACAACAGAGACCAGACCAAGACGAGGACGACGTTTTAGGACTCCCAAGACAGAACCACATGGAGGCGATTACTACATTCAAAAAATAGAGGTGACTCGATAGCACGTCTATCGAGGAATAATGATAATATTTTTTGTAACACAATACTCTATTTAAGAGACTTACAGAGACGATTGATTTTTATAAGAATATAAAAACTTAAATTTGAGAACTTAATTGTAACTATTCAATATCATTCAATTGTAACAGTTTAGATATTAACGTAACGTAGTGTTATTAATACCATTCTTCTAATGGAATATATATGAAGCAAAAAGGTAAAGGTCTTGCAAGATAAAATTTTGAATTAAATATAATTAAAAGATTAGAGACTAAATACCAATGGTTACCCGGATCCAGGGGTATAGCTAGATAAATTTGTTGTGATCCCATATTCTAAATAAAGCATTTCACTTAATTTTACTAATTTAATTAATAACGTCATGGGATCTGTTCTTTGGAGTAAATGTTATATTTCAAATGTTTAATTAAGCAAGTCTTCTTGTTACACACATTTACTGAGTATATAAATCAACAGTTTCACCTTCCCTTATTCCTTGTATGTCTTACTGTGTGTTGTTCTGATTTAAATTTCAGCTCGTCTCTAATAAGGCAGCCTGAAATAATTGGCAGAACCAATTATTTTGGGTTCCCTCCGTTATAACTCTAAAGAAGAGGTTATAAGATGCGCAACTCTGCTAATTTGTTTAAATTTTGCTACTAATAACAAAAAAAATTTTGTGACTTGTGTTGCTAAACAGTAATTGTGTCCCTATTCATAAGCTGTTGATTTATTTACTCGTGTATTTTAATATGTGTCAGAAATTTAAATAAGATAAAATAATAATTAATATTATAGTAATATAGTATAGATAATTTTATTAGTAAATATGATATGTGTAAAGTAAGAGTAACATATAATCCAATGTAAACAAACCATGTAGGTACTTGTTAAAAGTCCCATTCATAAACAACCCCCATTCACGACAATCTCGGACATGTAAATTTCCTGTTGGCGATTGTTTAATATTATCGTAGTCGGTCTCCCCAGTTAGAGTGACAACAATCGGTCACCCTTCTTGTGTGGTGTATTGTTATTTGAAGCGTGTCTGTTCATGTGTTGATAACCGAAGGGGGAATCTGTTGCCGTAAGCATCTGTAAACATGTGTGAGATTCCTCTCTCTCTCTCTTTCTATGTAAAATGACAATCTTTGTCATCTCATTTTAATTGTTTATTAATAAACGTGTAAGAATACGATTTATTCATATTGTTATGTTTGTGTAAAATGATATAGCGTTGTATAGTAGTAAATACTAATCGTAGAATAATTAGTTCTTGCCACTTTACGAAAATGGCTGAATTTAATCCTGATTTATTAGTAAAAGATGAGCTATGCTACGAAGCACTTTTACGAGGTCTAAAACACGTGAATGTAACCGTGTCTGAATTACGAAAATCATTACGCCAAACCGGATCAGAGACAACCTCGCAGTTAGATAAATTGCGTGAACTCGATTATGACGGCGAACGAGAAACCTGTTATGCGAAATATCGGGAACTGATAGTATTATCTCAGAACCTTAAGGACAAGAAATCACCCACGGAACGTTTGCGCGTTACGCAACGTATAGAACATTTAACCCGCCGATTAAATAATTTATTAAGCTGGCCCGACGTCACCGTCGTCCCCGCCGATGTGCAGACGAGGCATTACGCCAATTACCTATAATTATTAACGACTTACGTCGAAAGTCAGATGAATCGAGAATGGAGGAAATTGAGCAATACTTACAAAAATTACATATCTCCCCTGTTCAATCCCCTAATGTAGAAGAACCCCCACCACCTAAAGTTCAGCGTACTCGTGCTAGTCAAAATGCGACCACTAATTCTTCGAAGGAAATACAAAACGTAAATTTGAATGTTGAACTCTACGGAAAGATTTCCCACCCAGTAGAGAAAATAATTAATGAGATTCCTTACACCGATGGGTTAAGTATAACGATACTGTTAACTTTTATAAAATACCTGCTGCAAATAAAAGATTTACAACAATTAAACGATCGGCAAATACTGCAAGTAATATTACCCAAATGTAAACCACCATTACGAGATCGTGTACTAGAAACATTAAACTCAAGTCTTTCAGTAGAAGATCTTCATACGAATATAATCAAATATTTTATCCCCACCGGAAGTTATGAGGATATCAAAAGAAGTACTGTACTTAGAGTACAAGGAGCTCGCGAAAGACTGGCCCATTATATTGCGGATATCCGAGAATCTTCACGTATACTACAAGTCGACTGGACTGAAAAACAATTGGTCGATACGATCCTAGTAGGCTTGTCTCCTGATGAACGCTCCCGTTTAGCACTAATAAGTAGACCCCTTACGTTCGCGGACTTTGAACAATGTAGTATTCATTCTTCCAATGTTTGGTACGCAGATCAGCACAGACATGCATCGATATCCACTACACAAAATAGAAAAGAAATGCATGCCATAGTATCTGACGCAAGAAGTATACCAGAAAGAAGACCATTTCGAAGATCAACCAATGGCCATGGTAGGTCCCAGGAGGCTCAACCACTCCAGGAAACCAGTAAGACACAACGTAAAGAATATGTGTGTTATAACTGCGGAAAATCTGGACATCTCAGTAGATACTGTAAACAAAAAAGGTATAATCAAAACACTCATTATCCAAAAAAAATGTAAGGCAGGGAGATCCAAAACCCTGTGTCTTCCGCAGCATCGTAAAAAAAGGTAAACCCCTGAGAGTCAACAAAATAAAACAAAATAATAATAATAACAAAAGAAAACTAGACCCCTATGTAAAAAAATTTATAGATAAATGTAACGCTATTAATAAGTGTAATTTCAGTAAGTGTCAATTACCTTATGTACAAGTTGACCTTGGTGTAACATCCACCCTTGGTTTAATTGATTCCGGATCAACGCGAAGTTTAATTAGTCATGACCTCGCCAATAAGTTATTTAAACATAATTTAGTCAAACGCAGTCAATCTGTAAACATTAAATGCTCAACCGCTAACAAACAAAACTTAATAATAAAACTTATCATCACGTGTAAAGTTAAAATAAAACATTTGACGTGGTATTTTCCGATGTTAGTAAGCGACGAATTAGGACCCGAGTTAATATTGGGAGCCGATTTTATCAGTAAAACAGGAATAATTCTAAATATTCATGATAAGAAATTTTACTTTGGATTCGATCGTTCACGGAAATATAACTTAGAGGATAATTCAAATAACAGAGAAAGTACTAGCACTACTTCTTCTCATCTAAAGCATCACAAATGTGAATTAGGTCATCTGGAAAGTAAAGATAGACGTAACATACAAAAGTTAATAAATCAATTCTCCAATGTGCTCACCCCTAAGTTAGGACTGACGGATCTGATAGAGTATAAGATAAATTTGAGCGATAATAAAGTAATACGTTTAGCCCCATACAAGTTATCACCGCCAAAAATGGAAGTAATGAGGAACCAAATTAATAAACTATTAGAACAAGGAGTCATCGAACCCTCTACTTCATCTTATTCATCCGCTGCGTTTTTAGTACCCAAAAGCAACGATAAACATAGATTAGTTGTAGACTATAGACAACTAAATAAACGAATAGAATTTGAATCCATTCCACTTCCCGACATCCAGAGTGCTTTTCATTATTTTACGAAAGCAAAAATTTTTACCATTATGGATTTGAATCAGGCTTTTCATCAGATACCACTTTCAGAAGAATCGAAACGTCTCACCGCTTTTGCCGTGCCGTTCAACCTATACCAATTTACTAGGGTACCTTTTGGTATTTCCCAAGGTAGTTCTGTATGTAGCAGATTGTTAGAAAAATTATTTCACGACATAAAGTTTAAATATGTGTACCACTACCTAGACGATATTGTTATTTACAGCGAGTCAATGGAACAACATCTTGCACATATACGTGAAGTATTATCACGATTAGAGAAAGCTGGATTAACTGTAAACCCCAGTAAAGTAAATTTTGTTGTGACACAATTCTCCTTTTTAGGTCACATCGTAAAAAGCAACGGAAAGGTAAGCATAGACCCAGAGCGAACCCGTGCTATCAGAGAATTTTTACCACCGCGGGATGCGAAAGGTATTGCTCGATTTTTAGGAATGATAAATTATTTCCACAAGTATATCCCACATCTAGCCGAAATCGCAGCACCACTAAATACTTTAAGAAAGAAGGGAGTAAAATTTGAGTGGAATGAGCAACGCCAAACCGCATTTGAGAAATTAAAGGAAAGCATCATATCACCCCCCGTACTACAATTAGCCGATTTTAGTAAACCGTTTGTTGTGCAAACCGACAGTTCAAGTGTAGCCCTAGGTGCAGTAATTTATCAGGAAGTAGATAACTCTCGATTACCAATTAGTTACGCTTCACGCACCCTGACGGACCAAGAAAAGAAATACTCCGCATACGAATTAGAATGCTTAGCTATCGTTTTTGCGTTTGAGAAGTTCAAACCATTTTTAGAACATAAAGAGTTTTTGCTAGAAACAGGTAATCAAGCTTTATCCTGGCTACTAAACCACCCAAAACAATTAGGTCGAATCGGAAGATGGGTATTGAGATTAAATTGTTTTAAATTCAAAGTACAACATATTAGAGGCACCCAAAACGTAGTTGCCGATACCCTGTTACGTATGTTCCAGCCTAGTAGTAATAATTACGAAAACAAGAGTAGAGAGACACCTATTATTAATGCGTTAATTACCGAATTTCCTCTTGCATTTACGGATTTAGCCCATTATCAACAACAAGACCCACGTTTGAGTCCGATCATCAAACAACTTGAAAAAGGAAACAAGTCTGAAAAATACCTATTAAATAAGAAAGTATTATGTTGTAGAATAGCTAACGGAAAATATTTGCGTATCATCGCCCCGGATATTATTAAACCTATGCTAATGGAATATTATCACTCTTCCACCATTGGAGCACATATGGGAATAAATAAAACCATACATCGGATTCGGAGAGAATATCACTGGGAAAATATGAACAGTGAGATAGCTAACTTTGTAAAAAGGTGTAAGTTGTGTGCACTCAGCAAACCAGCGAGAAACAGTCAAATAAGTCAGTTAATATCTGAGATTCCTGCCACCCCATTTTCCAAAATTTATTTAGACTTTTCTGGACCCTACCCACGTTCCAAGTCAGGAAATACTATGTTACTAATTTGCGTAGATTCGTTTAGTAAGTTCGTCTGGATGTACCCCATGCGGCGAGCTTTAGCTACGACAACAGTAAGCATTTTACAGAATAGATTATTCAAAGATTTCGGTATTCCAGTCCATCTAGTGTCGGATAACGGACCACAGTTTAAGTCCAAGGAATTCAGGAACATGTGTTTCAAACTAGGTATAAACCACATTACCACTACCGAGTATCGTCCGCAAGGTAATATAGCTGAGAGGTATTTGCGAAACCTAAAATCTGCTTTAATTGCCTACCATGCTAACGACCATACTTCGTGGGACCAGAACCTATCCTGGATACAATTCGCCTTTAATTCGGCATATCATGAAGGACATAAGTCTACCCCAATCGAATTGTTGTTCAAGTATAAACCTAATCACCCATTATCCACAAAGTGGAAAATACATGAATTGTTACCCCTTGAAATTAGGGATAAAAATATTAGAAAGATATGGAACGAAGCGCGCGCTAATTTACGAACAAACTTAGCGAAGTCAAGGAAATATTACGAGCAAAAGAATAAGAATAATAAAGTAAAATACCAAATCGGAGATTTAGTTATGTATAACACGCACCCAACGAGTAGTGCAGTCGATAAGACAACCTCCAAGCTATCTTACAGATGGTGCGGTCCTTATCAAATTCACAAATACTTAACTCCGGTAACTGTGACCCTGTACGAACCCTCTACTCAAAGATATGTGCGAAGGACACATATTTCACAGATAAAACGTTATCTTGAAGAAGAAAATAGTAGAGTGCCAGTTAATTAAATAAGTAAATGTGAAAACAATGTTTAGTACTCAACCGCAAAAGTACTTGAGTAACCTTTGGCTACCTTGTCGTATAAGTAGGTACGAGGCCTGATCAACCTTGAATCCTCTTCATCGAAAGTAGAGCAAAGCAAGAAGTCAGCTGACATCCAATAAAAGTAATGGAGTAATTAAAGAGTAAATTCTATAACGAAGAAAAACTCTCTCGAAAGAAAAGGAAAAATCCGGTAGTAGTAATAAGTAGTAGAGTTAAGGAAATGTAGAATGTTGAAAATACTTTATAATGTAAATTTTATGTAGTAATAGAATTAGCGTGTAAAACATGAAGTATATGTATAGATGGTAAGAAACAGCCAGTCAAGAATGACTTATGCTGCTAGTAATTATATACAGCCAGAAACGGGTGAGAGAAATTTCACACGGAACTCCCCAAGCATACTCTCGGTACATAGCTGACCAAAATTTTAGGAGTCTGTGTTGGTAAGGAGGCGGAGTATGTGACGATTTAAATTGTGACATTTACAGAATAAAAAAAAATTTAATTAATTAAGGTTGCGTACAATTAACCATTTAAATCTCACAATAATAATAATAAAAACATGTAGGTACTAAGTGTGAATGGAAGAAGTAATTAATAAGGGCAAAGTATCCATAAAGAAAAGGTATATTGTAAATAATTATTGTGTTCGTATTTAACCCTTTGCTTGCTACCAAGCGCCTACCTGTTGATACCGGACTCGACCTGTTTTCCGAGTCTACTGTAATTAAAAATAATAGAGTAAACTAATGTTAATAATTAAAGTATCTGTAGACACAGATAGTAACTAAAACAATTAATTTAAATGATGTATTTTTATCTAGCGATAGTTTGTATAAATAAAAAGTTTATTTAAAGAGAAAACAGGAACTATATATGCTCGCGGAATAAACACCCCACTCTCTCTCGTCATGTACAAGGGTAGCGGACGAAAAATCGCTCTCTTGCGATGACGACGCCCAGCTGTGCAGACGCACGAGCAAAATGCTCTGTTCAAAAGTTATACAATTTGTTGTTAGTGTGGATTAATTAATTATTATTTTGTATTTTACTAACCGTTACAAAAAGTGTAACATGTAACGTTAACAAAAAGAAAATTCCAAAAACTTTGTAACAAGAAGAAAGATGTAACTACAAACGACGAGTGTTAATAAAGAAAAAACGATGACTGCAATCTTCACCGATGGACGAATCTTTTCAACCTCTGACCTGTGGTCATGGACCATCTAAATGAGAACTCTAGTATACCCTACCGATGATGCAGTTCGAGACATCTGAGAATCAACGAGTATCTGTGTAGAAGACACTACCTATCCTGCAGACGTATTAAGCCATGAACAACAGAGACCAGACCAAGACGAGGACGACGTTTTAGGACTCCCAAGACAGAACCACATGGAGGCGATTACTACATTCAAAAAATAGAGGTGACTCGATAGCACGTCTATCGAGGAATAATGATAATATTTTTTGTAACACAATACTCTATTTAAGAGACTTACAGAGACGATTGATTTTTATAAGAATATAAAAACTTAAATTTGAGAACTTAATTGTAACTATTCAATATCTTTCAATTGTAACAGTTTAGATATTAACGTAACGTAGTGTTATTAATACCATTCTTCTAATGGAATATATATGAAGCAAAAAGGTAAAGGTCTTGCAAGATAAAATTTTGAATTAAATATAATTAAAAGATTAGATACTAAATACCAATGGTTACACGGATCCGGGGGTATAGCTAGATAAATTTGTTGTGATCCCATATTCTAAATAAAGCATTTCACTTAATTTTACTAATTTAATTAATAACGACATGGGATCTGTTCTTTGGAGTAAATGTTATATTTCAAATGTTTAATAAAGAAAGTCTTCTTGTTACACACATTTACTGAGTATATAAATCAACAGTTTCACCTTCCCTTATTCCTTGTATGTCTTACTGTGTGTTGTTCTGATTTAAATTACAGCTCGTCTCTAATAAGGCAGCCTGAAATAATTGGCAGAACCAATTATTTTGGGTTCCCTCCGTTATAACTCTAAAGAAGAGGTTATAAGACAGTGGATCTAAATTAATTAAGACATGTTTTACTATACTTGGTATTCGAATATCCAATCACTCGGTGGTTGCGGTGACGATTCTCTCATGTCGATCGTTATAGAATCGTGCAGATAACTCCTCCAGATGATAGATGGCACTGGATGAATTCCACGATGTCACTCACAGACACTTCACTCACCAACTCCACGCATTCGGATTATAATTTATGAATAAAAGTTAGCATTCTCTGTTGTACACCGACATCGTAAATCATTTCAAATCGGAATTAATATTACGCACCTTTGTTGCGGTATGTCTGGTTATTAAGTGTTCATGAATGTAGTTTGTGTTGTTAAACGTTCTTAAAAGTTATTGTTGTAAAGTGTTTTTATACACTGAAATTACATTATTGTCTGGTTACTATTTGTTTCAGTTAATGTTCACTGGTAGGCTAATAGTGTGACTCTACTTCATAGTTCGTTTGCTTGTAATGACTGTATTAATTTTTCTTATAAGTTCGAAAACTACCTTCTCACAGTGTGTATCGAATTATTCTAAGTTCGATAAAATGCTAATTTCTCTCGTCACGGACTTCACTCCTCTCGCGTCCGAATTTTTAGTTAGAACTCCTCTCGCGTCCGAATTTTAGTTAGAACTCTTCTCGCGTCCGTATTTTAGTTAGAACTCCTGAGCGCGTTCCTGTCTCCTTCCTATATTTTCCTCGCCAAATCTCCCACCAGACTCTGATTCCAACGACGCCGTGTCCTTATTGGTTCCATATTTTTCCCTCCAAGTCCAAATACCACCCATCTTTTCAAAGGCGTTCTCTGATAGGGCTTCTGGTTCCCCACCAGATTCTTCCCTTGCTTCGTATTTTGAGGTCGTTGTCATTTCCAGCCAACGCAGCAATAAATTGTATCTGTCGTTTTTTCTAAAGTCTTCAGTGACAACTCTGAGTTTCTCTTCCATTTTCATTGTTTCTCAACTTCGTCGCTCTGCCGTTATTATCTATTGTTGTTCAAGGGCCTCGCCTACCCTTCTTTGAAAGTTGGTTTTTTCTTTTAGTTGCCAGGCAACACGCCATCCTTGGGCTTGGACGTACTCTCTGCGCTTTCGTTTCCAAGTAAGGTCAAAACCCTGTCATCGACCGCTGGAGTCCTTCAAATCAATCCACCCTTCGTCGCTTTCTCCTGACAGCTGGCGTACACATATATGCTTGACCATTGTTAAGCCTTTTCTCCTTTAATGGCTCTGTACACATTGTATGTAGTTTCCTATGGAATCAATGTGTTTTCACAAGAAACTGGTGTTCTACGTACCGGGATCAGTGAAGTCTGTTCACAGGGTATGCGTTGCAGCTGCCTACGAAATTTATGACCTGTCCGTCACTACAGCGTGCTTGCTCGTTCCCCTTTTGTCCCTTACAAAATATGTTTTCCACACATACACCCTTCGTTATTGCTTTCTGCGACATTCCTTACTGCTGATTATAAAATAAAACTTTTCGAAATTTTGTTTTGTGTTATATTGTCCCCAAATTTTGTCAGCTTGGATGGACTCTGTACATCCAAAATTGATCCAAAATTTTGCGCCCTTTCAGTAAGGTTTAAATGCCAAAATCTGCGTCCCAATATGCGTACTTTGTCTTGCCTTGTAGTGGCTCGTTCTTCATTGGACCTAGTATAGTGTTGTTTACATTTCGTCGTTGACCTAGTCTCAGCGTAACAGAAAAAGGTTCGTTACATAATGGTAAACACACCCCATCCCTTCTAAAGTACTTTCGCTTTCGACATCCTAAATGAATCCGTTTTTTTTTTTTTTTTTCACTCTAATTAACATGGTATTATATTTACAAATTTATATTTAGTCAAAATCTTAAACTAAATTTGTAATTCTCCTTAACTATTCTTCATATAATATTTCAATATCTACAAAATTCAATTACACAAATTATTCGATACTGGTATTAATATTTCTTGCCTTTAGGATTAATTTTCTTTGTATCCTTTAATACATTTAATTTTTATGTCACAACTTACTAAAATGTGCATCAATATCTCCAAATTAATTGGCTTTAAAAAAAAACTTACCCCATATATATAGAATTCTTAGTGACCATCATACTTTCTATCATCACTAAATTATAAATAGCACATTGGTATTAATAATAATAATACGTATTTCTATATCCTAATTCACTATAGTTTTCTAACCTATTTTATTATTACTGTCTCTGGTTAGTCCATATTTTCTGATATCTCGCTAGCATTTTCACAAAAAAAAACATTTTTTCTTTTCTATTTACTAACATCTTGAACACAATTATATTATACAATCTTATACTAAGCTTGTAAGTTGTCCTTACGTAAACATGATCTTAAATACATACAACTTGAATATTTCTCTTACAATTCTATTAATTGTCTTCACATATATACCATTTAAACATTTACCCTTCTATCTTCTTCACTCTTATTGACATCTATTATCATTAATTGTTTTATTCGTAATCATTAACATGACATTTATTGACTATGACAACTAATCATTAAAATAATTCATTTTATACACTTGCTTTCTTATTTCTATTTTCTTTTATCTCGTGTTACTACTAAGACATTTCATTAATTGTTCTAGCAAATTATAATAATTCTTTTACATTTTTGATAGCCCCCCCCCCTAAGCTTCTGAATGATATTTCTATTTTATACAAGGCAATTGCAAACGATCTAACTACCAGGCATCTGGACATTATTACATAACCCCGTACCCCTTTACTTGCAGTTCCCAGAGATTGGATATCGGTCCTTTGGGTATATTCTTAATAATCCCATTCCAAGCATTCTTTAATCACAGCTACTTCAGCCTTCTGGTTCCTTGTGGTCGAGGAAATTCCATTTTTTTTTTCTCGGGTTCATCATGTTGTCATGCCCTGGTGGTGCTTTTGTTTCAATCCATATCAATTATTTCCTGGGTATGCATAACTCTCATTTGTTTATCCATTAGTGACCTTCATTCCTTAATGATCAATTTCCTTCTGCTCCTTCGTATAACTCATCTTACTATTTCATTCGCTATTAATGTTCTTCATTAATATTCCGTACTTTCACGGTAATGTTTTTTTTTATTTACCATTTATTTAATTTTATTCATAGTATATTCATATCTAATTATTTTCTTTGGTTAATGTAATTTTACACAACCAATCTTATTTAAGGTATTTTATCCAATATTATCTAACTTAATTATTAAATTTTCGGATATTCTTAAGATTGTTTTCTTTAATCCCTTACATTTTATTACTTTTAATTTTCTATTTGTGGAGGCATAGTTGCACGTTTTGTTAAGTGAGTTCCGTTACAACACATTTTGTTGGTAATTAGTAAGGGTATTGAATTCGTGAGTTTCGTTTCACACTTACCTTGCAGTCGGCCGTTGACACCTAAAGAATTTATGACCTGTCTCTGTCTCTCTCTTTTTATGAGGGTGTGTTGAAAGTAGTTCTTTTCGACAACTTCCCACATGCACATTACCATTACTTATGTACGTTCGGGGTTTTTTTTCTCGTTTCTTCGTAAGTTTCTTAATAGCGCGTTCACTAACTGTTTGTGACTCGTTTTTTTTCTCTAGCTTTCCTTCCCGCGTACTTGTGTAATAATGTTTTGAAGTTTTCGAGACTTCTAAGAAATCTCATCTCCATCGCTTGAAATCTTCCTTCCGTTCTCGTACAAATCTTTACAATATTCTTAAGTGGTCCAGCAACTTTCCTCTTTTTTCTCTTTCGTGCTAACGCAGTTCGCCCTTGATACTCATCAGAACGGTTTTTCATCTTCTTAATCTCAGGTTTGGTTTCAAAATTTTTACGTACTTCCCCAGTCCTACTTCTAATTTTTCTATCAGTACTGGTAATATTAATTGTAGTACTCAATTTTTTCTTTTTAGTTCTCTGCTTTTCTTCAGCCTTCGTGTTAGCTGACTCAATTCTCAGGTGGTAACCCTCATACACATTACCATTTGCTTCCAACGCACGATATGCACTATTTTCATCAGTAAAACGTACATATGCATGGATATTTGTTCTGCCTTTATGAAACTCTTTCTTAATAACAGTACGTCTTTTGGGAAATCGTGGATCAGATACTGCAGCATATCGCAATCTCGTATTTACAACCGTACTAAACTTCCTGAAATATTTGATTATTTTCTTTTTTGTAGTTGTGTTTGGTAAGTTGCTAACAAACACAGTACAAGTGTCTTTATCATCTTCATATCTACCATTAATAATTGTAGAGCTTTCTTTTGATCTTGAAGCATGATGTGCAGACAATGCTTTAGTTGTTGAAGATTGATACTCGGTGTCAATTTGATCCACAGTATTTCCATCTAATTTGTTTTCTTCCATTTTTTCTGATTGTTTTTGTAAATCAGTACCCACCTGGTGGTTTTGTCCTCGTAAATCTCTTCCCATTAACTCTATCTGTCTTAGTGTCTCTTCATGTAGTTTTCTTTGTTTTCATCTCTCTTCCTTTCCGCTTCTTCCTTTTGCTTTTTCAATTCTTCAAATTGTTGTTTTATAAATGTCATTAACATTTGAAAATTTGCTTCAGATAACTGCGGCTGTGACTGCGGTCCCCCGGCCCTAGTTTCTACACCGGTTGTTGAGCTTTCTTCATTCATTACGTTTCCGTCCTCAGGCTGCTCATAGCCCATCTGGTTATTGATATCAAACTCACCAGAATTCTCTCCCCTAGATGCCATTTTAGCTTGACTTCGGGTTATCATTCAGAGACTTAGAGACCGATATACGACAACAATAATATAGCTTAAGCTACTTACATGTACTTATTTTAAACTTATTGCTAGCCACTGTCTGTCACTGCCCTAGCTTACTATTTTATCAAGCCCCACGTTGGGCGCTAATTTAACAATATTTTGAGTTGAACCCGTTTACGCCCAGCGATGGACGCCAATTTAACAATAATTTTAACAATTACTGTTATATTATCTATTTAATGTCCCGCGTGTGGACGCCAATTTAACATTATTATATATGTTTGACGTTGTGTGCGTCAATTTTAACATTATTTACTTTTTATTCTCTTTATCTCAGGGTTAAAAATAATAATAAATGCTCATTTCTACTGATAGCTCTTAAATTTATTCACATTAGTTTGCTATTACTTGTAAATATTAAAGTAGCACAAAATTCTATGTACTCATTAGTACTTGTAAATATATAAAATTAACACATTACCAAAATTTAATACTCATGGCTAAATCGTAAATATCAAACAATAATACATTAATAACTTGAATACTCATTAAATTGTAAATATCAAACAATAATACATTAATAAAATTGAATACTCATTAAATTGTACATATCAAAATAATACAGTAATAAAATTAGTTATCCAAACTCTCAATCTAATGGTTGCATATTAATGATCATTCATCAATTGCGTTTAGTACTTAAGTAAATTATAATGTTTAGCCTCATCTTATAAATTCTTAATATGAATATCTCTTAAGCTGTTACTATATTTTGTAATTACGGATTCATTTAGAACTTGGAAATAAACATTACTCCAAAACTGATAAACAATGATAATTTTACTTCTAAACAAACTTTAGAATCGATTTCTTTAATTCCTTTACGATTACTTTATTGAATTTTAGTGTGTGTAGATTCTTTGAGATGACAGACAGTGGATCTAAATTAATTAAGACATGTTTTACTATACTTGGTATTCGAATATCCAATCACTCGGTGGTTGCGGTGACGATTCTCTCATGTCGATCGTTCTAGAATCGTGCAGATAACTCCTCCAGATGATAGATGGCACTGGATGAATTCCACGATGTCACTCACAGACACTTCACTCACCAACTCCACGCATTCGGATTATAATTTATGAATAAAAGTTAGCATTCTCTGTTGTACACCGACATCGTAAATCATTTCAAATCGGAATTAATATTACGTACCTTTGTTGCGGTATGTCTGGTTATTAAGTGTTCATGAATGTAGTTTGTGTTGTTAAACGTTCTTAAAAGTTATTGTTGTAAAGTGTTTTTATACACTGAAATTACATTATTGTCTGGTTACTATTTGTTTCAGTTAATGTTCACTGGTAGGCTAATAGTGTGACTCTACTTCATAGTTCGTTTGCTTGTAATGACTGTATTAATTTTTCTTATAAGTTCGAAAACTACCTTCTCACAGTGTGTATCGAATTATTCTAAGTTCGATAAAATGCTAATTTCTCTCGTCACGGACTTCACTCCTCTCGCGTCCGAATTTTTAGTTAGAACTCCTCTCGCGTCCGAATTTTAGTTAGAACTCTTCTCGCGTCCGTATTTTAGTTAGAACTCCTGAGCGCGTTCCTGTCTCCTTCCTATATTTTCCTCGCCAAATCTCCCACCAGACTCTGATTCCAACGACGCCGTGTCCTTATTGATTCCATATTTTTCCCTCCAAGTCCAAATACCACCCATCTTTTCAAAGGCGTTCTCTGATAGGGCTTCTGGTTCCCCACCAGATTCATCCCTTGCTTCGTATTTTGAGGTCGTTGTCATTTCCAGCCAACGCAGCAATAAATTGTATCTGTCGTTTTTTCTAAAGTCTTCAGTGACAACTCTGAGTTTCTCTTCCATTTTCATTGTTTCTCAACTTCGTCGCTCTGCCGTTATTATCTATTGTTGTTCAAGGGCCTCGCCTACCATTCTTTGAAAGTTGGTTTTTTCTTTTAGTTGCCAGGCAACACCCCATTCTTGCGTTTGGACGTACTCTCTGCGCTTTCGTTTCCAAGTAAGGTCAAAACCCTGTCATCGACCGCTGGAGTCCTTCAAATCAATCCACCCTTCGTCGCTTTCTCCTGACAGCTGGCGTACACATGTATGCTTGACCATTGTTAAGCCTTGTCTCCTTTAATGGCTCTGTACACATTGTATGTAGTTTCCTATGGAATCAATGTGTTTTCACAAAAAACTGGTGTTCTACGTACCGGGATCAGTGAAGTCTGTTCACAGGGTATGCGTTGCAGCTGCCTACGAAATTTATGACCTGTCCGTCACTACAGCGTGCTTGCTCGTTCCCCTTTTGTCCCTTACAAAATATGTTTTCCACACATACACCCTTCGTTATTGCTTTCTGCGACATTCCTTACTGCTGATTATAAAATAAAACTTTTCGAAATTTGTTTTGTGTTATATTGTCCCCAAATTTTGTCAGTTTGGATGGACTCTGTACATCCAAAATTGATCCAAAATTTTGCGCCCATTCAGTAAGGTTTAAATGCCAAAATCTGCGTCCCAATATGCGTACTTTGTGTTGCCTTGTAGTGGCTCGTTCTTCATTGGACCTAGTATAGTGTTGTTTACATTTCGTCGTTGCCCTAGTCTCAGCGTAACAGAAAAAGGTTCGTTACATAATGGTAAACACACCCGATCCCTTTGTGACGATTTCATTAATAAAAATATGTTAATTAATTAAGTTGATAATATATAGGCGAAGAAATTTTAAATTCTTAATAAAATCTCACATTGTAAACTATATCTTATGGCAATCATTTAATAATAATAATATTTAATATAAGTCTAATAATAAAATTAAAAGGGAATGGAATTGTACAGAAAGGGTAAAGCTTATTAATTTATTCCTGCATAAACAAGAACTGACCAGAATTAACTTGTTTTCTGACCCCCAAAATAAACTAAGTATTATTGTAAATTTGTTATTATTTAAATAATTAATTAAGACCACTGTTACGTACTTTGATAACTTCTGCAACTAAGAATATCATGATTTAATTATTTAATCAACCGTAGTCCTTTAATTAAAATTAGAAAAACGGAACTACTTTTATGTTGCCTAGTAATTGTCTTGAGATTACTACGCTCCCCTTAACTATTTTCTGCCACTTGTAATGGAGCGCTCACGCCGTAAGCAGCGTAAAGCGTTGTTAAGCTACGTGTATATATAAAAATGTGAAAGGGTTGATACAATGACTATTTAAATAAGTAATTTGTGTGGTGATGACATCTCTCTATATTATAAACTAACGGACTATGTAAATAATACAGTATTACAACCTAGAAGGTGATAGTCAACTAATCTATCATCATGTGAAGTGTATAACAGTGAAACAAACTTTCTATCTATGTATTCTAACTACAAGAATTACTAAGAATAACTACAGTCGCCGGAGATGAATGTACCACACCAGGAATGATTTCACATACTACTAGAACTTCACCATCACAGTATGATAAGGTAACGACTGAACTTCAAGAAACATCAGGAGGACCGAAGGACGAATTCTGCAGCAACTTCAGGAAACACACAGGTGACATGGAGGCTTGTCTTCCATGGTTAAGAGTTACAAAATTATAAACCCAAAAAGACAATTTAAATTATCATATTAAAGACTTGAAAACTTATGTTTAAATGTAATAACATTAAAGACTTTAGAAACCTGACATTTTAAGGTAACATGTAGTATAAAATCTAATAACGCTAGTTATAGCAAAAAGGTAAAGTTTAAACTAAAAGTTTTGTTGTTTTAGAAGATTAGTAAAAACAAAAAAAAACATTCTTCAAATGGTTAGAGTTTCAATATGGTACATGGCAAGGTGACCATAATTCATTTAATATATTTAATCCCGGATCCGTGGAATTAATCTATAAGATGTACATCATATTTTGAGGCCCCTTTGTAAAGTAGTAATTTATATATTTAATCATATAGTAAACTATATTGTTTGAGAACTTTCAATAGAGAACATAATCACCAAATGTAATAAAGAGATGTCATCTAACTACCGAGTAAAATGAGTGCATAAATCAACAGTCTCCCCTTCCTAATATCCTGCTATATAAATTGTTTATTTGTTGTGATTATTTTCAGTGCTTCACAACGAAGGCAGCCGGTATAATTGGCACTTCCAATTATTACTGGTTCCCTAGGTTATAACTCAAGAGATGAGGTTATAATTTGCGCCACTCTGCTCTGCTGTTGTGCTGTTGTTTTTGCTATTCTACTGCTATTTTGCGAATTTGCTAATTTTGCGTAAGAGAAAAGAAAGAAGTAATTGCGTCCCGATATCCCACGCACAAAAGCTGTTGATCTATACACTCATGTATTTCAATATGTGTCAGAGTTTGAAATAAGATAAAAAATAATAATTAATATTATAGTAAAATAGTATAAATAACTTTATTAGTAAATATAATATGTGTAACGTAATATTAGCATATAATCCAATGTAAACAAACCATGTCGGTACTTGTTAAAAGTCCCATTCATAAACGTGCCACATTCTCGACAATCTCGGACGGGTAGTTTCCTGCTGCCGTTTGTTTAAAATTGTCATTGTTTAGTTGAGTTGAAAATAAGTCACCCTCCTTGTGTGGTCTATTGTTATAAGAAGCGTGTCTGTTCATGTGTTAGTAACCGAAAGGGGAATCTTTTGTCGTACGCATATTCATGCATGTGTGAAATTTCTCTCTCTCTCAAAGTAAAACTATAAAGGTTGTCATAACATTTTATGTGTTTATTTGTAAAAAAAAAAGAAAAAGGAGTAAGAACACGATTGATTTATAGTTTTATATTTTTGTGTAAAAAAAAAGGAAGCGTTGTATAACAATTAATGCAAATAGTAGAATAATTAGTTATAGCCGCTCACGTTAAAAAAATGGCCGAATTTAATCCTGATCTGTTATTAAAAGATGAGCTATGCTACGAGGCAATTTTACGAGGTCTAAAACACGTAAATGTAACCGTGTCGGAGTTACGAAAATCATTACGCCAAACCGGATCAGATACACCCTCGCAGTTAGATAGATTGCGTGAACTCGATTATGACGGCGAACGAGAAACCTGTTATGCGAAATATAGGGAATTGATAGTATTATCTCAAAACCTTGAGGACAAGAAATCACCTACGGAATTTTTGCGCGTTACGCAACGTATAGAACATTTAACCCGCCGGTTAAATAATTTATTAAGCTGGCCCGACGTCACCGTAACCCCCCCCCCGATGTGCAGAAATTTGCGGAGGAGGCATTAAGCCAATTACCCATAATTATCAACGACTTACGACGAAAATCAGACTCATCGAGAATGGAGGAAATTGAGCACTACTTACAAAAATTATATATCTCCCCAGTTCAATCTCCTACTTTAGAACACCCTCTCTCCACCTCGAACCCCGAATCACCCACCGTATCGAAGATACCACTGAGTCATGAACAATTACCTAGTAGAGAATTAAATACCCACACTATGTCAGAACCCCCACCGCCAAATGTTCAGCATACTCGCACTAGTAAATATGCGATTACAAATCCTAATGCAAACATCAATCCTTCGAAAAGTATACCTAACGTATATTTTAATGTAGACCTCTACGGAAAGATTTCCCACCCAGTAGAGAAAATAATTAATGATATTCCTTACACCGATGGCTTAAGCATTACGACTCTATTGACTTTTATCAGATATCTACTGCAAGTAAAAGATCTACAACAATTGAGCGATTGGCAAATACTGCAGGTCATCTTACCCAAATGTAAACCACCTTTACGAGATCGCGTGCTCGAATCATTAAACTCGAATCTTCCGGTAGAAGAACTTCATACAAATATAATCAAATATTTTATTACCACTGGAATATATGAGGAGATAAAAAGGAATACCGTACTTCGAGTACAAAGAGCTCAAGAAAGACTGGCCCACTATATCGCAGACATTAGAGAATATTCACGTCTACTGCAAGTCGACTGGACTGAAAAACAATTAGTCGATACTATATTGGTAGGCTTATCTCCTGAAGAACGCTCCCGTTTAGCTCTAATAAGTAGACCTCTTACTTTCGCTGACCTTGAACAATGTAGTGTGCACTCTTCAAATGTGTGGTATGCAGATCAGCATCGACATGCACCTGTATCCACAACACCACATAGAAAGGAAACACAAGCCCTATCCTCAGATACAAGAAGTCTACGAGAACGACGCCCATTTCGGCGACCAACCTATGTTAATGGCCACGGTAAGTCCAAAGAGCCACCACCTAGACACGAAACCAGTGAGACCCCGCGTAAAGAATATATATGCTATAACTGCGGAAAACCTGGACACCTCAGTAGAAACTGTAAACGGAAACAGTATCACCAGAAAACTCATTATCCAAAAAACATGTAAGGCAGGGAGATCCGAAACCCTGTGTCTTCCGCAGCATCGTGAAAACAGGTAAACCCCTGAGAAACCACAAGTTTAAACAAAATACTAATAATAATAACAAAAGAAAATTAGACCCCTATGTTAGGAAATTTATCGATAAATTTAACGCTATTAGTAAGTGTGATTACAATAGGTGTGAATTACCGTATATACAAGTTGACATTGGTGTTACATCCACCCTCGGATTGATTCCGGATCCACGCGAAGTTTAATTAGTCAAGAGCTAGCCGATCAATTATTTAAACACAATTTAGTTAAACGCAGTCAATCAGTAAATATTAGATGCGCTACAGCTAATAAGCAAAACTTAATGATAAAACTTATCATCACGTTTAAAGTAAAAATTAAAAATCTAACGTGGTATTTTCCAATGTTGGTATGCGACGAATTAGGACCCGAATTAATATTGGGAGCTGATTTTATCAGTAAAACAGGAATAATTTTAGACATTCACGAGAAGATATTTTACTTTGGATTCGATCGTTCACGGAAATATAACTTGCATGATAATGCAAATAACAGAGAAAGTACTAGCACTACTTCTACACATATAAAGCATCACGAATCTGAATTAAGTCATCTGAAAAGTAAAGATAGACGGAACATACAGACTTTAATAAAACAATTCTCCAACGTCCTCACCCCAAAATTAGGACTGACGGATCTAATAGAGTACAAAATAAATTTGAGCGACAACAAAGTAATTCGTTTAGCCCCATACAAATTATCACCACCGAAAATGGAAGTGATGAGGAACCAAATTAATAAATTGTTAGAACAAGGAGTCATCGAACCCTCTACGTCATCTTATTCATCACCTGCGTTTTTAGTACCCAAAAGTAACGACAAACATAGATTAGTGGTGGACTACAGACAACTAAATAAACGGATAGAATTTGAATCTATACCCCTTCCCGACATCCACAGTGCATTTCATTATTTTACTAAAGCAAAAATCTTTACCATTATGGATTTAAATCAGGCATTTCATCAGATACCTCTTTCGGAAGAATCAAAACGTCTTACCGCCTTTGCCGTCCCTTTCAACCTGTACCAATTTACAAGGGTACCTTTTGGTATATCCCAAGGTAGTTCTGTATGTAGCAGATTATTAGAAAAATTATTTCATGACATAAAGTTTAAATATGTGTACCACTACCTAGATGACATTGTTATCTACAGTGAGTCAATTGAGCAACATCTTAATCATCTACGTGAAGTACTAACCCGATTGGAGAAAGCTGGATTAACCGTAAATCTCAGTAAAGTAAATTTTGCTGTGACACAATTCTCATTTTTAGGTCACATCGTAAAAGCCAATGGAAAGGTAAGCATAGACCCAGAGCGAACCCGTGCCATAAGAGAATTTTTACCGCCGCGGGATGCGAAAGGAATAGCCCGATTTTTAGGAATGATAAATTATTTCCATAAGTACATCCCACATCTAGCCGAAATTGCAGCACCGCTAAATACCTTAAGAAAGAAGGGAATTAAATTTGAATGGAATGAGCAACACCAAACCGCATTCGAGAAATTAAAAGAAAGCATAATATCACCCCCCGTACTACAATTAGCCGACTTTACAAAACCATTTGTAGTGCAGACAGACAGTTCTAGTGTCGCCCTAGGTGCAGTAATATATCAGGAAGTAGATAACTCAAGGTTACCTATTAGTTACGCTTCTCGCACCCTAACTGAGCAAGAAAAGAAATACTCCGCATACGAATTAGAATGTTTAGCTATAGTTTTCGCTTTTGAGAAGTTCAAACCATTTTTAGAACATAAGGAGTTTTTATTAGAAACAGATAATCAAGCGTTATCTTGGCTACTAAATCACCCAAAACAATTAGGCCGTATCGGAAGATGGGTATTAAGATTAAATTGTTTTAAATTCAAAGTACAACATATTAGAGGCACCCAAAACATAGTTGCCGATACACTGTCACGTATGTTCCAGCCTAGTAGTAATAATTACGAAAACAAGAGTAGAGAAACGCCGATTATTAATACTTTAATTACCGAATTTCCTCTTGCATTTACGGATTTAGCCCAGTATCAAATACAAGACCCACGTTTGAGTCCAATTATTGAACAACTTGAAAAAGGAAATAAATCAGAGAAATACATATTAAGTAGGAGAGTATTATGTTGTAAAATAGCGAACGGAAAATATCTACGAATAATTGCCCCTGATATTATTAAACCTATGCTGATGGAATATTATCACTCTTCCACCATTGGAGCACATATGGGAATAAATAAAACTATACACCGAATTCGTAAAGAATATCACTAGGAAAATATGAACAGTGAGATCGCCAATTTTGTAAAAAAGTGTAAGTTGTGTGCACTCAGCAGACCCGCTAGAAACAGCCAAATAAGTCAGTTAATCTCAGAGATTCCTGCTACCCCGTTCTCCAAAATTTATTTAGACTTTTCAGGACCCTATCCGCGTTCCAAATCAGGAAATACAATGTTACTAACTTGTGTAGACTCTTTTAGCAAATTTGTCTGGATGTACCCCATGCGGCGAGCCTTAGCTACAACCACAGTAAATATTTTACAGCATAGATTATTTAAAGAATTCGGTATTCCTGTCCATCTAGTGTCGGATAACGGACCACAGTTTAAGTCCAAGGAATTCAGGAACATGTGTTTCAAACTAGGTATAAACCATATTACCACTACAGAGTATCGTCCGCAAGGTAATATAGCTGAGAGGTATTTGCGAAACCTAAAATCTGCTTTAATTGCCTACCATGCTAACGACCATACTTCTTGGGACCAGAACTTATCCTGGATACAATTCGCTTTTAATTCAGCATATCATGAAGGACATAAGTCTACCCCATTCGAATTATTGTTCAAGTATAAACCCAACCACCCATTATCCACTAAGTGGAAAATACATGAATTGTTACCACTTGAAATTAGGGATAAAAATATTAGGAAAATATGGAATGAAGCGCGCGCTAATTTACGAACAAACTTAGCGAAATCAAGGAAATATCACGAGCGAAATAAAAATAATGAAGTAAAGTACCAAATCGGTAACTTAGTTATGTGTAAAACACATCCTACGAGTAGTGCAATCGATAAGACCACTTCCAAGCTATCATACCGATGGTGCGGTCCTTATCAAATTCACAAATATTTAACTCCAGTAACCGTAGCACTGTATGAACCATCTACTCAAAAATATGTACGAAGAACACATATTTCTCAGATAAAACATTATCACGAAGAAGGTAATGGTAGAGTGCAAGTTAAATAAATGTAAAGAAAAAAGAAAGGTATATGTTTTGTACTCAACTGCAAAGGAGTACCAGAGTAATATTTAGCTAGCTAATGGTATAGATAGGTACGAGGCCTGATCACCCTTGAATCCTATTCTTCGAAAGTAGAGCAAAGTAAGAAGTCAGCTGACAGCAAATATGAGAAATAATTAAGTAACAAATTACTTAATGAGTAATTCTATCACTAGAATAACTCCCAACTAAAGAAAACCCCGGTAGTAGTCATAAGTAGTAGTGTTAAGAAAATTTAGAATGTTAACTATATGTTTTATAATGTGTGAATTTTATGTACTATTAGAATTAGTCTGTAAAGTATGATATGTAGATAGTAAGAATGAACAATTCGAGACTGACGTGTGTAACTCATAATTACATACAGAGAGAAAAGGATGAGAGAAATTACACACGGAAATCCCTAAACATACTCTCGGTATACTCAAAAAAAAAAATTATACCGGCGTCTCTGGCTTAAGCGGCGGAGTATGTGACGATTTCATTAATAAAAATATGTTAATTAATTAAGTTGATAATATATAGGCGGAGAAATTTTAAATTCTTAATAAAATCTCACATTGTAAACTAAATCTTATGGCAATCATTTAATAATAATAATATTTAATATAAGTCTAATAATAAAATTAAAAGGGAATGGAATTGTACAGAAAGGGTAAAGCTTATTAATTTATTCCTGCATAAACAAGAACTGACCAGAATTAACTTGTTTTCTGACCCCCAAAATAAACTAAGTATTATTGTAAATTTGTTATTATTTAAATAATTAATTAAGACCATTGTTACGTACTTTGATAACTTCTGCAACTAAGAATATCATGATTTAATTATTTAATCAACCGTAGTCCTTTAATTAAAATTAGAAAAACGGAACTACTTTTATGTTGCCTAGTAATTGTCTTGAGATTACTACGCTCCCCTTAACTATTTTCTGCCACTTGTAATGGAGCGCTCACGCCGTAAGCAGCGTAAAGCGTTGTTAAGCTACGTGTATATATAAAAATGTGAAAGGGTTGATACAATGACTATTTAAATAAGTAATTTGTGTGGTGATGACATCTCTCTATATTATAAACTAACGGACTATGTAAATAATACAGTATTACAACCTAGAAGGTGATAGTCAACTAATCTATCATCATGTGAAGTGTATAACAGTGAAACAAACTTTCTATCTATGTATTCTAACTACAAGAATTACTAAGAATAACTACAGTCGCCGGAGATGAATGTACCACACCAGGAATGATTTCACATACTACTAGAACTTCACCATCACAGTATGATAAGGTAACGACTGAACTTCAAGAAACATCAGGAGGACCGAAGGACGAATTCTGCAGCATCTTCAGGAAACACACAGGTGACATGGAGGCTTGTCTTCCATGGTTAAGAGTTACAAAATTATAAACCCAAAAAGACAATTTAAATTATCATATTAAAGACTTGAAAACTTATGTTTAAATGTAATAACATTAAAGACTTTAGAAACCTGACATTTTAAGGTAACATGTAGTATAAAATCTAATAACGCTAGTTATAGCAAAAAGGTAAAGTTTAAACTAAAAGTTTTGTTGTTTTAGAAGATTAGTAAAAACAAAAAAAAACATTCTTCAAATGGTTAGAGTTTCAATATGGTACATGGCAAGGTGACCATAATTCATTTAATATATTTAATCCCGGATCCGTGGAATTAATCTATAAGATGTACATCATATTTTGAGGCCCCTTTGTAAAGTAGTAATTTATATATTTAATCATATAGTAAACTATATTGTTTGAGAACTTTCAATAGAGAACATAATCACCAAATGTAATAAAGAGATGTCATCTAACTACCGAGTAAAAAGAGTGCATAAATCAACAGTCTCCCCTTCCTAATATCCTGCTATATAAATTGTTTATTTGTTGTGATTATTTTCAGTGCTTCACAACGAAGGCAGCAGGTATAATTGGCACTTCCAATTATTACTGGTTCCCTAGGTTATAACTCAAGAGATGAGGTTATACCTTCTAAAGTACTTTCGCTTTCGACATCCTAAATGAATCCGTTTTTTTTTTTTTTTTTCACTCTAATTAACATGGTATTATATTTACAAATTTATATTTAGTCAAAATCTTAAACTAAATTTGTAATTCTCCTTAACTATTCTTCATATAATATTTCAATATCTACAAAATTCAATTACACAAATTATTCGATACTGGTATTAATATTTCTTGTCTTTAGGATTAATTTTCTTTGTATCCTTTAATACATTTAATTTTTATGTAACAACTTACTAAAATGTGCATCAATATCTCCAAGTTAATTGGCTTTAAAAAAAAACTTACCACATATATATAGAATTCTTAGTGACCATCATACTTTCTATCATCACTAAATTATAAATAGCACATTGGTATTAATAATAATAATACGTATTTCTATATCCTAATTCACTATAGTTTTCTAACCTATTTTATTATTATTGTCTCTGGTTAGTCCATATTTTCTGATATCTCGCTAGCATTTTCACAAAAAAAAAACATTTTTTCTATTCTATTTACTAACATCTTGGAACACAATTATATTATACAATCTTATACTAAGCTTGTAAGTTGTCCTTACGTAAACATGATCTTAAATACATACAACTTGAATATTTCTCTCACAATTCTATTAATTGTCTTCACATATATACCATTTAAACATTTACCCTTCTATCTTCTTCACTCTTATTGACATCTATTATCATTAATTGTTTTATTCATAATCATTAACATGACATTTATTGACTATGACAACTAATCATTAAAATAATTCATTTTATACACTTGCTTTCTTATTCCTATTTTCTGAAAATAGAATAATTTTTAGGGCCCCCTAAGCTTCTGAATGATATTTCTATTTTATACAAGGCAATTTCAAACGATCTAACTACCAGGCATCTGGACATTATTACATAACCCCGTACCCCTTTACTTGCAGTTCCCAGAGATTGGATATCGGTGCTTTGGGTATATTCTTAATAATCCCATTCCAAGCATTCCTTAATCACAGCTACTTCAGCCTTCTGGTGCATTGTGGTCGAGGAAATTCCATTTTTTTTTTCTCGGGTTCATCATGTTGTCATGCCCTGGTGGTGCTTTTGTTTCAATCAATATCAATTATTTCCTGGGTATGCATAACTCTCATTTGTTTATCCATTAGTGACCTTCATTCCTTAATGATCAATTTCCTTCTGCTCCTTCGTATAACTCATCTTGCTATTTCATTCGCTATTAATATTCTTCATTAATATTCCGTACTTTCACGGTAATGTTTTTTTTTATTTACCATTTATTTAATTTTATTCATATTATATTCATATCTATTTATTTTCTTCGGTTAATGTAATTTTACACAACCAATCTTATTTAAGGTATTTTATCCAATATTATCTAACTTAATTATTAAATTTTCGGATATTCTTAAGATTGTTTTCTTTAATCCCTTACATTTTATTACTTTTAATTTTCTATTTGTGGAGGCATAGTTGTACGTTTTGTTAAGTGAGTTCCGTTACAACACATTTTGTTGGTAATTAGTAAGGGTATTGAATTCGTGAGTTTCGTTTCACACTTACCCTGCAGTCGGCCGTTGACACCTAAAGAATTTATGACCTGTCTCTCTCTCTCTCTCTTTTTATGAGGGTGTGTTGAAAGTAGTTCTTTTCGACAACTTCCCTCAGGCACATTACCATTACTTATGTACGTTCGGGGTTTTTTTTTCTCGTTTCTTCGTAAGTTTCTTAATAGCGCGTTCACTAACTGTTTGTGACTCGTTTTTTTTCTCTAGCTTTCCTTCCCGCGTACTTGTGTAATAATGTTTTGAAGTTTTCGAGACTTCTAAGACATCTCATCTCCATCGCTTGAAATCTTCCTTTCGTTCTCGTACAAATCTTTACAATATTCTTGAATGGTCCAGCAACTTTCCTCTTTTTTCTCTTTCGTGCTAACGCAGTTCGCCCTTGATACTCATCAGAACGGTTTTTCATCTTCTTAATCTCAGGTTTGGTTTCAAAATTTTTACGTACTTCCCCAGTCCTACTTCTAATTTTTCTATCAGTACTGGTAATATTAATTGTAGTACTCAATTTTTTCTTTTTAGTTCTCTGCTTTTCTTCAGCCTTCGTGTTAGCTGACTCAATTCTCAGGTGGTAACCCTCATACACATTACCATTTGCTTCCAACGCACGATATGCACCATTTTCATCAGTAAAACGTACATATGCATGGATATTTGTTCTGCCTTTATGAAACTCTTTCTTAATAACAGTACGTCTTTTGGGAAATCGTGGATCAGATACTGCAGCATATCGCAATCTCGTATTTACAACCGTACCAAACTTCCTGAAATATTTGATTATTTTCTTTTTTGTAGTTGTGTTTGGTAAGTTGCTAACAAACACAGTACAAGTGTCTTTATCATCTTCATATCTACCATTAATAATTGTAGAGCTTTCTTTTGATCTTGAAGCATGATGTGCAGACAATGCTTTAGTTGTTGAAGATTGATACTCGGTGTCAATTTGATCCATAGTATTTCCATCTAATTTGTTTTCTTCCATTTTTTCTGATTGTTTTTGTAAATCAGTACCCACCTGGTGGTTTTGTCCTCGTAAATCTCTTCCCATTAACTCTATCTGTCTTAGTGTCTCTTCATGTAGTTTTCTTTGTTTTTCATCTCTCTTCCTTTCCGCTTCTTCCTTTTGCTTTTTCAATTCTTCAAATTGTTGTTTTATAAATGTCATTAACATTTGAAAATTTGCTTCAGATAACTGCGGCTGTGATTGCGGTCCCCCGCCCCTAGTTTCTGCACCGGTTGTTGAGCTTTCTTCATTCATTACGTTTCCGTCCTCAGGCTGCTCGTAGCCCATCTGGTTATTGATATCAAACTCATCTGAATTCTCTCCCCTAGATGCCATTTTAGCTTGACTTCGGGTTATCATTCAGAGACTTAGAGACCGATATACGACAACAATAATATAGCTTAAGCTACTTACATGTACTTATTTTAAACTTATTGCTAGCCACTGTCTGTCACTGCCCTAGCTTACTATTTTATCAAGCCCCACGTTGGGCGCCAATTTAACAATATTTTGAGTTGAACCCGTTTACGCCCAGCGATGGACGCCAATTTAACAATAATTTTAACAATTACTGTTATATTATCTATTTAATGTCCCGCGTGTGGACGCCAATTTAACATTATTATATATGTTTGACGTTGTGTGCGTCAATTTTAACATTATTTACTTTTTGTTCTCTTTATCTCAGGGTTAAAAATAATAATAAATTCTCATTTCTACTGATAGCTCTTAAATTTATTCACATTAGTTTGCTATTACTTGTAAATATTAAAGTAGCACAAAATTCTATGTACTCGTTAGTACTTGTAAATATATAAAATTAACACATTACCAAAATTTAATACTCATGGCTAAATCGTAAATATCAAACAATAATACATTAATAACTTGAATACTCATTAAATTGTAAATATCAAACAATAATACATTAATAAAATTGAATACTCATTAAATTGTACATATTGTAACGCAACATAGTTGACGTTCCCCAACGTTACATAAAAGACTGAATGGAATATGGTCAAAGACCATACCCTGACTTAAGGTTGTTCGATAGTTCATATGTTTGAGAAGGACCTCAAGTAAAAAGGAGGCAATGACTGATATTAAATGTTTAAAACCCAGACTAATGAATGATTGGAGGTAATGAAATGTTTGTTTTGTACTGTGACATGTTAAGGTCTACAGAATATTTATATTGTATGTTGAATGTGTTAAAAATGAAATGATGTTGTTTGATAATAATACTTACTCAATAATTATGTTTATATTTTATATTAGATTTGTTTTTATACAGCACAATATAGTTACCAATGTTAGGCACGGTACTAAGTTGTCAGTATTGTATAAAATTGAAAGATACTGTTGTTCTAATTAATGTTTATAAACTGGATCAGGAGTGTGACCAGTGTTTCAAGTCTAACAAGTAGTTCTGACAATTATGTCATAAATTAATAAAGGGTTCCAGAACCAATTGATTAATGTAAAAACAAATAACCACCAGTAAATTAAAATTCATGTAATTAACTATGTAATCAATAATTAATTGTACAGTAGGTCAGGTAAAAAGAAAATTAAGTTAAAAACCAAATAATGTTATAATGGTTGTAAATGAATCTATAGGCCTAAATTCCATATTAGTGAAAGGAAATTAATACCTTTTTAGTAAACCCAGTCCAACGAAACTCTAGTAAAACATTTACTGTTTAATAAGGAAGGTTAGGGGAGAATTTTATGTGATTCAATATTAATCCAAGCATGGAGTATTTTATTGGAAAGGAGTAGTAATATTCTATAATGCCGGCTCAAGGATATATAGAAAACATGGTTGTTAAGGGCAACTGATTTTTAGTAACTTGTTGATTTTGAATAGATGGTACTGATTGTTACAAGCTATTAGGTTGAGATGAACCGATATATTTAAAAATATATGAATAAATATAAAGAAAATATATATCCTAATTGAAAAAGCAATTTTGCAAAACAATTATACTGGAATGTTAATGAATCATACAAATTAAATAACCCTATAAATTATCAATGAATACAATAAAAAAGAACTGAAAGCGTCTCACCTCATTCACTAAACAATTCCGCTGAATTTGGTATCAAACCAATTCATGCTATAAATTGAAGACCAATAAAGAGTTGAAGCCTGAATTAACGGAAATATTTGGAAATACAGAAGATTCGGTTGACGAAATAACCTTCATTGGCAGCAGAAGCTGAGATTCTAATTCCAATTCACTGGGACCAAGACTTGTGAAGACCGCAAAAGAAGAATAGAAGCCAGAAGATCTCATAAGGGGTTACCAGTACACACCACCATCAATTTTATTGAAAATCAGAGCAGTTTCACTGGATGAAGACGATATAAACTGGATTTTGATCGTTGTTGACAAACGTTCACCGCCTAACGAAGTTTCGTCGATTTGGTAAAAAACAACTTATTTTCATTCCATTGTAATTTAAGTAAATAATATTATTTTGTAAATTGAACAACCTTAATTATGCGTTTTACCTGGCCTTACTAATGGTTCAAAGAACTACACGAACCCTGGTATAAGGATTATTTGTCATTATTTTCAAAGTATATATGTTTTTCTTATTAGAATTCGAATAATTAAGAATCGATACATGTTGGGATAGTCGATTGTATTGTCTTATTGTTTGTCTGAGACAACGTAACTGGTTAAATACCAGAGAAAAATAAATAAAGTACATTTGTTGTATGAGATAACGTTTTAATCATTGCAGAGAAAATACTATATGTAATTGGCGTAATAATTTATTAACAGATTGATACAAACACTCAGAATAACTAACCTATACGCACACATATTTATAATAACAGCGCTCGAAGTTTGCAGCTGGTGAGACGGGAGATTGCTGAACTAACGGGTTTTGCCATACTAAATTTGAATGGAATTTTTATCGTTGAGGGACTAGGGTTGAGACAAAAACCACTTACATTCAGTAAATACTCCATATAAATTGCTCATATTAAACAACCACTGAGAATTAAATTAAGTCTACAGAATACTACCATTATAAATTCAGGAATATAATTCTAAGTTTGTGGACTTAATAATCTGTATTCTGAGGGTTTCACTGGTCACAACCGCAAGGTATATTAATTAATAACATATTAATTAAACCAGGTAACAGCATTTTAATTGTTACGAATCGCCACCTACAACGTACTACTTGGCGTTTGTTACACCGGAGTCTCTTATAACTAATTACACTCATAGACAAGATTTCGTTACAATTTGACGTCTCCAGCTGGTATCATACAATATTACATACGTCCTCACATAATTAACAAGCAGTTCGTTACTGAATTGATTACAACAGTGGGGTTTGAATAAGACGGACATTTTCGCTAGCACCGGCACATAATTAGTCTCTTTACAAATTGGCGCATAACAACGTGGAACTTATTTAAACACGTACTCAACACACCTATATTTTAATTTTATTACAAATTGGCGCTCAACGAGTGGGCTTTAGTTAAGTAAAAACTCATATTATTTGTTACTTAACTTGAGCAGGCAACCATTAGAGGCACAGGAATGCATACGAGAGCTCTTACGAAAAAAATGGAGAAGGAACAAGAGACAGAAGAAGATAGGAGGGAAGAAGAAACAGAGGCAGGTACAGATATTGAAATGGAACAACAGGCGAGCAATACAGAGGATACCCAAGGGGACCAACCAGATAAGGAGGAAGCCAGAGGAGGATTAAATTGGGAAAAATTAATGGAATTAATGAGTAGTATGAAGGAGGATAATAAACAAACTAATGAGAGTTTAAGACAAACTAACGAAAAATTTAAGGAAACTAATGAAAAAATAGACAGTATCAAAGAAGATTCCAAGAAACAGAAGGAAGAATTAAATAAAAAATTTGAAGAAAACTCAGAAAAGCTAGAAAATAAAATAGACAGTATAAACGAAAGGTCAGAAAAGCTAGAAAATAAAATAGATAGTATTAAGGAAAGTACTAGTGAACTTTTAAGGCAAACCATAAAGAAAAATAATGAACGATTGAAGGCCGATTTTAGACAAATCAATGAGAAGCTGGAAAATAAAATAGACAGTATTAATGAGAACTCAAGAAAACAAAACGAAATTTTGAGCGAAAATTTAATCAAACAGATGAATGAAAAGTTTGACAGGAATGATGAGAGTTTGAGGCAGATTCTGGAGAATAACAAACGAATGGATGAGAAAATTGAAAACCATAATAAGGAGTTGCGGCAAATCATCAATGAACAAGGCCTAGCATTGAGGGAAGTCATCAATGGAAGTATTATAATTGTCAATGAAACATGGAACATAGGAGTTGATAGCTGTGAAGTGGAGGTAAAACAGCAAATAAATGAAATTACGGTGGATCTGGAAAAGACAGATGCAACTCAGAGTAGGAGTAGAGACCAAAATTACTCAAATAGGAAACATACAAGCGAAGACCCAAGAAAAATTTGACAAGATACCAATTGATAGAACCGGAAGAATAGAACGGATTCATGATGAAATGAAGATAGTGAGAATAAGACAAATGTGTAAAAGGAAATTAATAAATACACGGGAAGAATTGGAAATGATTAAAAGGGGATTGGTTCAGCTACATAATAGACCAATTACGGAAAACAGAGAAGTAAGGCAAGTGAGAAACTTTAAACGAACCACACTTGAATTCCCAGATGGACTAGAAGGACCAAAAAGGCCAAAACTAACTAAGGAGCATGGAGGACTTGTGGAATTTATGTATGAACCATCAGAAACATTAAGAGACAGTACAGAAGAATCAGTTCAAAGGACGATGATGAGCTTGACTATAAATGACCATTTTATAGTGACAAGAGGCAAGAACTGCACAATAATGAGATATGTCACAAGGACAGAAATAACTCTATACACTAGAGAGACCCGAACAACCAGTATAGAGGAAATAATGGACCACGGTTAAACAGATTCCAAACAGAATATAATGAAAAGGGACGGATTTTATGGATACAGGACCAAGCAACCCATTGTAAATAAAAAACCACAAAATTCTAAAAGTATGTAAGGACAACTTACTCATGTTATTTCGAACAATACAATTTAAAATGAAGAAACTAAAAAAACCCAAAATTCCAAAGGATGTAAGAACAACTTACTCATAATTATTCAGAAACAGTATGATTTAAAATAAAGAGAATAAATACCCCAAAATTCAAAAAATGAAGTAAGCTCAACTTACAAACAAGTATCTAAGAAAACAATTTATGAATTATATAAGAAAGAGAATTTTGAAGATAAAAAGAACAACCAAAGTCGAAAAATAAGTAAGAACACCTTACCATACAATTTAGAAGAAATTGCTTTAAACTGATATGAAAGAAGAAAAATATTTTACACTAATTCAACCTAATAAAAATCATCAAAACCAAAAGACGAAATGAGTTTATCTAATGTAACATAATAGTGAGAAATGTAATTTAGAATGTAAAAGAAATAATAATGATTGTGCCAGAAGAATATAGCTACATAATGTAATGTATAGTACTGACCAAAATCTCATAATCAGCTGTATTGATCACAAAGGAATATGAGCCAATGAAGACAAAGGAATGAAGAAGCCAAAATGGAACCATCAAAAGGATCACCAGAAAAGAAAAAACAAATATTTAAGAATTATCCGTAAACAAAACCCAATTAATAAATGTCAATAAAATAGCCAAGTATTGGAGAGAAAAAGTGTATAATAGAAGGAAGAATTAATATGAAGAAATAATATGATCTGAGTTAAAGTACAGTGAATAATCCCTAGAATATGATTATTATTTATTATTTTATTGAAGGTCACATGATGACTACCTTACGAGGTTTATTAATGAAGATTGACCGTAGAATATTCCAGCAATCATTTGACTGGGCAGAGATGATGTTCCTCTGATCCCAGAAAGTATGTAACGGACGACGGTAATTGGTTAGCCGATAGAGCACCACCGATTCGATTCCAGTTATAATGTTAGGGAGGTTTAGGAAAATTAAATATTAGAGGGAAAACTCACAAATAAATATAGAGAATTAAATAAAACCAGATCCAAAATGTATAATTAATGAAGAATGTCACAAGAATGATTATAGAAATAAGATTTAAACTTGGGAAATAATTGACTTTAAGAAGGAACGAAGACATGATAATAAAATAACGAATAATTGGGAAATATAAAAGTACTATAAATAGGAAACCAATTGGCCAGATACAAATTAGAAGTTTATTTCTTGCTAAACTTTGTTTATACCAAAATAAACTTATTTCGAAGGGGGGGTGTTATGTAACGCAACATAGTTGAGGTTCCCCAACGTTACATAAAAGACTGAATGGAATATGGTCAAAGACCATACCCTGACTTAAGGTTGTTCGATAGTTCATATGTTTGAGAAGGACCTCAAGTAAAAAGGAGGCAATGACTGATATTAAATGTATAAAACCCAGACTAATGAATGATTGGAGGTAATGAAATGTTTGTTTTGTACTGTGACATGTTAAGGTCTACAGAATATTTATATTGTATGTTGAATGTGTTAAAAATGAAATGATGTTGTTTGATAATAATACTTACTCAATAATTATGTTTATATTTTATATTAGATTTGTTTTTATACAGCACAATATAGTTACCAATGTTAGGCACGGTACTAAGTTGTCAGTATTGTATAAAATTGAAAGATACTGTTGTTCTAATTTATGTTTATAAACTGGATCAGGAGTGTGACCAGTGTTTCAAGTCTAACAAGTAGTTCTGACAATTATGTCATAAATTAATAAAGGGTTCCAGAACCAATTGATTAATGTAAAAACAAATAACCACCAGTAAATTAAAATTCATGTAATTAACTATGTAATCAATAATTAATTGTACAGTAGGTCAGGTAAAAAGAAAATTAAGTTAAAAACCAAATAATGTTATAATGGTTGTAAATGAATCTATAGGCCTAAATTCCATATTAGTGAAAGGAAATTAATACCTTTTTAGTAAACCCAGTCCAACGAAACTCTAGTAAAACATTTACTGTTTAATAAGGAAGGTTAGGGGAGAATTTTATGTGATTCAATATTAATCCAAGCATGGAGTATTTTATTGGAAAGGAGTAGTAATATTTTATAATGCCGGCTCAAGGATATATAGAAAACATGGTTGTTAAGGGCAACTGATTTTTAGTAACTTGTTGATTTTGAATAGATGGTACTGATTGTTACAAGCTATTAGGTTGAGATGAACCGATATATTTAAAAATATATGAATAAATATAAAGAAAATATATATCCTAATTGAAAAAGCAATTTTGCAAAACAATTATACTGGAATGTTAATGAATCATACAAATTAAATAACCCTATAAATTATCAATGAATACAATAAAAAAGAACTGAAAGCGTCTCACCTCATTCACTAAACAATTCCGCTGAATTTGGTATCAAACCAATTCATGCTATAAATTGAAGACCAATAAAGAGTTGAAGCCTGAATTAACGGAAATATTTGGAAATACAGAAGATTCGGTTGACGAAATAACCTTCATTGGCAGCAGAAGCTGAGATTCTAATTCCAATTCACTGGGACCAAGACTTGTGAAGACCGCAAAAGAAGAATAGAAGCCAGAAGATCTCATAAGGGGTTACCAGTACACACCACCATCAATTTTATTGAAAATCAGAGCAGTTTCACTGGATGAAGACGATATAAACTGGATTTTGATCGTTGTTGACAAACGTTCACCGCCTAACGAAGTTTCGTCGATTTGGTAAAAAACAACTTATTTTCATTCCATTGTAATTTAAGTAAATAATATTATTTTGTAAATTGAACAACCTTAATTATGCGTTTTACCTGGCCTTACTAATGGTTCAAAGAACTACACGAACCCTGGTATAAGGATTATTTGTCATTATTTTCAAAGTATATATGTTTTTCTTATTAGAATTCGAATAATTAAGAATCGATACATGTTGGGATAGTCGATTGTATTGTCTTATTGTTTGTCTGAGACAACGTAACTGGTTAAATACCAGAGAAAAATAAATAAAGTACATTTGTTGTATGAGATAACGTTTTAATCATTGCAGAGAAAATACTATATGTAATTGGCGTAATAATTTATTAACAGATTGATACAAACACTCAGAATAACTAACCTATACGCACACATATTTATAATAACAGCGCTCGAAGTTTGCAGCTGGTGAGACGGGAGATTGCTGAACTAACGGGTTTTGCCATACTAAATTTGAATGGAATTTTTATCGTTGAGGGACTAGGGTTGAGACAAAAACCACTTACATTCAGTAAATACTCCATATAAATTGCTCATATTAAACAACCACTGAGAATTAAATTAAGTCTACAGAATACTACCATTATAAATTCAGGAATATAATTCTAAGTTTGTGGACTTAATAATCTGTATTCTGAGGGTTTCACTGGTCACAACCGCAAGGTATATTAATTAATAACATATTAATTAAACCAGGTAACAGCATTTTAATTGTTACGAATCGCCACCTACAACGTACTACTTGGCGTTTGTTACACCGGAGTCTCTTATAACTAATTACACTCATAGACAAGATTTCGTTACAATTTGACGTCTCCAGCTGGTATCATACAATATTACATACGTCCTCACATAATTAACAAGCAGTTCGTTACTGAATTGATTACAACAGTGGGGTTTGAATAAGACGGACATTTTCGCTAGCACCGGCACATAATTAGTCTCTTTACAAATTGGCGCATAACAACGTGGAACTTATTTAAACACGTACTCAACACATCCTATATATTTAATTATATTACAAATTGACGCTCGCAACGTGAGGCATCATCGTCGCATATTAACACCTAATTATTTCTTTTATTACAATATAAAAATAATACAGTAATAAAATTAGTTATCCAAACTCTCAATCTAATGGTTGCATATTAATGATCATTCATCAATTGCGTTTAGTACTTAAGTAAATTATAATGTTTAGCCTCATCTTATAAATTCTTAATATGAATATCTCTTAAGCTGTTACTATATTTTGTAATTACGGATTCATTTAGAACTTGGAAATAAACATTACTCCAAAACTGATAAACAATGATAATTTTACTTCTAAACAAGCTTTAGAATCGATTTCTTTAATTCCTTTACGATTACTTTATTGAATTTTAGTGTGTGTGGATTCTTTGAGATGACAGACAGTGGATCTAAATTAATTAAGACATGTTTTACTATACTTGGTATTCGAATATCCAATCACTCGGTGGTTGCGGTGACGATTCTCTCATGTCGATCGTTCTAGAATCGTGCAGATAACTAGTCCAGATGATAGATGGCACTGGATGAATTCCACGATGTCACTCACAGACACTTCACTCACCAACTCCACGCATTCGGATTATAATTTATGAAGAAAAGTTAGCATTCTCTGTTGTACACCGACATCGTAAATCATTTCAAATCTGAATTAATATTACGCACCTTTGTTGCGGTATGTCTGGTTATTAAGTGTTCATGAATGTAGTTTGTGTTGTTAAACGTTCTTAAATGTTATTGTTGTAGAGTGTTTTTATACACTGAAATTACATTATTGTCTGGTTACTATTTGTTTCAGTTAATGTTCACTGGTAGGCTAATAGTGTGACTCTACTTCATAGTTCGTTAGCTTGTAATGACTGTATTAATTTTTGTTATAAGTTCGAAAACTACCTTCTCACAGTGTGTATCGAATTATTCTAAGTTCGATGAAATGCTAATTTCTCTCGTCACGGACTTCACTCCTCTCGCGTCCGAATTTTTAGTTAGAACTCCTCTCGCGTCCGAATTTTAGTTAGAACTCTTCTCGCGTCCGTATTTTAGTTAGAACTCCTGAGCGCGTTCCTGTCTCCTTCCTATATTTTCCTCGCCAAATCTCCCACCAGACTCTGATTCCAACGACGCCGTGTCCTTATTGGTTCCATATTTTTCCCTCCAAGTCCAAATACCACCCATCTTTTCAAAGGCGTTCTCTGATAGGGCTTCTGGTTCCCCACTAGATTCATCCCTTGCTTCGTATTTTGAGGTCGTTGTCATTTCCAGCCAACGCAGCAATAAATTGTATCTGTCGTTTTTTCTAAAGTCTTCAGTGACAACTCTGAGTTTCTCTTCCATTTTCATTGTTTCTCAACTTCGTCGCTCTGCCGTTATTATCTATTGTTGTTCAAGGGCCTCGCCTACCCTTCTTTGAAAGTTGGTTTTTTCTTTTAGTTGCCAGGCGACACCCCATCCTTGCGTTTGGACGTACTCTCTGCGCTTTCGTTTCCAAGTAAGGTCAAAACCCTGTCATCGACCGCTGGAGTCCTTCAAATCAATCCACCCTTCGTCGCTTTCTCCTGACAGCTGGCGTACACATGTATGCTTGACCATTGTTAAGCCTTTTCTCCTTTAATGGCTCTGTACACATTGTATGTAGTTTCCTATTTAATCAATGTGTTTTCACAAAAAACTGGTGTTCTACGTACCGGGATCAGTGAAGTCTGTTCACAGGGTATGCGTTGCAGCTGCCTACGAAATTTATGACCTGTCCGTCACTACAGCGTGCTTGCTCGTTCCCCTTTTGTCCCTTACAAAATATGTTTTCCACACATACACCCTTCGTTATTGCTTTCAGCGACATTCCTTACTGCTGATTATAAAATAAAACTTTTCGAAATTTTGTTTTGTGTTATATTGTCCCCAAATTTTGTCAGTTTGGATGGACTCTGTACATCCAAAATTGATCCAAAATTTTGCGCCCTTTCAGTAAGGTTTAAATGCCAAAATCTGCGTCCCAATATGCGTACTTTGTGTTGCCTTGTAGTGGCTCGTTCTTCATTGGACCTAGTATAGTGTTGTTTACATTTCGTCGTTGACCTAGTCTCAGCGTAACAGAAAAAGGTTCGTTACATAATGGTAAACACACCCCATCCCTTCTAAAGTACTTTCGCTTTCGACATCCTAAATGAATCCGTTTTTTTTTTTTTTTTTCACTCTAATTAACATGGTATTATATTTACAAATTTATATTTAGTCAAAATCTTAAACTAAATTTGTAATTCTCCTTAACTATTCTTCATATAATATTTCAATAGCTACAAAATTCAATTACACAAATTATTCGATACTGGTATTAATATTTCTTGCCTTTAGGATTAATTTTCTTTGTATCCTTTAATACATTTAATTTTTATGTCACAACTTACTAAAATGTGCATCAATATCTCCAAATTAATTGGCTTTAAAAAAAAACTTACCACATATATATAGAATTCTTAGTGACCATCATACTTTCTATCATCACTAAATTATAAATAGCACATTGGTATTAATAATAATAATACGTATTTCTATATCCTAATTCACTATAGTTTTCTAACCTATTTTATTATTACTGTCTCTGGTTAGTCCATATTTTCTGATATCTCGCTAGCATTTACACAAAAAAAACATTTTTTCTTTTCTATTTACTAGCATCTTGGAACACAATTATATTATACAATCTTATACTAAGCTTGTAAGTTGTCCTTACGTAAACATGATCTTAAATACATACAACTTGAATATTTCTCTCACAATTCTATTAATTGTCTTCACATATATACCATTTAAACATTTACCCTTCTATCTTCTTCACTCTTATTGACATCTATTATCATTAATTGTTTTATTCATAATCATTAACATGACATTTATTGACTATGACAACTAATCATTAAAATAATTCATTTTATACACTTGCTTTCTTATTTCTATTTTCTTTTATCTCGTGTTACTACTAAGACATTTCATTAATTGTTCTAGCAAATTATAATAACTCTTTTACATTTTTGATAGCCCCCCCACCTAAGCTTCTGAATGATATTTCTATTTTATACAAGGCAATTGCAAACGATCTACCTACCAGGCATCTGGACATTATTACATAACCCCGTACCCCTTTACTTGCAGTTCCCAGAGATTGGATATCGGTGCTTTGGGTATATTCTTAATAATCCCATTCCAAGCATTCCTTAATCACAGCTACTTCAGCCTTCTGGTGCATTGTGGTCGAGGAAATTCCATTTTTTTTTCTCGGGTTCATCATGTTGTCATGCCCTGGTGGTGCTTTTGTTTCAATCAATATCAATTATTTCCTGGGTATGCATAACTCTCATTTGTTTATCCATTAGTGACCTTCATTCCTTAATGATCAATTTCCTTCTGCTCCTTCGTATAACTCATCTTACTATTTCATTCGCTATTAATATTCTTCATTAATATTCCGTACTTTCACGGTAATGTTTTTTTTTATTTACCATTTATTTAACTTTATACATATTATATTCATATCTATTTATTTTCTTCGGTTAATGTAATTTTACACAACCAATCTTATTTAAGGTATTTTATCCAATATTATCTAACTTAATTATTAAATTTTCGGATATTCTTAAGATTGTTTTCTTTAATCCCTTACATTTAATTACTTTCAATTTTCTATTTGTGGAGGCATAGTTGTACGTTTTGTTAAGTGAGTTCCGTTACAACACATTTTGTTGGTAATTAGTAAGGGTATTGAATTCGTGAGTTTCGTTTCACACTTACCCTGCAGTCGGCCGTTGATACCTAAAGAATTTATGACCTGTCTCTCTCTCTCTCTTTTTATGAGGGTGTGTTGAAAGTAGTTCTTTTCGACAACTTCCCTCAGGCACATTACCATTACTTATGTACGTTCGGGGTTTTTTCTCGTTTCTTCGTAAGTTTCTTAATAGCGCGTTCACTAACTGTTTGTGACTCGTTTTTTTTTCTCTAGCTTTCCTTCCCGCGTACTTGTGTAATAATGTTTTGAAGTTTTCGAGACTTCTAAGAAATCTCATCTCCATCGCTTGAAATCTTCCTTTCGTTCTCGTACAAATCTTTACAATATTCTTGAATGGTCCAGCAACTTTCCTCTTTTTTCTCTTTCGTGCTAACGCAGTTCGCCCTTGATACTCATCAGAACGGTTTTTCATCTTCTTAATCTCAGGTTTGGTTTCAAAATTTTTACGTACTTCCCCAGTCCTACTTCTAATTTTTCTATCAGTACTGGTAATATTAATTGTAGTACTCAATTTTTTCTTTTTAGTTCTCTGCTTTTCTTCAGCCTTCGTGTTAGCTGACTCAATTCTCAGGTGGTAACCCTCATACACATTACCATTTGCTTCCAACGCACGATATGCACTATTTTCATCAGTAAAACGTACATATGCATGGATATTTGTTCTGCCTTTATGAAACTCTTTCTTAATAACAGTACGTCTTTTGGGAAATCGTGGATCAGATACTGCAGCATATCGCAATCTCGTATTTACAACCGTACCAAACTTCCTGAAATATTTGATTATTTTCTTTTTTGTAGTTGTGTTTGGTAAGTTGCTAACAAACACAGTACAAGTGTCTTTATCATCTTCATATCTACCATTAATAATTGTAGAGCTTTCTTTTGATCTTGAAGCATGATGTGCAGACAATGCTTTAGTTGTTGAAGATTGATACTCGGTGTCAATTTGATCCATAGTATTTCCATCTAATTTGTTTTCTTATATTTTTTCTGATCGTTTTTGTAAATCAGTACCCACCTGGTGGTTTTGTCCTCGTAAATCTCTTCCCATTAACTCTATCTGTCTTAGTGTCTCTTCATGTAGTTTTCTTTGTTTTTCATCTCTCTTCCTTTCCGCTTCTTCCTTTTGCTTTTTCAATTCTTCAAATTGTTGTTTTATAAATGTCATTAACATTTGAAAATTTGCTTCAGATAACTGCGGCTGTGATTGCGGTCCCCCGCCCCTAGTTTCTGCACCGGTTGTTGAGCTTTCTTCATTCATTACGTTTCCGTCCTCAGGCTGCTCATAGCCCATCTGGTTATTGATATCAAACTCATCTGAATTCTCTCCCCTAGATGCCATTTTAGCTTGACTTCGGGTTATCATTCAGAGACTTAGAGACCGATATACGACAACAATAATATAGCTTAAGCTACTTACATGTACTTATTTTAAACTTATTGCTAGCCACTGTCTGTCACTGCCCTAGCTTACTATTTTATCAAGCCCCACGTTGGGCGCCAATTTAACAATATTTTGAGTTGAACCCGTTTACGCCCAGCGATGGACGCCAATTTAACAATAATTTCAACAATTACTGTTATATTATCTATTTAATGTCCCGCGTGTGGACGCCAATTTAACATTATTATATATGTTTGACGTTGTGTGCGTCAATTTTAACATTATTTACTTTTTGTTCTCTTCATCTCAGGGTTAAAAATAATAATAAATGCTCATTTCTACTGATAGCTCTTAAATTTATTCACATTAGTTTGCTATTACTTGTAAATATTAAAGTAGCACAAAATTCTATGTACTCATTAGTACTTGTAAATATATAAAATTAACACATTACCAAAGTTTAATACTCATGGCTAAATCGTAAATATCAAACAATAATACATTAATAACTTGAATACTCATTAAATTGTAAATATCAAACAATAATACATTAATAAAATTGAATACTCATTAAATTGTACATATCAAAATAATACAGTAATAAAATTAGTTATCCAAACTCTCAATCTAATGGTTGCATATTAATGATCATTCATCAATTGCGTTTAGTACTTAAGTAAATTATAATGTTTAGCCTCATCTTATAAATTCTTAATATGAATATCTCTTAAGCTGTTACTATATTTTGTAATTACGGATTCATTTAGAACTTGGAAATAAACATTACTCCAAAACTGATAAACAATGATAATTTTACTTCTAAACAAACTTTAGAATTGATTTCTTTAATTCCTTTACGATTACTTTATTGAATTTTAGTGTGTGTGGATTCTTTGAGATGACAGACAGTGGATCTAAATTAATTAAGACATGTTTTACTATACTTGGTATTCGAATATCCAATCACTCGATGGTTGCGGTGACGATTCTCTCATGTCGATCGTTCTAGAATCGTGCAGGTAACTCCTCCAGATGATAGATGGCACTGGATGAATTCCACGATGTCACTCACAGACATTTCACTCACCAACTCCACGCATTCGGATTATAATTTATGAATAAAAGTTAGCATTCTCTGTTGTACACCGACATCGTAAATCATTTCAAATCGGAATTAATATTACGCACCTTTGTTGCGGTATGTCTGGTTATTAAGTGTTCATGAATGTAGTTTGTGTTGTTAAACGTTCTTAAAAGTTATTGTTGTAAAGTGTTTTTATACACTGAAATTACATTATTGTCTGGTTACTATTTGTTTCAGTTAATGTTCACTGGTAGGCTAATAGTGTGACTCTACTTCATAGTTCGTTTGCTTGTAATGACTGTATTAATTTTTCTTATAAGTTCGAAAACTACCTTCTCACAGTGTGTATCGAATTATTCTAAGTTCGATAAAATGCTAATTTCTCTCGTCACGGACTTCACTCCTCTCGCGTAAGTATTTTAGTTAGAACTCCTGAGCGCGTTCCTGTCTCCTTCCTATATTTTCCTCGCCAAATCTCCCACCAGACTCTGATTCCAACGACGCCGTGTCCTTATTGGTTCCATATTTTTCCCTCCAAGTCCAAATACCACCCATCTTTTCAAAGGCGTTCTCTGATAGGGCTTCTGGTTCCCCACCAGATTCTTCCCTTGCTTCGTATTTTGAGGTCGTTGTCATTTCCAGCCAACGCAGCAATAAATTGTATCTGTCGTTTTTTCTAAAGTCTTCAGTGACAACTCTGAGTTTCTCTTCCATTTTCATTGTTTCTCAACTTCGTCGCTCTGCCGATATTATCTATTGTTGTTCAAGGGCCTCGCCTACCCTTCTTTGAAAGTTGGTTTTTTCTTTTAGTTGCCAGGCAACACCCCATCCTTGCGTTTGGACGTACTCTCTGCGCTTTCGTTTCCAAGTAAGGTCAAAACCCTGTCATCGACCGCTGGAGTCCTTCAAATCAATCCACCCTTCGTCGCTTTCTCCTGACAGCTGGCGTACACATGTATGCTTGACCATTGTTAAGCCTTTTCTCCTTTAATGGCTCTGTACACATTGTATGTAGTTTCCTATGGAATCAATGTGTTTTCACAAAAAACTGGTGTTCTACGTACCGGGAGCAGTGAAGTCTGTTCACAGGGTATGCGTTGCAGCTGCCTACGAAATTTATGACCTGTCCGTCACTACAGCGTGCTTGCTCGTTCCCCTTTTGTCCCTTACAAAATATGTTTTCCACACATACACCCTTCGTTATTGCTTTCAGCGACATTCCTTACTGCTGATTATAAAATAAAACTTTTCGAAATTTTGTTTTGTGTTATATTGTCCCCAAATTTTGTCAGTTTGGATGGACTCTGTACATCCAAAATTGATCCAAAATTTTGCGCCCTTTCAGTAAGGTTTAAATGCCAAAATCTGCGTCCCAATATGCGTACTTTGTCTTGCCTTGTAGTGGCTCGTTCTTCATTGGACCTAGTATAGTGTTGTTTACATTTCGTCGTTGACCTAGTCTCAGCGTAACAGAAAAAGGTTCGTTACATAATGGTAAACACACCCCATCCCTTCTAAAGTACTTTCGCTTTCGACATCCTAAATGAATCCGTTTTTTTTTTTTTTTTCACTCTAATTAACATGGTATTATATTTACAAATTTATATTTAGTCAAAATCTTAAACTAAATTTGTAATTCTCCTTAACTATTCTTCATATAATATTTCAATATCTACAAAATTCAATTACACAAATTATTCGATACTGGTATTAATATTTCTTGCCTTTAGGATTAATTTTCTTTGTATCCTTTAATACATTTAATTTTTATGTCACAACTTACTAAAATGTGCATCAATATCTCCAAATTAATTGGCTTTAAAAAAAAACTTACCACATATATATAGAATTCTTAGTGACCATCATACTTTCTATCATCACTAAATTATAAATAGCACATTGGTATTAATAATAATAATACGTATTTCTATATCCTAATTCACTATAGTTTTCTAACCTATTTTATTATTACTGTCTCTGGTTAGTCCATATTTTCTGATATCTCGTTAGCATTTTCACAAAAAAAAACATTTTTTCTTTTCTATTTACTAACATGTTAGAACACAATTATATTATACAATCTTATACTAAGCTTGTAAGTTGTCCTTACGTAAACATGATCTTAAATACATACAACTTGAATATTTCTCTCACAATTCTATTAATTGTCTTCACATATATACCATTTAAACATTTACCCTTCTATCTTCTTCACTCTTATTGACATCTATTATCATTAATTGTTTTATTCATAATCATTAACATGACATTTATTGACTATGACAACTAATCATTAAAATAATTCATTTTATACACTTGCTTTCTTATTTCTATTTTCTTTTATCTCGTGTTACTACTAAGACATTTCATTAATTGTTCTAGCAAATTATAATAATTCTTTTACATTTTTGATAGGCCCCCCCCTATGCTTCTGTATGATATTTCTATTTTATACAAGGCAATTGCAAACGATCTACCTACCAGGCATCTGGACATTATTACATAACCCCGTACCCCTTTACTTGCAGTTCCCAGAGATTGGATATCGGTGCTTTGGGTATATTCTTAATAATCCCATTCCAAGCATTCCTTAATCACAGCTACTTCAGCCTTCTGGTGCCTTGTGGTCGAGGAAATTCCATTTTTTTTTTCTCGGGTTCATCATGTTGTCATGCCCTGGTGGTGCTTTTGTTTCAATCCATATCAATTATTTCCTGGGTATGCATAACTCTCATTTGTTTATCCATTAGTGACCTTCATTCCTTAATGATCAATTTCCTTCTGCTCCTTCGTATAACTCATCTTACTATTTCATTCGCTATTAATGTTCTTCATTAATATTCCGTACTTTCACGGTAATGTTTTTTTTTATTTACCATTTATTTAATTTTATTCATATTATATTCATATCTATTTATTTTCTTCGGTTAATGTAATTTTACACAACCAATCTTATTTAAGGTATTTTATCCAATATTATCTAACTTAATTATTAAATTTTCGGATATTCTTAAGATTGATTTCTTTAATCCCTTACATTTTATTACTTTTAATTTTCTATTTGTGGAGGCATAGTTGTACGTTTTGTTAAGTGAGTTCCGTTACAACACATTTTGTTGGGAATTAGTAAGGGTATTGAATTCGTGAGTTTCGTTTCACACTTACCCTGCAGTCGGCCGTTGACACCTAAAGAATTTATGACCTGTCTCTCTCTCTCTCTCTCTTTATGAGGGTGTGTTGAAAGTAGTTCTTTTCGACAACTTCCCTCAGGCACATTACCATTACTTATGTACGTTCGGGGTTTTTTCTCGTTTCTTCGTAAGTTTCTTAATAGCGCGTTCACTAACTGTTTGTGACTCGTTTTTTTTTCTCTAGCTTTCCTTCCCGCGTACTTGTGTAATAATGTTTTGAAGTTTTCGAGACTTCTAAGAAATCTCATCTCCATCGCTTGAAATCTTCCTTTCGTTCTCGTACAAATCTTTACAATATTCTTGAATGGTCCAGCAACTTTCCTCTTTTTTCTCTTTCGTGCTAACGCAGTTCGCCCTTGATACTCATCAGAACGGTTTTTCATCTTCTTAATCTCAGGTTTGGTTTCAAAATTTTTACGTACTTCCCCAGTCCTACTTCTAATTTTTCTATCAGTACTGGTAATATTAATTGTAGTACTCAATTTTTTCTTTTTAGTTCTCTGCTTTTCTTCAGCCTTCGTGTTAGCTGACTCAATTCTCAGGTGGTAACCCTCATACACATTACCATTTGCTTCCAACGCACGATATGCACTATTTTCATCAGTAAAACGTACATATGCATGGATATTTGTTCTGCCTTTATGAAACTCTTTCTTAATAACAGTACGTCTTTTGGGAAATCGTGGATCAGATACTGCAGCATATCGCAATCTCGTATTTACAACCGTACCAAACTTCCTGAAATATTTGATTATTTTCTTTTTTGTAGTTGTGTTTGGTAAGTTGCTAACAAACACAGTACAAGTGTCTTTATCATCTTCATATCTACCATTAATAATTGTAGAGCTTTCTTTTGATCTTGAAGCATGATGTGCAGACAATGCTTTAGTTGTTGAAGATTGATACTCGGTGTCAATTTGATCCATAGTATTTCCATCTAATTTGTTTTCTTATATTTTTTCTGATCGTTTTTGTAAATCAGTACCCACCTGGTGGTTTTGTCCTCGTAAATCTCTTCCCATTAACTCTATCTGTCTTAGTGTCTCTTCATGTAGTTTTCTTTGTTTTTCATCTCTCTTCCTTTCCGCTTCTTCCTTTTGCTTTTTCAATTCTTCAAATTGTTGTTTTATAAATGTCATTAACATTTGAAAATTTGCTTCAGATAACTGCGGCTGTGATTGCGGTCCCCCGCCCCTAGTTTCTGCACCGGTTGTTGAGCTTTCTTCATTCATTACGTTTCCGTCCTCAGGCTGCTCATAGCCCATCTGGTTATTGATATCAAACTCATCTGAATTCTCTCCCCTAGATGCCATTTTAGCTTGACTTCGGGTTATCATTCAGAGACTTAGAGACCGATATACGACAACAATAATATAGCTTAAGCTACTTACATGTACTTATTTTAAACTTATTGCTAGCCACTGTCTGTCACTGCCCTAGCTTACTATTTTATCAAGCCCCACGTTGGGCGCCAATTTAACAATATTTTGAGTTGAACCCGTTTACGCCCAGCGATGGACGCCAATTTAACAATAATTTCAACAATTACTGTTATATTATCTATTTAATGTCCCGCGTGTGGACGCCAATTTAACATTATTATATATGTTTGACGTTGTGTGCGTCAATTTTAACATTATTTACTTTTTGTTCTCTTCATCTCAGGGTTAAAAATAATAATAAATGCTCATTTCTACTGATAGCTCTTAAATTTATTCACATTAGTTTGCTATTACTTGTAAATATTAAAGTAGCACAAAATTCTATGTACTCATTAGTACTTGTAAATATATAAAATTAACACATTACCAAAGTTTAATACTCATGGCTAAATCGTAAATATCAAACAATAATACATTAATAACTTGAATACTCATTAAATTGTAAATATCAAACAATAATACATTAATAAAATTGAATACTCATTAAATTGTACATATCAAAATAATACAGTAATAAAATTAGTTATCCAAACTCTCAATCTAATGGTTGCATATTAATGATCATTCATCAATTGCGTTTAGTACTTAAGTAAATTATAATGTTTAGCCTCATCTTATAAATTCTTAATATGAATATCTCTTAAGCTGTTACTATATTTTGTAATTACGGATTCATTTAGAACTTGGAAATAAACATTACTCCAAAACTGATAAACAATGATAATTTTACTTCTAAACAAACTTTAGAATTGATTTCTTTAATTCCTTTACGATTACTTTATTGAATTTTAGTGTGTGTGGATTCTTTGAGATGACAGACAGTGGATCTAAATTAATTAAGACATGTTTTACTATACTTGGTATTCGAATATCCAATCACTCGATGGTTGCGGTGACGATTCTCTCATGTCGATCGTTCTAGAATCGTGCAGGTAACTCCTCCAGATGATAGATGGCACTGGATGAATTCCACGATGTCACTCACAGACATTTCACTCACCAACTCCACGCATTCGGATTATAATTTATGAATAAAAGTTAGCATTCTCTGTTGTACACCGACATCGTAAATCATTTCAAATCGGAATTAATATTACGCACCTTTGTTGCGGTATGTCTGGTTATTAAGTGTTCATGAATGTAGTTTGTGTTGTTAAACGTTCTTAAAAGTTATTGTTGTAAAGTGTTTTTATACACTGAAATTACATTATTGTCTGGTTACTATTTGTTTCAGTTAATGTTCACTGGTAGGCTAATAGTGTGACTCTACTTCATAGTTCGTTTGCTTGTAATGACTGTATTAATTTTTCTTATAAGTTCGAAAACTACCTTCTCACAGTGTGTATCGAATTATTCTAAGTTCGATAAAATGCTAATTTCTCTCGTCACGGACTTCACTCCTCTCGCGTCCGTATTTTAGTTAGAACTCCTGAGCGCGTTCCTGTCTCCTTCCTATATTTTCCTCGCCAAATCTCCCACCAGACTCTGATTCCAACGACGCCGTGTCCTTATTGGTTCCATATTTTTCCCTCCAAGTCCAAATACCACCCATCTTTTCAAAGGCGTTCTCTGATAGGGCTTCTGGTTCCCCACCAGATTCTTCCCTTGCTTCGTATTTTGAGGTCGTTGTCATTTCCAGCCAACGCAGCAATAAATTGTATCTGTCGTTTTTTCTAAAGTCTTCAGTGACAACTCTGAGTTTCTCTTCCATTTTCATTGTTTCTCAACTTCGTCGCTCTGCCGTTATTATCTATTGTTGTTCAAGGGCCTCGCCTACCCTTCTTTGAAAGTTGGTTTTTTCTTTTAGTTGCCAGGCAACACCCCATCCTTGCGTTTGGACGTACTCTCTGCGCTTTCGTTTCCAAGTAAGGTCAAAACCCTGTCATCGACCGCTGGAGTCCTTCAAATCAATCCACCCTTCGTCGCTTTCTCCTGACAGCTGGCGTACACATGTATGCTTGACCATTGTTAAGCCTTTTCTCCTTTAATGGCTCTGTACACATTGTATGTAGATTCCTATGGAATCAATGTGTTTTCACAAGAAACTGGTGTTCTACGTACCGGGAGCAGTGAAGTCTGTTCACAGGGTATGCGTTGCAGCTGCCTACGAAATTTATGACCTGTCCGTCACTACAGCGTGCTTGCTCGTTCCCCTTTTGTCCCTTACAAAATATGTTTTCCACACATACACCCTTCGTTATTGCTTTCAGCGACATTCCTTACTGCTGATTATAAAATAAAACTTTTCGAAATTTTGTTTTGTGTTATATTGTCCCCAAATTTTGTCAGTTTGGATGGACTCTGTACATCCAAAATTGATCCAAAATTTTGCGCCCTTTCAGTAAGGTTTAAATGCCAAAATCTGCGTCCCAATATGCGTACTTTGTGTTGCCTTGTAGTGGCTCGTTCTTCATTGGACCTAGTATAGTGTTGTTTACATTTCGTCGTTGACCTAGTCTCAGCGTAACAGAAAAAGGTTCGTTACATAATGGTAAACACACCCCATCCCTTCTAAAGTACTTTCGCTTTCGACATCCTAAATGAAACCGTTTTTTTTTTTTCACTCTAATTAACATGGTATTATATTTACAAATTTATATTTAGTCAAAATCTTAAACTAAATTTGTAATTCTCCTTAACTATTCTTCATATAATATTTCAATATCTACAAAATTCAATTACACAAATTATTCGATACTGGTATTAATATTTCTTGCCTTTAGGATTAATTTTCTTTGTATCCTTTAATACATTTAATTTTTATGTCACAACTTACTAAAATGTGCATCAATATCTCCAAATTAATTGGCTTTAAAAAAAAACTTACCACATATATATAGAATTCTTAGTGACCATCATACTTTCTATCATCACTAAATTATAAATAGCACATTGGTATTAATAATAATAATACGTATTTCTATATCCTAATTCACTATAGTTTTCTAACCTATTTTATTATTACTGTCTCTGGTTAGTCCATATTTTCTGATATCTCGTTAGCATTTTCACAAAAAAAAACATTTTTTCTTTTCTATTTACTAACATGTTAGAACACAATTATATTATACAATCTTATACTAAGCTTGTAAGTTGTCCTTACGTAAACATGATCTTAAATACATACAACTTGAATATTTCTCTCACAATTCTATTAATTGTCTTCACATATATACCATTTAAACATTTACCCTTCTATCTTCTTCACTCTTATTGACATCTATTATCATTAATTGTTTTATTCATAATCATTAACATGACATTTATTGACTATGACAACTAATCATTAAAATAATTCATTTTATACACTTGCTTTCTTATTTCTATTTTCTTTTATCTCGTGTTACTACTAAGACATTTCATTAATTGTTCTAGCAAATTATAATAATTCTTTTACATTTTTGATAGGCCCCCCCCTATGCTTCTGTATGATATTTCTATTTTATACAAGGCAATTGCAAACGATCTACCTACCAGGCATCTGGACATTATTACATAACCCCGTACCCCTTTACTTGCAGTTCCCAGAGATTGGATATCGGTGCTTTGGGTATATTCTTAATAATCCCATTCCAAGCATTCCTTAATCACAGCTACTTCAGCCTTCTGGTGCCTTGTGGTCGAGGAAATTCCATTTTTTTTTTCTCGGGTTCATCATGTTGTCATGCCCTGGTGGTGCTTTTGTTTCAATCCATATCAATTATTTCCTGGGTATGCATAACTCTCATTTGTTTATCCATTAGTGACCTTCATTCCTTAATGATCAATTTCCTTCTGCTCCTTCGTATAACTCATCTTACTATTTCATTCGCTATTAATGTTCTTCATTAATATTCCGTACTTTCACGGTAATGTTTTTTTTTATTTACCATTTATTTAATTTTATTCATATTATATTCATATCTATTTATTTTCTTCGGTTAATGTAATTTTACACAACCAATCTTATTTAAGGTATTTTATCCAATATTATCTAACTTAATTATTAAATTTTCGGATATTCTTAAGATTGATTTCTTTAATCCCTTACATTTTATTACTTTTAATTTTCTATTTGTGGAGGCATAGTTGTACGTTTTGTTAAGTGAGTTCCGTTACAACACATTTTGTTGGGAATTAGTAAGGGTATTGAATTCGTGAGTTTCGTTTCACACTTACCCTGCAGTCGGCCGTTGACACCTAAAGAATTTATGACCTGTCTCTCTCTCTCTCTCTCTTTATGAGGGTGTGTTGAAAGTAGTTCTTTTCGACAACTTCCCTCAGGCACATTACCATTACTTATGTACGTTCGGGGTTTTTTCTCGTTTCTTCGTAAGTTTCTTAATAGCGCGTTCACTAACTGTTTGTGACTCGTTTTTTTTTCTCTAGCTTTCCTTCCCGCGTACTTGTGTAATAATGTTTTGAAGTTTTCGAGACTTCTAAGAAATCTCATCTCCATCGCTTGAAATCTTCCTTTCGTTCTCGTACAAATCTTTACAATATTCTTGAATGGTCCAGCAACTTTCCTCTTTTTTCTCTTTCGTGCTAACGCAGTTCGCCCTTGATACTCATCAGAACGGTTTTTCATCTTCTTAATCTCAGGTTTGGTTTCAAAATTTTTACGTACTTCCCCAGTCCTACTTCTAATTTTTCTATCAGTACTGGTAATATTAATTGTAGTACTCAATTTTTTCTTTTTAGTTCTCTGCTTTTCTTCAGCCTTCGTGTTAGCTGACTCAATTCTCAGGTGGTAACCCTCATACACATTACCATTTGCTTCCAACGCACGATATGCACTATTTTCATCAGTAAAACGTACATATGCATGGATATTTGTTCTGCCTTTATGAAACTCTTTCTTAATAACAGTACGTCTTTTGGGAAATCGTGGATCAGATACTGCAGCATATCGCAATCTCGTATTTACAACCGTACCAAACTTCCTGAAATATTTGATTATTTTCTTTTTTGTAGTTGTGTTTGGTAAGTTGCTAACAAACACAGTACAAGTGTCTTTATCATCTTCATATCTACCATTAATAATTGTAGAGCTTTCTTTTGATCTTGAAGCATGATGTGCAGACAATGCTTTAGTTGTTGAAGATTGATACTCGGTGTCAATTTGATCCATAGTATTTCCATCTAATTTGTTTTCTTATATTTTTTCTGATCGTTTTTGTAAATCAGTACCCACCTGGTGGTTTTGTCCTCGTAAATCTCTTCCCATTAACTCTATCTGTCTTAGTGTCTCTTCATGTAGTTTTCTTTGTTTTTCATCTCTCTTCCTTTCCGCTTCTTCCTTTTGCTTTTTCAATTCTTCAAATTGTTGTTTTATAAATGTCATTAACATTTGAAAATTTGCTTCAGATAACTGCGGCTGTGATTGCGGTCCCCCGCCCCTAGTTTCTGCACCGGTTGTTGAGCTTTCTTCATTCATTACGTTTCCGTCCTCAGGCTGCTCATAGCCCATCTGGTTATTGATATCAAACTCATCTGAATTCTCTCCCCTAGATGCCATTTTAGCTTGACTTCGGGTTATCATTCAGAGACTTAGAGACCGATATACGACAACAATAATATAGCTTAAGCTACTTACATGTACTTATTTTAAACTTATTGCTAGCCACTGTCTGTCACTGCCCTAGCTTACTATTTTATCAAGCCCCACGTTGGGCGCCAATTTAACAATATTTTGAGTTGAACCCGTTTACGCCCAGCGATGGACGCCAATTTAACAATAATTTCAACAATTACTGTTATATTATCTATTTAATGTCCCGCGTGTGGACGCCAATTTAACATTATTATATATGTTTGACGTTGTGTGCGTCAATTTTAACATTATTTACTTTTTGTTCTCTTCATCTCAGGGTTAAAAATAATAATAAATGCTCATTTCTACTGATAGCTCTTAAATTTATTCACATTAGTTTGCTATTACTTGTAAATATTAAAGTAGCACAAAATTCTATGTACTCATTAGTACTTGTAAATATATAAAATTAACACATTACCAAAGTTTAATACTCATGGCTAAATCGTAAATATCAAACAATAATACATTAATAACTTGAATACTCATTAAATTGTAAATATCAAACAATAATACATTAATAAAATTGAATACTCATTAAATTGTACATATCAAAATAATACAGTAATAAAATTAGTTATCCAAACTCTCAATCTAATGGTTGCATATTAATGATCATTCATCAATTGCGTTTAGTACTTAAGTAAATTATAATGTTTAGCCTCATCTTATAAATTCTTAATATGAATATCTCTTAAGCTGTTACTATATTTTGTAATTACGGATTCATTTAGAACTTGGAAATAAACATTACTCCAAAACTGATAAACAATGATAATTTTACTTCTAAACAAACTTTAGAATTGATTTCTTTAATTCCTTTACGATTACTTTATTGAATTTTAGTGTGTGTGGATTCTTTGAGATGACAGACAGTGGATCTAAATTAATTAAGACATGTTTTACTATACTTGGTATTCGAATATCCAATCACTCGATGGTTGCGGTGACGATTCTCTCATGTCGATCGTTCTAGAATCGTGCAGGTAACTCCTCCAGATGATAGATGGCACTGGATGAATTCCACGATGTCACTCACAGACATTTCACTCACCAACTCCACGCATTCGGATTATAATTTATGAATAAAAGTTAGCATTCTCTGTTGTACACCGACATCGTAAATCATTTCAAATCGGAATTAATATTACGCACCTTTGTTGCGGTATGTCTGGTTATTAAGTGTTCATGAATGTAGTTTGTGTTGTTAAACGTTCTTAAAAGTTATTGTTGTAAAGTGTTTTTATACACTGAAATTACATTATTGTCTGGTTACTATTTGTTTCAGTTAATGTTCACTGGTAGGCTAATAGTGTGACTCTACTTCATAGTTCGTTTGCTTGTAATGACTGTATTAATTTTTCTTATAAGTTCGAAAACTACCTTCTCACAGTGTGTATCGAATTATTCTAAGTTCGATAAAATGCTAATTTCTCTCGTCACGGACTTCACTCCTCTCGCGTCCGTATTTTAGTTAGAACTCCTGAGCGCGTTCCTGTCTCCTTCCTATATTTTCCTCGCCAAATCTCCCACCAGACTCTGATTCCAACGACGCCGTGTCCTTATTGGTTCCATATTTTTCCCTCCAAGTCCAAATACCACCCATCTTTTCAAAGGCGTTCTCTGATAGGGCTTCTGGTTCCCCACCAGATTCTTCCCTTGCTTCGTATTTTGAGGTCGTTGTCATTTCCAGCCAACGCAGCAATAAATTGTATCTGTCGTTTTTTCTAAAGTCTTCAGTGACAACTCTGAGTTTCTCTTCCATTTTCATTGTTTCTCAACTTCGTCGCTCTGCCGTTATTATCTATTGTTGTTCAAGGGCCTCGCCTACCCTTCTTTGAAAGTTGGTTTTTTCTTTTAGTTGCCAGGCAACACCCCATCCTTGCGTTTGGACGTACTCTCTGCGCTTTCGTTTCCAAGTAAGGTCAAAACCCTGTCATCGACCGCTGGAGTCCTTCAAATCAATCCACCCTTCGTCGCTTTCTCCTGACAGCTGGCGTACACATGTATGCTTGACCATTGTTAAGCCTTTTCTCCTTTAATGGCTCTGTACACATTGTATGTAGATTCCTATGGAATCAATGTGTTTTCACAAGAAACTGGTGTTCTACGTACCGGGAGCAGTGAAGTCTGTTCACAGGGTATGCGTTGCAGCTGCCTACGAAATTTATGACCTGTCCGTCACTACAGCGTGCTTGCTCGTTCCCCTTTTGTCCCTTACAAAATATGTTTTCCACACATACACCCTTCGTTATTGCTTTCAGCGACATTCCTTACTGCTGATTATAAAATAAAACTTTTCGAAATTTTGTTTTGTGTTATATTGTCCCCAAATTTTGTCAGTTTGGATGGACTCTGTACATCCAAAATTGATCCAAAATTTTGCGCCCTTTCAGTAAGGTTTAAATGCCAAAATCTGCGTCCCAATATGCGTACTTTGTGTTGCCTTGTAGTGGCTCGTTCTTCATTGGACCTAGTATAGTGTTGTTTACATTTCGTCGTTGACCTAGTCTCAGCGTAACAGAAAAAGGTTCGTTACATAATGGTAAACACACCCCATCCCTTCTAAAGTACTTTCGCTTTCGACATCCTAAATGAAACCGTTTTTTTTTTTTTCACTCTAATTAACATGGTATTATATTTACAAATTTATATTTAGTCAAAATCTTAAACTAAATTTGTAATTCTCCTTAACTATTCTTCATATAATATTTCAATATCTACAAAATTCAATTACACAAATTATTCGATACTGGTATTAATATTTCTTGCCTTTAGGATTAATTTTCTTTGTATCCTTTAATACATTTAATTTTTATGTCACAACTTACTAAAATGTGCATCAATATCTCCAAATTAATTGGCTTTAAAAAAAAACTTACCACATATATATAGAATTCTTAGTGACCATCATACTTTCTATCATCACTAAATTATAAATAGCACATTGGTATTAATAATAATAATACGTATTTCTATATCCTAATTCACTATAGTTTTCTAACCTATTTTATTATTACTGTCTCTGGTTAGTCCATATTTTCTGATATCTCGTTAGCATTTTCACAAAAAAAAACATTTTTTCTTTTCTATTTACTAACATGTTAGAACACAATTATATTATACAATCTTATACTAAGCTTGTAAGTTGTCCTTACGTAAACATGATCTTAAATACATACAACTTGAATATTTCTCTCACAATTCTATTAATTGTCTTCACATATATACCATTTAAACATTTACCCTTCTATCTTCTTCACTCTTATTGACATCTATTATCATTAATTGTTTTATTCATAATCATTAACATGACATTTATTGACTATGACAACTAATCATTAAAATAATTCATTTTATACACTTGCTTTCTTATTTCTATTTTCTTTTATCTCGTGTTACTACTAAGACATTTCATTAATTGTTCTAGCAAATTATAATAATTCTTTTACATTTTTGATAGGCCCCCCCCCTATGCTTCTGTATGATATTTCTATTTTATACAAGGCAATTGCAAACGATCTACCTACCAGGCATCTGGACATTATTACATAACCCCGTACCCCTTTACTTGCAGTTCCCAGAGATTGGATATCGGTGCTTTGGGTATATTCTTAATAATCCCATTCCAAGCATTCCTTAATCACAGCTACTTCAGCCTTCTGGTGCCTTGTGGTCGAGGAAATTCCATTTTTTTTTTCTCGGGTTCATCATGTTGTCATGCCCTGGTGGTGCTTTTGTTTCAATCCATATCAATTATTTCCTGGGTATGCATAACTCTCATTTGTTTATCCATTAGTGACCTTCATTCCTTAATGATCAATTTCCTTCTGCTCCTTCGTATAACTCATCTTACTATTTCATTCGCTATTAATGTTCTTCATTAATATTCCGTACTTTCACGGTAATGTTTTTTTTTATTTACCATTTATTTAATTTTATTCATATTATATTCATATCTATTTATTTTCTTCGGTTAATGTAATTTTACACAACCAATCTTATTTAAGGTATTTTATCCAATATTATCTAACTTAATTATTAAATTTTCGGATATTCTTAAGATTGTTTTCTTTAATCCCTTACATTTTATTACTTTTAATTTTCTATTTGTGGAGGCATAGTTGTACGTTTTGTTAAGTGAGTTCCGTTACAACACATTTTGTTGGGAATTAGTAAGGGTATTGAATTCGTGAGTTTCGTTTCACACTTACCCTGCAGTCGGCCGTTGACACCTAAAGAATTTATGACCTGTCTCTCTCTCTCTCTCTCTCTTTATGAGGGTGTGTTGAAAGTAGTTCTTTTCGACAACTTCCCTCAGGCACATTACCATTACTTATGTACGTTCGGGGTTTTTTTTTCTCGTTTCTTCGTAAGTTTCTTAATAGCGCGTTCACTAACTGTTTGTGACTCGTTTTTTTTTTCTCTAGCTTTCCTTCCCGCGTACTTGTGTAATAATGTTTTGAAGTTTTCGAGACTTCTAAGAAATCTCATCTCCATCGCTTGAAATTTTCCTTTCGTTCTCGTGCAAATCTTTACAATATTCTTGAATGGTCCAGCAACTTTCCTATTTTTCCTCTTTCGTCCTAACGCAGTTCGCCCTTGATACTCATCAGAACGGTTTTTCATCTTCTTAATCTCAGGTTTGGTTTCAAAATTTTTACGTACTTCCCCAGTCCTACTTCTAATTTTTCTATCAGTACTGTTAATATTAATTGTAGTACCAATTTTTTCTTTTTAGTTCTCTGCTTTTCTTCAGCCTTCGTGTTAGCTGACTCAATTCTCAGGTGGTAACCCTCATACACATTACCATTTGCTTCCAACGCACGATATGCACTATTTTCATCAGTAAAACGAACATATGCATGGATATTTGTTCTGCCTTTATGAAACTCTTTCTTAATAACAGTACGTCTTTTGGGAAATCGTGGATCAGATACTGCAGCATATCGCAATCTCGTATTTACAACCGTACCAAACTTCCTGAAATATTTGATTATTTTCTTTTTTGTAGTTGTGTTTGGTAAGTTGCTAACAAACACAGTACAAGTGTCTTTATCATCTTCATATCTACCATTAATAATTGTAGAGCTTTCTTTTGATCTTGAAGCATGATGTGCAGACAATGCTTTAGTTGTTGAAGATTGATACTCGGTGTCAATTTGATCCATAGTATTTCCATCTAATTTGTTTTCTTCCATTTTTTCTGATCGTTTTTGTAAATCAGTACCCACCTGGTGGTTTTGTCCTCGTAAATCTCTTCCCATTAACTCTATCTGTCTTAGTGTCTCTTCATGTAGTTTTCTTTGTTTTTCATCTCTCTTCCTTTCCGCTTCTTCCTTTTGCTTTTTCAATTCTTCAAATTGTTGTTTTATAAATGTCATTAACATTTGAAAATTTGCTTCAGATAACTGCGGCTGTGATTGCGGTCCCCCGCCCCTAGTTTCTGCACCGGTTGTTGAGCTTTCTTCATTCATTACGTTTCCGTCCTCAGGCTGCTCATAGCCCATCTGGTTATTGATATCAAACTCATCTGAATTCTCTCCCCTAGATGCCATTTTAGCTTGACTTCGGGTTATCATTCAGAGACTTAGAGACCGATATACGACAACAATAATATAGCTTAAGCTACTTACATGTACTTATTTTAAACTTATTGCTAGCCACTGTCTGTCACTGCCCTAGCTTACTATTTTATCAAGCCCCACGTTGGGCGCCAATTTAACAATATTTTGAGTTGAACCCGTTTACGCCCAGCGATGGACGCCAATTTAACAATAATTTCAACAATTACTGTTATATTATCTATTTAATGTCCCGCGTGTGGACGCCAATTTAACATTATTATATATGTTTGACGTTGTGTGCGTCAATTTTAACATTATTTACTTTTTGTTCTCTTCATCTCAGGGTTAAAAATAATAATAAATGCTCATTTCTACTGATAGCTCTTAAATTTATTCACATTAGTTTGCTATTACTTGTAAATATTAAAGTAGCACAAAATTCTATGTACTCATTAGTACTTGTAAATATATAAAATTAACACATTACCAAAGTTTAATACTCATGGCTAAATCGTAAATATCAAACAATAATACATTAATAACTTGAATACTCATTAAATTGTAAATATCAAACAATAATACATTAATAAAATTGAATACTCATTAAATTGTACATATCAAAATAATACAGTAATAAAATTAGTTATCCAAACTCTCAATCTAATGGTTGCATATTAATGATCATTCATCAATTGCGTTTAGTACTTAAGTAAATTATAATGTTTAGCCTCATCTTATAAATTCTTAATATGAATATCTCTTAAGCTGTTACTATATTTTGTAATTACGGATTCATTTAGAACTTGGAAATAAACATTACTCCAAAACTGATAAACAATGATAATTTTACTTCTAAACAAACTTTAGAATTGATTTCTTTAATTCCTTTACGATTACTTTATTGAATTTTAGTGTGTGTGGATTCTTTGAGATGACAGACAGTGGATCTAAATTAATTAAGACATGTTTTACTATACTTGGTATTCGAATATCCAATCACTCGATGGTTGCGGTGACGATTCTCTCATGTCGATCGTTCTAGAATCGTGCAGGTAACTCCTCCAGATGATAGATGGCACTGGATGAATTCCACGATGTCACTCACAGACATTTCACTCACCAACTCCACGCATTCGGATTATAATTTATGAATAAAAGTTAGCATTCTCTGTTGTACACCGACATCGTAAATCATTTCAAATCGGAATTAATATTACGCACCTTTGTTGCGGTATGTCTGGTTATTAAGTGTTCATGAATGTAGTTTGTGTTGTTAAACGTTCTTAAAAGTTATTGTTGTAAAGTGTTTTTATACACTGAAATTACATTATTGTCTGGTTACTATTTGTTTCAGTTAATGTTCACTGGTAGGCTAATAGTGTGACTCTACTTCATAGTTCGTTTGCTTGTAATGACTGTATTAATTTTTCTTATAAGTTCGAAAACTACCTTCTCACAGTGTGTATCGAATTATTCTAAGTTCGATAAAATGCTAATTTCTCTCGTCACGGACTTCACTCCTCTCGCGTCCGTATTTTAGTTAGAACTCCTGAGCGCGTTCCTGTCTCCTTCCTATATTTTCCTCGCCAAATCTCCCACCAGACTCTGATTCCAACGACGCCGTGTCCTTATTGGTTCCATATTTTTCCCTCCAAGTCCAAATACCACCCATCTTTTCAAAGGCGTTCTCTGATAGGGCTTCTGGTTCCCCACCAGATTCTTCCCTTGCTTCGTATTTTGAGGTCGTTGTCATTTCCAGCCAACGCAGCAATAAATTGTATCTGTCGTTTTTTCTAAAGTCTTCAGTGACAACTCTGAGTTTCTCTTCCATTTTCATTGTTTCTCAACTTCGTCGCTCTGCCGTTATTATCTATTGTTGTTCAAGGGCCTCGCCTACCCTTCTTTAAAAGTTGGCTTTTTCTTTTAGTTGCCAGGCAACACCCCATCCTTGCGTTTGGACGTACTCTCTGCGCTTTCGTTTCCAAGTAAGGTCAAAACCCTGTCATCGACCGCTGGAGTCCTTCAAATCAATCCACCCTTCGTCGCTTTCTCCTGACAGCTGGCGTACACATGTATGCTTGACCATTGTTAAGCCTTTTCTCCTTTAATGGCTCTGTACACATTGTATGTAGTTTCCTATGGAATCAATGTGTTTTCACAAGAAACTGGTGTTCTACGTACCGGGAGCAGTGAAGTCTGTTCACAGGGTATGCGTTGCAGCTGCCTACGAAATTTATGACCTGTCCGTCACTACAGCGTGCTTGCTCGTTCCCCTTTTGTCCCTTACAAAATATGTTTTCTACACATACACCCTTCGTTATTGCTTTCAGCGACATTCCTTACTGCTGATTATAAAATAAAACTTTTCGAAATTTTGTTTTGTGTTATATTGTCCCCAAATTTTGTCAGTTTGGATGGACTCTGTACATCCAAAATTGATCCAAAATTTTGCGCCCTTTCAGTAAGGTTTAAATGCCAAAATCTGCGTCCCAATATGCGTACTTTGTGTTGCCTTGTAGTGGCTCGTTCTTCATTGGACCTAGTATAGTGTTGTTTACATTTCGTCGTTGACCTAGTCTCAGCGTAACAGAAAAAGGTTCGTTACATAATGGTAAACACACCCCATCCCTTCTAAAGTACTTTCGCTTTCGACATCCTAAATGAAACCGTTTTTTTTTTTTTCACTCTAATTAACATGGTATTATATTTACAAATTTATATTTAGTCAAAATCTTAAACTAAATTTGTAATTCTCCTTAACTATTCTTCATATAATATTTCAATATCTACAAAATTCAATTACACAAATTATTCGATACTGGTATTAATATTTCTTGCCTTTAGGATTAATTTTCTTTGTATCCTTTAATACATTTAATTTTTATGTCACAACTTACTAAACTGTGCATCAATATCTCCAAATTAATTGGCTTTAAAGAAAAACTTACCACATATATATAGAATTCTTAGTGACCATCATACTTTCTATCATCACTAAATTATAAATAGCACATTGGTATTAATAATAATAATACGTATTTCTATATCCTAATTCACTATAGTTTTCTAACCTATTTTATTATTACTGTCTCTGGTTAGTCCATATTTTCTGATATCTCGTTAGCATTTTCACAAAAAAAACATTTTTTCTTTTCTATTTACTAACATCTTGGAACACAATTATATTATACAATCTTATACTAAGCTTGTAAGTTGTCCTTACGTAAACATGATCTTAAATACATACAACTTGAATATTTCTCTCACAATTCTGTTAATTGTCTTCACATATATACCATTTAAACATTTACCCTTCTATCTTCTTCACTCTTATTGACATCTATTATCATTAATTGTTTTATTCATAATCATTAACATGACATTTATTGACTATGACAACTAATCATTAAAATAATTCATTTTATACACTTGCTTTCTTATTTCTATTTTCTTTTATCTCGTGTTACTACTAAGACATTTCATTAATTGTTCTAGCAAATTATAATAATTCTTTTACATTTTTGATAGGCCCCCCCCTATGCTTCTGTATGATATTTCTATTTTATACAAGGCAATTGCAAACGATCTACCTACCAGGCATCTGGACATTATTACATAACCCCGTACCCCTTTACTTGCAGTTCCCAGAGATTGGATATCGGTGCTTTGGGTATATTCTTAATAATCCCATTCCAAGCATTCCTTAATCACAGCTACTTCAGCCTTCTGGTGCATTGTGGTCGAGGAAATTCCATTTTTTTTTTCTCGGGTTCATCATGTTGTCATGCCCTGGTGGTGCTTTTGTTTCAATCCATATCAATTATTTCCTGGGTATGCATAACTCTCATTTGTTTATCCATTAGTGACCTTCATTCCTTAATGATCAATTTCCTTCTGCTCCTTCGTATAACTCATCTTACTATTTCATTCGCTATTAATGTTCTTCATTAATATTCCGTACTTTCACGGTAATGTTTTTTTTATTTACCATTTATTTAATTTTATTCATATTATATTCATATCTATTTATTTTCTTCGGTTAATGTAATTTTAAACAACCAATCTTATTTAAGGTATTTTATCCAATATTATCTAACTTAATTATTAAATTTTCGAATATTCTTAAGATTGTTTTCTTTAATCCGTTACATTTTATTACTTTTAATTTTCTATTTGTGGAGGCATAGTTGTACGTTTTGTTAAGTGAGTTCCGTTACAACACATTTTGTTGGTAATTAGTATGGGTATTGAATTCGTGAGTTTCGTTTCACACTTACCCTGCAGTCGGCCGTTGATACCTAAAGAATTTATGACCTGTCTCTCTCTCTCTCTTTTTATGAGGGTGTGTTGAAAGTAGTTCTTTTCGACAACTTCCCTCAGGCACATTACCATTACTTATGTACGTTCGGGGTTTTTTTTCTCGTTTCTTCGTAAGTTTCTTAATAGCGCGTTCACTAACTTTTTGTGACTCGTTTTTTTTTCTCTAGCTTTCCTTCCCGCGTACTTGTGTAATAATGTTTTGAAGTTTTCGAGACTTCTAAGAAATCTCATCTCCATCGCTTGAAATCTTCCTTTCGTTCTCGTACAAATCTTTACAATATTCTTGAATGGTCCAGCAACTTTCCTCTTTTTTCTCTTTCGTGCTAACGCAGTTCGCCCTTGATACTCATCAGAACGGTTTTTCATCTTCTTAATCTCAGGTTTGGTTTCAAAATTTTTACGTACTTCCCCAGTCCTACTTCTAATTTTTCTATCAGTACTGGTAATATTAATTGTAGTACTCAATTTTTTCTTTTTAGTTCTCTGCTTTTCTTCAGCCTTCGTGTTAGCTGACTCAATTCTCAGGTGGTAACCCTCATACACATTACCATTTGCTTCCAACGCACGATATGCACTATTTTCATCAGTAAAACGTACATATGCATGGATATTTGTTCTGCCTTTATGAAACTCTTTCTTAATAACAGTACGTCTTTTGGGAAATCGTGGATCAGATACTGCAGCATATCGCAATCTCGTATTTACAACCGTACCAAACTTCCTGAAATATTTGATTATTTTCTTTTTTGTAGTTGTGTTTGGTAAGTTGCTAACAAACACAGTACAAGTGTCTTTATCATCTTCATATCTACCATTAATAATTGTAGAGCTTTCTTTTGATCTTGAAGCATGATGTGCAGACAATGCTTTAGTTGTTGAAGATTGATACTCGGTGTCAATTTGATCCATAGTATTTCCATCTAATTTGTTTTCTTCCATTTTTTCTGATTGTTTTTGTAAATCAGTACCCACCTGGTGGTTTTGTCCTCGTAAATCTCTTCCCATTAACTCTATCTGTCTTAGTGTCTCTTCATGTAGTTTTCTTTGTTTTTCATCTCTCTTCCTTTCCGCTTCTTCCTTTTGCTTTTTCAATTCTTCAAATTGTTGTTTATAAATGTCATTAACATTTGAAAATTTGCTTCAGATAACTGCGGCTGTGATTGCGGTCCCCCGCCCCTAGTTTCTGCACCGGTTGTTGAGCTTTCTTCATTCATTACGTTTCCGTCCTCAGGCTGCTCATAGCCCATCTGGTTATTGATATCAAACTCATCTGAATTCTCTCCCCTAGATGCCATTTTAGCTTGACTTCGGGTTATCATTCAGAGACTTAGAGACCGATATACGACAACAATAATATAGCTTAAGCTACTTACATGTACTTATTTTAAACTTATTGCTAGCCACTGTCTGTCACTGCCCTAGCTTACTATTTTATCAAGCCCCACGTTGGGCGCCAACTTAACAATATTTTGAGTTGAACCCGTTTACGCCCAGCGATGGACGCCAATTTAACAATAATTTTAACAATTACTGTTATATTATCTATTTCATGTCCCGCGTGTGGACGCCAATTTAACATTATTATATATGTTTGACGTTGTGTGCGTCAATTTTAACATTATTTACTTTTTATTCTCTTTATCTCAGGGTTAAAAATAATAATAAATGCTCATTTCTACTGATAGCTCTTAAATTTATTCACATTAGTTTGCTATTACTTGTAAATATTAAAGTAGCACAAAATTCTATGTACTCATTAGTACTTGTAAATATATAAAATTAACACATTACCAAAATTTAATACTCATGGCTAAATCGTAAATATCAAACAATAATACATTAATAACTTGAATACTCATTAAATTGTAAATATCAAACAATAATACATTAATAAAATTGAATACTCATTAAATTGTACATATCAAAATAATACAGTAATAAAATTAGTTATCCAAACTCTCAATCTAATGGTTGCATATTAATGATCATTCATCAATTGCGTTTAGTACTTAAGTAAATTATAATGTTTAGCCTCATCTTATAAATTCTTAATATGAATATCTCTTAAGCTGTTACTATATTTTGTAATTACGGATTCATTTAGAACTTGGAAATAAACATTACTCCAAAACTGATAAACAATGATAATTTTACTTCTAAACAAACTTTAGAATCGATTTCTTTAATTCCTTTACGATTACCTTATTGTATTTTAGTGTGTGTGGATTCTTTGAGATGACAGACAGTGGATCTAAATTAATTAAGACATGTTTTACTATACTTGGTATTCGAATATCCAATCACTCGGTGGTTGCGGTGACGATTCTCTCATGTCGATCGTTCTAGAATCGTGCAGATAACTCCTCCAGATGATAGATGGCACTGGATGAATTCCACGATGTCACTCACAGACACTTCACTCACCAACTCCACGCATTCGGATTATAATTTATGAAGAAAAGTTAGCATTCTCTGTTGTACACCGACATCGTAAATCATTTCAAATCTGAATTAATATTACGCACCTTTGTTGCGGTATGTCTGGTTATTAAGTGTTCATGAATGTAGTTTGTGTTGTTAAACGTTCTTAAAAGTTATTGTTGTAAAGTGTTTTTATACACTGAAATTACATTACTGTCTGGTTACTATTTGTTTCAGTTAATGTTCACTGGTAGGCTAATAGTGTGACTCTACTTCATAGTTCGTTTGCTTGTAATGACTGTATTAATTTTTCTTATAAGTTCGAAAACTACCTTCTCACAGTGTGTATCGAATTATTCTAAGTTCGATAAAATGCTAATTTCTCTCGTCACGGACTTCACTCCTCTCGCGTCCGAATTTTTAGTTAGAACTCCTCTCGCGTCCGAATTTTAGTTAGAACTCTTCTCGCGTCCGTATTTTAGTTAGAACTCCTGAGCGCGTTCCTGTCTCCTTCCTATATTTTCCTCGCCAAATCTCCCACCAGACTCTGATTCCAACGACGCCGTGTCCTTATTGGTTCCATATTTTTCCCTCCAAGTCCAAATACCACCCATCTTTTCAAAGGCGTTCTCTGATAGGGCTTCTGGTTCCCCACCGGATTCTTCCCTTGCTTCGTATTTTGAGGTCGTTGTCATTTCCAGCCAACGCAGAAATTGTATCTGTCGTTTTTTCTAAAGTCTTCAGTGACAACTCTGAGTTTCTCTTCCATTTTCATTGTTTCTCAACTTCGTCGCTCTGCCGTTATTATCTATTGTTGTTCAAGGGCCTCGCCTACCCTTCTTTAAAAGTTGGCTTTTTCTTTCAGTTGCCAGGCAACACCCCATCCTTGCGTTTGGACGTACTCACTGCGCTTTCGTTTCCAAGTAAGGTCAAAACCCTGTCATCGACCGCTGGAGTCCTTCAAATCAATCCACCCTTCGTCGCTTTCTCCTGACAGCTGGCGTACACATGTATGCTTGACCATTGTTAAGCCTTTTCTCCTTTAATGGCTCTGTACACATTGTATGTAGTTTCCTATGGAATCAATGTGTTTTCACAAGAAACTGGTGTTCTACGTACCGGGAGCAGTGAAGTCTGTTCACAGGGTATGCGTTGCAGCTGCCTACGAAATTTATGACCTGTCCGTCACTACAGCGTGCTTGCTCGTTCCCCTTTTGTCCCTTACAAAATATGTTTTCCACACATACACCCTTCGTTATTGCTTTCAGCGACATTCCTTACTGCTGATTATAAAATAAAACTTTTCGAAATTTTGTTTTGTGTTATATTGTCCCCAAATTTTGTCAGTTTGGATGGACTCTGTACATCCAAAATTGATCCAAAATTTTGCGCCCTTTCAGTAAGGTTTAAATGCCAAAATCTGCGTCCCAATATGCGTACTTTGTGTTGCCTTGTAGTGGCTCGTTCTTCATTGGACCTAGTATAGTGTTGTTTACATTTCGTCGTTGACCTAGTCTCAGCGTAACAGAAAAAGGTTCGTTACATAATGGTAAACACACCCCATCCCTTCTAAAGTACTTTCGCTTTCGACATCCTAAATGAAACCTTTTTTTTTTTTTCACTCTAATTAACATGGTATTATATTTACAAATTTATATTTAGTCAAAATCTTAAACTAAATTTGTAATTCTCCTTAACTATTCTTCATATAATATTTCAATATCTACAAAATTCAATTACACAAATTATTCGATACTGGTATTAATATTTCTTGCCTTTAGGATTAATTTTCTTTGTATCCTTTAATACATTTAATTTTTATGTCACAACTTACTAAACTGTGCATCAATATCTCCAAATTAATTGGCTTTAAAGAAAAACTTACCACATATATATAGAATTCTTAGTGACCATCATACTTTCTATCATCACTAAATTATAAATAGCACATTGGTATTAATAATAATAATACGTATTTCTATATCCTAATTCACTATAGTTTTCTAACCTATTTTATTATTACTGTCTCTGGTTAGTCCATATTTTCTGATATCTCGTTAGCATTTTCACAAAAAAAACATTTTTTCTTTTCTATTTACTAACATCTTGGAACACAATTATATTATACAATCTTATACTAAGCTTGTAAGTTGTCCTTACGTAAACATGATCTTAAATACATACAACTTGAATATTTCTCTCACAATTCTATTAATTGTCTTCACATATATACCATTTAAACATTTACCCTTCTATCTTCTTCACTCTTATTGACATCTATTATCATTAATTGTTTTATTCATAATCATTAACATGACATTTATTGACTATGACAACTAATCATTAAAATAATTCATTTTATACACTTGCTTTCTTATTTCTATTTTCTTTTATCTCGTGTTACTACTAAGACATTTCATTAATTGTTCTAGCAAATTATAATAATTCTTTTACATTTTTGATAGGCCCCCCCCTATGCTTCTGTATGATATTTCTATTTTATACAAGGCAATTGCAAACGATCTACCTACCAGGCATCTGGACATTATTACATAACCCCGTACCCCTTTACTTGCAGTTCCCAGAGATTGGATATCGGTGCTTTGGGTATATTCTTAATAATCCCATTCCAAGCATTCCTTAATCACAGCTACTTCAGCCTTCTGGTGCATTGTGGTCGAGGAAATTCCATTTTTTTTTTCTCGGGTTCATCATGTTGTCATGCCCTGGTGGTGCTTTTGTTTCAATCCATATCAATTATTTCCTGGGTATGCATAACTCTCATTTGTTTATCCATTAGTGACCTTCATTCCTTAATGATCAATTTCCTTCTGCTCCTTCGTATAACTCATCTTACTATTTCATTCGCTATTAATGTTCTTCATTAATATTCCGTACTTTCACGGTAATGTTTTTTTTATTTACCATTTATTTAATTTTATTCATATTATATTCATATCTATTTATTTTCTTCGGTTAATGTAATTTTAAACAACCAATCTTATTTAAGGTATTTTATCCAATATTATCTAACTTAATTATTAAATTTTCGAATATTCTTAAGATTGTTTTCTTTAATCCGTTACATTTTATTACTTTTAATTTTCTATTTGTGGAGGCATAGTTGTACGTTTTGTTAAGTGAGTTCCGTTACAACACATTTTGTTGGTAATTAGTATGGGTATTGAATTCGTGAGTTTCGTTTCACACTTACCCTGCAGTCGGCCGTTGACACCTAAAGAATTTATGACCTGTCTCTCTCTCTCTCTTTTTATGAGGGTGTGTTGAAAGTAGTTCTTTTCGACAACTTCCCTCAGGCACATTACCATTACTTATGTACGTTCGGGGTTTTTTTTCTCGTTTCTTCGTAAGTTTCTTAATAGCGCGTTCACTAACTGTTTGTGACTCGTTTTTTTTTCTCTAGCTTTCCTTCCCGCGTACTTGTGTAATAATGTTTTGAAGTTTTCGAGACTTCTAAGAAATCTCATCTCCATCGCTTGAAATCTTCCTTTCGTTCTCGTACAAATCTTTACAATATTCTTGAATGGTCCAGCAACTTTCCTCTTTTTTCTCTTTCGTGCTAACGCAGTTCGCCCTTGATACTCATCAGAACGGTTTTTCATCTTCTTAATCTCAGGTTTGGTTTCAAAATTTTTACGTACTTCCCCAGTCCTACTTCTAATTTTTCTATCAGTACTGGTAATATTAATTGTAGTACTCAATTTTTTCTTTTTAGTTCTCTGCTTTTCTTCAGCCTTCGTGTTAGCTGACTCAATTCTCAGGTGGTAACCCTCATACACATTACCATTTGCTTCCAACGCACGATATGCACTATTTTCATCAGTAAAACGTACATATGCATGGATATTTGTTCTGCCTTTATGAAACTCTTTCTTAATAACAGTACGTCTTTTGGGAAATCGTGGATCAGATACTGCAGCATATCGCAATCTCGTATTTACAACCGTACCAAACTTCCTGAAATATTTGATTATTTTCTTTTTTGTAGTTGTGTTTGGTAAGTTGCTAACAAACACAGTACAAGTGTCTTTATCATCTTCATATCTACCATTAATAATTGTAGAGCTTTCTTTTGATCTTGAAGCATGATGTGCAGACAATGCTTTAGTTGTTGAAGATTGATACTCGGTGTCAATTTGATCCATAGTATTTCCATCTAATTTGTTTTCTTCCATTTTTTCTGATTGTTTTTGTAAATCAGTACCCACCTGGTGGTTTTGTCCTCGTAAATCTCTTCCCATTAACTCTATCTGTCTTAGTGTCTCTTCATGTAGTTTTCTTTGTTTTTCATCTCTCTTCCTTTCCGCTTCTTCCTTTTGCTTTTTCAATTCTTCAAATTGTTGTTTATAAATGTCATTAACATTTGAAAATTTGCTTCAGATAACTGCGGCTGTGATTGCGGTCCCCCGCCCCTAGTTTCTGCACCGGTTGTTGAGCTTTCTTCATTCATTACGTTTCCGTCCTCAGGCTGCTCATAGCCCATCTGGTTATTGATATCAAACTCATCTGAATTCTCTCCCCTAGATGCCATTTTAGCTTGACTTCGGGTTATCATTCAGAGACTTAGAGACCGATATACGACAACAATAATATAGCTTAAGCTACTTACATGTACTTATTTTAAACTTATTGCTAGCCACTGTCTGTCACTGCCCTAGCTTACTATTTTATCAAGCCCCACGTTGGGCGCCAACTTAACAATATTTTGAGTTGAACCCGTTTACGCCCAGCGATGGACGCCAATTTAACAATAATTTTAACAATTACTGTTATATTATCTATTTCATGTCCCGCGTGTGGACGCCAATTTAACATTATTATATATGTTTGACGTTGTGTGCGTCAATTTTAACATTATTTACTTTTTATTCTCTTTATCTCAGGGTTAAAAATAATAATAAATGCTCATTTCTACTGATAGCTCTTAAATTTATTCACATTAGTTTGCTATTACTTGTAAATATTAAAGTAGCACAAAATTCTATGTACTCATTAGTACTTGTAAATATATAAAATTAACACATTACCAAAATTTAATACTCATGGCTAAATCGTAAATATCAAACAATAATACATTAATAACTTGAATACTCATTAAATTGTAAATATCAAACAATAATACATTAATAAAATTGAATACTCATTAAATTGTACATATCAAAATAATACAGTAATAAAATTAGTTATCCAAACTCTCAATCTAATGGTTGCATATTAATGATCATTCATCAATTGCGTTTAGTACTTAAGTAAATTATAATGTTTAGCCTCATCTTATAAATTCTTAATATGAATATCTCTTAAGCTGTTACTATATTTTGTAATTACGGATTCATTTAGAACTTGGAAATAAACATTACTCCAAAACTGATAAACAATGATAATTTTACTTCTAAACAAACTTTAGAATCGATTTCTTTAATTCCTTTACGATTACCTTATTGTATTTTAGTGTGTGTGGATTCTTTGAGATGACAGACAGTGGATCTAAATTAATTAAGACATGTTTTACTATACTTGGTATTCGAATATCCAATCACTCGGTGGTTGCGGTGACGATTCTCTCATGTCGATCGTTCTAGAATCGTGCAGATAACTCCTCCAGATGATAGATGGCACTGGATGAATTCCACGATGTCACTCACAGACACTTCACTCACCAACTCCACGCATTCGGATTATAATTTATGAAGAAAAGTTAGCATTCTCTGTTGTACACCGACATCGTAAATCATTTCAAATCTGAATTAATATTACGCACCTTTGTTGCGGTATGTCTGGTTATTAAGTGTTCATGAATGTAGTTTGTGTTGTTAAACGTTCTTAAAAGTTATTGTTGTAAAGTGTTTTTATACACTGAAATTACATTACTGTCTGGTTACTATTTGTTTCAGTTAATGTTCACTGGTAGGCTAATAGTGTGACTCTACTTCATAGTTCGTTTGCTTGTAATGACTGTATTAATTTTTCTTATAAGTTCGAAAACTACCTTCTCACAGTGTGTATCGAATTATTCTAAGTTCGATAAAATGCTAATTTCTCTCGTCACGGACTTCACTCCTCTCGCGTCCGAATTTTTAGTTAGAACTCCTCTCGCGTCCGAATTTTAGTTAGAACTCTTCTCGCGTCCGTATTTTAGTTAGAACTCCTGAGCGCGTTCCTGTCTCCTTCCTATATTTTCCTCGCCAAATCTCCCACCAGACTCTGATTCCAACGACGCCGTGTCCTTATTGGTTCTATATTTTTCCCTCCAAGTCCAAATACCACCCATCTTTTCAAAGGCGTTCTCTGATAGGGCTTCTGGTTCCCCACCGGATTCTTCCCTTGCTTCGTATTTTGAGGTCGTTGTCATTTCCAGCCAACGCAGAAATTGTATCTGTCGTTTTTTCTAAAGTCTTCAGTGACAACTCTGAGTTTCTCTTCCATTTTCATTGTTTCTCAACTTCGTCGCTCTGCCGTTATTATCTATTGTTGTTCAAGGGCCTCGCCTACCCTTCTTTAAAAGTTGGCTTTTTCTTTTAGTTGCCAGGCAACACCCCATCCTTGCGTTTGGACGTACTCACTGCGCTTTCGTTTCTAAGTAAGGTCAAAACCCTGTCATCGACCGCTGGAGTCCTTCAAATCAATCCACCCTTCGTCGCTTTCTCCTGACAGCTGGCGTACACATGTATGCTTGACCATTGTTAAGCCTTTTCTCCTTTAATGGCTCTGTACACATTGTATGTAGTTTCCTATGGAATCAATGTGTTTTCACAAGAAACTGGTGTTCTACGTACCGGGAGCAGTGAAGTCTGTTCACAGGGTATGCGTTGCAGCTGCCTACGAAATTTATGACCTGTCCGTCACTACAGCGTGCTTGCTCGTTCCCCTTTTGTCCCTTACAAAATATGTTTTCCACACATACACCCTTCGTTATTGCTTTCAGCGACATTCCTTACTGCTGATTATAAAATAAAACTTTTCGAAATTTTGTTTTGTGTTATATTGTCCCCAAATTTTGTCAGTTTGGATGGACTCTGTACATCCAAAATTGATCCAAAATTTTGCGCCCTTTCAGTAAGGTTTAAATGCCAAAATCTGCGTCCCAATATGCGTACTTTGTGTTGCCTTGTAGTGGCTCGTTCTTCATTGGACCTAGTATAGTGTTGTTTACATTTCGTCGTTGACCTAGTCTCAGCGTAACAGAAAAAGGTTCGTTACATAATGGTAAACACACCCCATCCCTTCTAAAGTACTTTCGCTTTCGACATCCTAAATGAAACCTTTTTTTTTTTTTCACTCTAATTAACATGGTATTATATTTACAAATTTATATTTAGTCAAAATCTTAAACTAAATTTGTAATTCTCCTTAACTATTCTTCATATAATATTTCAATATCTACAAAATTCAATTACACAAATTATTCGATACTGGTATTAATATTTATTGCCTTTAGGATTAATTTTCTTTGTATCCTTTAATACATTTAATTTTTATGTCACAACTTACTAAACTGTGCATCAATATCTCCAAATTAATTGGCTTTAAAGAAAAACTTACCACATATATATAGAATTCTTAGTGACCATCATACTTTCTATCATCACTAAATTATAAATAGCACATTGGTATTAATAATAATAATACGTATTTCTATATCCTAATTCACTATAGTTTTCTAACCTATTTTATTATTACTGTCTCTGGTTAGTCCATATTTTCTGATATCTCGTTAGCATTTTCACAAAAAAAACATTTTTTCTTTTCTATTTACTAACATCTTGGAACACAATTATATTATACAATCTTATACTAAGCTTGTAAGTTGTCCTTACGTAAACATGATCTTAAATACATACAACTTGAATATTTCTCTCACAATTCTATTAATTGTCTTCACATATATACCATTTAAACATTTACCCTTCTATCTTCTTCACTCTTATTGACATCTATTATCATTAATTGTTTTATTCATAATCATTAACATGACATTTATTGACTATGACAACTAATCATTAAAATAATTCATTTTATACACTTGCTTTCTTATTTCTATTTTCTTTTATCTCGTGTTACTACTAAGACATTTCATTAATTGTTCTAGCAAATTATAATAATTCTTTTACATTTTTGATAGGCCCCCCCCTATGCTTCTGTATGATATTTCTATTTTATACAAGGCAATTGCAAACGATCTACCTACCAGGCATCTGGACATTATTACATAACCCCGTACCCCTTTACTTGCAGTTCCCAGAGATTGGATATCGGTGCTTTGGGTATATTCTTAATAATCCCATTCCAAGCATTCCTTAATCACAGCTACTTCAGCCTTCTGGTGCATTGTGGTCGAGGAAATTCCATTTTTTTTTTCTCGGGTTCATCATGTTGTCATGCCCTGGTGGTGCTTTTGTTTCAATCCATATCAATTATTTCCTGGGTATGCATAACTCTCATTTGTTTATCCATTAGTGACCTTCATTCCTTAATGATCAATTTCCTTCTGCTCCTTCGTATAACTCATCTTACTATTTCATTCGCTATTAATGTTCTTCATTAATATTCCGTACTTTCACGGTAATGTTTTTTTTATTTACCATTTATTTAATTTTATTCATATTATATTCATATCTATTTATTTTCTTCGGTTAATGTAATTTTAAACAACCAATCTTATTTAAGGTATTTTATCCAATATTATCTAACTTAATTATTAAATTTTCGAATATTCTTAAGATTGTTTTCTTTAATCCGTTACATTTTATTACTTTTAATTTTCTATTTGTGGAGGCATAGTTGTACGTTTTGTTAAGTGAGTTCCGTTACAACACATTTTGTTGGTAATTAGTATGGGTATTGAATTCGTGAGTTTCGTTTCACACTTACCCTGCAGTCGGCCGTTGACACCTAAAGAATTTATGACCTGTCTCTCTCTCTCTCTTTTTATGAGGGTGTGTTGAAAGTAGTTCTTTTCGACAACTTCCCTCAGGCACATTACCATTACTTATGTACGTTCGGGGTTTTTTTTCTCGTTTCTTCGTAAGTTTCTTAATAGCGCGTTCACTAACTGTTTGTGACTCGTTTTTTTTTCTCTAGCTTTCCTTCCCGCGTACTTGTGTAATAATGTTTTGAAGTTTTCGAGACTTCTAAGAAATCTCATCTCCATCGCTTGAAATCTTCCTTTCGTTCTCGTACAAATCTTTACAATATTCTTGAATGGTCCAGCAACTTTCCTCTTTTTTCTCTTTCGTGCTAACGCAGTTCGCCCTTGATACTCATCAGAACGGTTTTTCATCTTCTTAATCTCAGGTTTGGTTTCAAAATTTTTACGTACTTCCCCAGTCCTACTTCTAATTTTTCTATCAGTACTGGTAATATTAATTGTAGTACTCAATTTTTTCTTTTTAGTTCTCTGCTTTTCTTCAGCCTTCGTGTTAGCTGACTCAATTCTCAGGTGGTAACCCTCATACACATTACCATTTGCTTCCAACGCACGATATGCACTATTTTCATCAGTAAAACGTACATATGCATGGATATTTGTTCTGCCTTTATGAAACTCTTTCTTAATAACAGTACGTCTTTTGGGAAATCGTGGATCAGATACTGCAGCATATCGCAATCTCGTATTTACAACCGTACCAAACTTCCTGAAATATTTGATTATTTTCTTTTTTGTAGTTGTGTTTGGTAAGTTGCTAACAAACACAGTACAAGTGTCTTTATCATCTTCATATCTACCATTAATAATTGTAGAGCTTTCTTTTGATCTTGAAGCATGATGTGCAGACAATGCTTTAGTTGTTGAAGATTGATACTCGGTGTCAATTTGATCCATAGTATTTCCATCTAATTTGTTTTCTTCCATTTTTTCTGATTGTTTTTGTAAATCAGTACCCACCTGGTGGTTTTGTCCTCGTAAATCTCTTCCCATTAACTCTATCTGTCTTAGTGTCTCTTCATGTAGTTTTCTTTGTTTTTCATCTCTCTTCCTTTCCGCTTCTTCCTTTTGCTTTTTCAATTCTTCAAATTGTTGTTTATAAATGTCATTAACATTTGAAAATTTGCTTCAGATAACTGCGGCTGTGATTGCGGTCCCCCGCCCCTAGTTTCTGCACCGGTTGTTGAGCTTTCTTCATTCATTACGTTTCCGTCCTCAGGCTGCTCATAGCCCATCTGGTTATTGATATCAAACTCATCTGAATTCTCTCCCCTAGATGCCATTTTAGCTTGACTTCGGGTTATCATTCAGAGACTTAGAGACCGATATACGACAACAATAATATAGCTTAAGCTACTTACATGTACTTATTTTAAACTTATTGCTAGCCACTGTCTGTCACTGCCCTAGCTTACTATTTTATCAAGCCCCACGTTGGGCGCCAACTTAACAATATTTTGAGTTGAACCCGTTTACGCCCAGCGATGGACGCCAATTTAACAATAATTTTAACAATTACTGTTATATTATCTATTTCATGTCCCGCGTGTGGACGCCAATTTAACATTATTATATATGTTTGACGTTGTGTGCGTCAATTTTAACATTATTTACTTTTTATTCTCTTTATCTCAGGGTTAAAAATAATAATAAATGCTCATTTCTACTGATAGCTCTTAAATTTATTCACATTAGTTTGCTATTACTTGTAAATATTAAAGTAGCACAAAATTCTATGTACTCATTAGTACTTGTAAATATATAAAATTAACACATTACCAAAATTTAATACTCATGGCTAAATCGTAAATATCAAACAATAATACATTAATAACTTGAATACTCATTAAATTGTAAATATCAAACAATAATACATTAATAAAATTGAATACTCATTAAATTGTACATATCAAAATAATACAGTAATAAAATTAGTTATCCAAACTCTCAATCTAATGGTTGCATATTAATGATCATTCATCAATTGCGTTTAGTACTTAAGTAAATTATAATGTTTAGCCTCATCTTATAAATTCTTAATATGAATATCTCTTAAGCTGTTACTATATTTTGTAATTACGGATTCATTTAGAACTTGGAAATAAACATTACTCCAAAACTGATAAACAATGATAATTTTACTTCTAAACAAACTTTAGAATCGATTTCTTTAATTCCTTTACGATTACCTTATTGTATTTTAGTGTGTGTGGATTCTTTGAGATGACAGACAGTGGATCTAAATTAATTAAGACATGTTTTACTATACTTGGTATTCGAATATCCAATCACTCGGTGGTTGCGGTGACGATTCTCTCATGTCGATCGTTCTAGAATCGTGCAGATAACTCCTCCAGATGATAGATGGCACTGGATGAATTCCACGATGTCACTCACAGACACTTCACTCACCAACTCCACGCATTCGGATTATAATTTATGAATAAAAGTTAGCATTCTCTGTTGTACACCGACATCGTAAATCATTTCAAATCTGAATTAATATTACGCACCTTTGTTGCGGTATGTCTGGTTATTAAGTGTTCATGAATGTAGTTTGTGTTGTTAAACGTTCTTAAAAGTTATTGTTGTAAAGTGTTTTTATACACTGAAATTACATTACTGTCTGGTTACTATTTGTTTCAGTTAATGTTCACTGGTAGGCTAATAGTGTGACTCTACTTCATAGTTCGTTTGCTTGTAATGACTGTATTAATTTTTCTTATAAGTTCGAAAACTACCTTCTCACAGTGTGTATCGAATTATTCTAAGTTCGATAAAATGCTAATTTCTCTCGTCACGGACTTCACTCCTCTCGCGTCCGAATTTTTAGTTAGAACTCCTCTCGCGTCCGAATTTTAGTTAGAACTCTTCTCGCGTCCGTATTTTAGTTAGAACTCCTGAGCGCGTTCCTGTCTCCTTCCTATATTTTCCTCGCCAAATCTCCCACCAGACTCTGATTCCAACGACGCCGTGTCCTTATTGGTTCCATATTTTTCCCTCCAAGTCCAAATACCACCCATCTTTTCAAAGGCGTTCTCTGATAGGGCTTCTGGTTCCCCACCGGATTCTTCCCTTGCTTCGTATTTTGAGGTCGTTGTCATTTCCAGCCAACGCAGAAATTGTATCTGTCGTTTTTTCTAAAGTCTTCAGTGACAACTCTGAGTTTCTCTTCCATTTTCATTGTTTCTCAACTTCGTCGCTCTGCCGTTATTATCTATTGTTGTTCAAGGGCCTCGCCTACCCTTCTTTAAAAGTTGGCTTTTTCTTTTAGTTGCCAGGCAACACCCCATCCTTGCGTTTGGACGTACTCTCTGCGCTTTCGTTTCCAAGTAAGGTCAAAACCCTGTCATCGACCGCTGGAGTCCTTCAAATCAATCCACCCTTCGTCGCTTTCTCCTGACAGCTGGCGTACACATGTATGCTTGACCATTGTTAAGCCTTTTCTCCTTTAATGGCTCTGTACACATTGTATGTAGTTTCCTATGGAATCAATGTGTTTTCACAAGAAACTGGTGTTCTACGTACCGGGAGCAGTGAAGTCTGTTCACAGGGTATGCGTTGCAGCTGCCTACGAAATTTATGACCTGTCCGTCACTACAGCGTGCTTGCTCGTTCCCCTTTTGTCCCTTACAAAATATGTTTTCCACACATACACCCTTCGTTATTGCTTTCAGCGACATTCCTTACTGCTGATTATAAAATAAAACTTTTCGAAATTTTGTTTTGTGTTATATTGTCCCCAAATTTTGTCAGTTTGGATGGACTCTGTACATCCAAAATTGATCCAAAATTTTGCGCCCTTTCAGTAAGGTTTAAATGCCAAAATCTGCGTCCCAATATGCGTACTTTGTGTTGCCTTGTAGTGGCTCGTTCTTCATTGGACCTAGTATAGTGTTGTTTACATTTCGTCGTTGACCTAGTCTCAGCGTAACAGAAAAAGGTTCGTTACATAATGGTAAACACACCCCATCCCTTCTAAAGTACTTTCGCTTTCGACATCCTAAATGAAACCGTTTTTTTTTTTCACTCTAATTAACATGGTATTATATTTACAAATTTATATTTAGTCAAAATCTTAAACTAAATTTGTAATTCTCCTTAACTATTCTTCATATAATATTTCAATATCTACAAAATTCAATTACACAAATTATTCGATACTGGTATTAATATTTATTGCCTTTAGGATTAATTTTCTTTGTATCCTTTAATACATTTAATTTTTATGTCACAACTTACTAAACTGTGCATCAATATCTCCAAATTAATTGGCTTTAAAGAAAAACTTACCACATATATATAGAATTCTTAGTGACCATCATACTTTCTATCATCACTAAATTATAAATAGCACATTGGTATTAATAATAATAATACGTATTTCTATATCCTAATTCACTATAGTTTTCTAACCGATTTTATTATTACTGTCTCTGGTTAGTCCATATTTTCTGATATCTCGTTAGCATTTTCACAAAAAAAACATTTTTTCTTTTCTATTTACTAACATCTTGGAACACAATTATATTATACAATCTTATACTAAGCTTGTAAGTTGTCCTTACGTAAACATGATCTTAAATACATACAACTTGAATATTTCTCTCACAATTCTATTAATTGTCTTCACATATATACCATTTAAACATTTACCCTTCTATCTTCTTCACTCTTATTGACATCTATTATCATTAATTGTTTTATTCATAATCATTAACATGACATTTATTGACTATGACAACTAATCATTAAAATAATTCATTTTATACACTTGCTTTCTTATTTCTATTTTCTTTTATCTCGTGTTACTACTAAGACATTTCATTAATTGTTCTAGCAAATTATAATAATTCTTTTACATTTTTGATAGGCCTCCCCCCTATGCTTCTGTATGATATTTCTATTTTATACAAGGCAATTGCAAACGATCTACCTACCAGGCATCTGGACATTATTACATAACCCCGTACCCCTTTACTTGCAGTTCCCAGAGATTGGATATCGGTGCTTTGGGTATATTCTTAATAATCCCATTCCAAGCATTCCTTAATCACAGCTACTTCAGCCTTCTGGTGCATTGTGGTCGAGGAAATTCCATTTTTTTTTTCTCGGTTTCATCATGTTGTCATGCCCTGGTGGTGCTTTTGTTTCAATCCATATCAATTATTTCCTGGGTATGCATAACTCTCATTTGTTTATCCATTAGTGACCTTCATTCCTTAATGATCAATTTCCTTCTGCTCCTTCGTATAACTCATCTTACTATTTCATTCGCTATTAATGTTCTTCATTAATATTCCGTACTTTCACGGTAATGTTTTTTTTATTTACCATTTATTTAATTTTATTCATATTATATTCATATCTATTTATTTTCTTCGGTTAATGTAATTTTAAACAACCAATCTTATTTAAGGTATTTTATCCAATATTATCTAACTTAATTATTAAATTTTCGAATATTCTTAAGATTGTTTTCTTTAATCCGTTACATTTTATTACTTTTAATTTTCTATTTGTGGAGGCATAGTTGTACGTTTTGTTAAGTGAGTTCCGTTACAACACATTTTGTTGGTAATTAGTATGGGTATTGAATTCGTGAGTTTCGTTTCACACTTACCCTGCAGTCGGCCGTTGACACCTAAAGAATTTATGACCTGTCTCTCTCTCTCTCTTTTTATGAGGGTGTGTTGAAAGTAGTTCTTTTCGACAACTTCCCTCAGGCACATTACCATTACTTATGTACGTTCGGGGTTTTTTTTCTCGTTTCTTCGTAAGTTTCTTAATAGCGCGTTCACTAACTGTTTGTGACTCGTTTTTTTTTCTCTAGCTTTCCTTCCCGCGTACTTGTGTAATAATGTTTTGAAGTTTTCGAGACTTCTAAGAAATCTCATCTCCATCGCTTCAAATCTTCCTTTCGTTCTCGTACAAATCTTTACAATATTCTTGAATGCTCCAGCAACTTTCCTCTTTTTTCTCTTTCGTGCTAACGCAGTTCGCCCTTGATACTCATCAGAACGGTTTTTCATCTTCTTAATCTCAGGTTTGGTTTCAAAATTTTTACGTACTTCCCCAGTCCTACTTCTAATTTTTCTATCAGTACTGGTAATATTAATTGTAGTACTCAATTTTTTCTTTTTAGTTCTCTGCTTTTCTTCAGCCTTCGTGTTAGCTGACTCAATTCTCAGGTGGTAACCCTCATACATATTACCATTTGCTTCCAACGCACGATATGCACTATTTTCATCAGTAAAACGTACATATGCATGGATATTTGTTCTGCCTTTATGAAACTCTTTCTTAATAACAGTACGTCTTTTGGGAAATCGTGGATCAGATACTGCAGCATATCGCAATCTCGTATTTACAACCGTACCAATCTTCCTGAAATATTTGATTATTTTCTTTTTTGTAGTTGTGTTTGGTAAGTTGCTAACAAACACAGTACAAGTGTCTTTATCATTTTCATATCTACCATTAATAATTGTAGAGCTTTCTTTTGATCTTGAAGCATGATGTGCAGACAATGCTTTAGTTGTTGAAGATTGATACTCGGTGTCAATTTGATCCATAGTATTTCCATCTAATTAGTTTTCTTCCATTTTTTCTGATTGTTTTTGTAAATCAGTACCCACCTGGTGGTTTTGTCCTCGTAAATCTCTTCCCATTAACTCTATCTGTCTTAGTGTCTCTTCATGTAGTTTTCTTTGTTTTTCATCTCTCTTCCTTTCCGCTTCTTCCTTTTGCTTTTTCAATTCTTCAAATTGTTGTTTTATAAATGTCATTACATTTGAAAATTTGCTTCAGATAACTGCGGCTGTGATTGCGGTCCCCCGCCCCTAGTTTCTGCACCGGTTGTTGAGCTGTCTTCATTCATTACGTTTCCGTCCTCAGGCTGCTCATAGCTCATCTGGTTATTGATATCAAACTCATCTGAATTCTCTCCCCTAGATGCCATTTTAGCTTGACTTCGGGTTATCATTCAGAGACTTAGAGACCGATATACGACAACAATAATATAGCTTAAGCTACTTACATGTACTTATTTTAAACTTATTGCTAGCCACTGTCTGTCACTGCCCTAGCTTACTATTTTATCAAGCCCCACGTTGGGCGCCAATTTAACAATATTTTGAGTTGAACCCGTTTACGCCCAGCGATGGACGCCAATTTAACAATAATTTTAACAACTACTGTTATATTATCTATTTCATGTCCCGCGTGTGGACGCCAATTTAACATTATTATATATGTTTGACGTTGTGTGCGTCAATTTTAACATTATTTACTTTTTATTCTCTTTATCTCAGGGTTAAAAATAATAATAAATGCTCATTTCTACTGATAGCTCTTAAATTTATTCACATTAGTTTGCTATTACTTGTAAATATTAAAGTAGCACAAAATTCTATGTACTCATTAGTACTTGTAAATATATAAAATTAACACATTACCAAAATTTAATACTCATGGCTAAATCGTAAATATCAAACAATAATACATTAATAACTTGAATACTCATTAAATTGTAAATATCAAGCAATAATACATTAATAAAATTGAATACTCATTAAATTGTACATATCAAAATAATACAGTAATAAAATTAGTTATCCAAACTCTCAATCTAATGGTTGCATATTAATGATCATTCATCAATTGCGTTTAGTACTTAAGTAAATTATAATGTTTAGCCTCATCTTATAAATTCTTAATATGAATATCTCTTAAGCTGTTACTATATTTTGTAATTACGGATTCATTTAGAACTTGGAAATAAACATTACTCCAAAACTGATAAACAATGATAATTTTACTTCTAAACAAACTTTAGAATCGATTTCTTTAATTCCTTTACGATTACCTTATTGTATTTTAGTGTGTGTGGATTCTTTGAGATGACAGACAGTGGATCTAAATTAATTAAGACATGTTTTACTATACTTGGTATTCGAATATCCAATCACTCGGTGGTTGCGGTGACGATTCTCTCATGTCGATCGTTGTAGAATCGTGCAGATAACTCCTCCAGATGATAGATGGCACTGGATGAATTCCACGATGTCACTCACAGACACTTCACTCACCAACTCCACGCATTCGGATTATAATTTATGAATAAATGTTAGCATTCTCTGTTGTACACCGACATCGTAAATCATTTCAAATCTGAATTAATATTACGCACCTTTGTTGCGGTATGTCTGGTTATTAAGTGTTCATGAATGTAGTTTGTGTTGTTAAACGTTCTTAAAAGTTATTGTTGTAAAGTGTTTTTATACACTGAAATTACATTATTGTCTGGTTACTATTTGTTTCAGTTAATGTTCACTGGTAGGCTAATAGTGTGACTCTACTTCATAGTTCGTTTGCTTGTAATGACTGTATTAATTTTTCTTATAAGTTCGAAAACTACCTTCTCACAGTGTGTATCGAATTATTCTAAGTTCGATAAAATGCTAATTTCTCTCGTCACGGACTTCACTCCTCTCGCGTCCGAATTTTTAGTTAGAACTCCTCTCGCGTCCGAATTTTAGTTAGAACTCTTCTCGCGTCCGTATTTTAGTTAGAACTCCTGAGCGCGTTCCTGTCTCCTTCCTATATTTTCCTCGCCAAATCTCCCACCAGACTCTGATTCCAACGACGCCGTGTCCTTATTGGTTCCATATTTTTCCCTCCAAGTCCAAATACCACCCATCTTTTCAAAGGCGTTCTCTGATAGGGCTTCTGGTTCCCCACCAGATTCTTCCCTTGCTTCGTATTTTGAGGTAGTTGTCATTTCCAGCCAACGCAGCAATAAATTGTATCTGTCGTTTTTTCTAAAGTCTTCAGTGACAACTCTGAGTTTCTCTTCCATTTTCATTGTTTCTCAACTTCGTCGCTCTGCCGTTATTATCTATTGTTGTTCAAGGGCCTCGCCTACCCTTCCTTGAAAGTTGGTTTTTTCTTTTAGTTGCCAGGCAACACGCCATCCTTGGGTTTGGACGTACTCTCTGCGCTTTCGTTTCCAAGTAAGGTCAAAACCCTGTCATCGACCGCTGGAGTCCTTCAAATCAATCCACCCTTCGTCGCTTTCTCCTGACAGCTGGCGTACACATGTATGCTTGACCACTGTTAAGCCTTTTCTCCTTTAATGGCTCTGTACACATTGTATGTAGTTTCCTATGGAATCAATGTGTTTTCACAAAAAACTGGTGTTCTACGTACCGGGAGCAGTGAAGTCTGTTCACAGGGTATGCGTTGCAGCTGCCTACGAAATTTATGACCTGTCCGTCACTACAGCGTGCTTGCTCGTTCCCCTTTTGTCCCTTACAAAATATGTTTTCCACACATACACCCTTTGTTATTGCTTTCAGCGACATTCCTTACTGCTGATTATAAAATAAGACTTTTCGAAATTTTGTTTTGTGTTATATTGTCCCCAAATTTTGTCAGTTTGGATGGACTCTGTACATCCAAAATTGATCCAAAATTTTGCGCCCTTTCAGTAAGGTTTAAATGCCAAAATCTGCGTCCCAATATGCGTACTTTGTGTTGCCTTGTAGTGGCTCGTTCTTCATTGGACCTAGTATAGTGTTGTTTACATTTCGTCGTTGACCTAGTCTCAGCGTAACAGAAAAAGGTTCGTTACATAATGGTAAACACGCCCCATCCCTTCTAAAGTACTTTCGCTTTCGACATCCTAAATGAAACCGTTTTTTTTTTTTTTCACTCTAATTAACATGGTATTATATTTACAAATTTATATTTAGTCAAAATCTTAAACTAAATTTGTAATTCTCCTTAACTATTCTTCATATAATATTTCAATATCTACAAAATTCAATTACACAAATTATTCGATACTGGTATTAATATTTCTTGCCTTTAGGATTAATTTTCTTTGTATCCTTTAATACATTTAACTTTTATGTCACAACTTACTAAAATGTGCATCAATATCTCCAAATTAATTGGCTTTAAAGAAAAACTTACCACATATATATAGAATTCTTAGTGACCATCATACTTTCTATCATCACTAAATTATAAATAGCACATTGGTATTAATAATAATAATACGTATTTCTATATCCTAATTCACTATAGTTTTCTAACCTATTTTATTATTACTGTCTCTGGTTAGTCCATATTTTCTGATATCTCGTTAGCATTTTCACAAAAAAAAACATTTTTTCTTTTCTATTTACTAACATCTTGGAACACAATTATATTATACAATCTTATACTAAGCTTGTAAGTTGTCCTTACGTAAACATGATCTTAAATACATACAACTTGAATATTTCTCTCACAATTCTATTAATTGTCTTCACATATATACCATTTAAACATTTACCCTTCTATCTTCTTCACTCTTATTGACATCTATTATCATTAATTGTTTTATTCATAATCATTAACATGACATTTATTGACTATGACAACTAATCATTAAAATAATTCATTTTATACACTTGCTTTCTTATTTCTATTTTCTTTTATCTCGTGTTACTACTAAGACATTTCATTAATTGTTCTAGCAAATTATAATAATTCTTTTACATTTTTGATAGGCCCCCCCTAAGCTTCTGTATGATATTTCTATTTTATACAAGGCAATTGCAAACGATCTACCTACCAGGCATCTGGACATTATTACATAACCCCGTACCCCTTTACTTGCAGTTCCCAGAGATTGGATATCGGTGCTTTGGGTATATTCTTAATAATCCCATTCCAAGCATTCCTTAATCACAGCTACTTCAGCCTTCTGGTGCATTGTGGTCGAGGAAATTCCATTTTTTTTTTCTCGGGTTCATCATGTTGTCATGCCCTGGTGGTGCTTTTGTTTCAATCCATATCAATTATTTCCTGGGTATGCATAACTCTCATTTGTTTATCCATTAGTGACCTTCATTCCTTAATGATCAATTTCCTTCTGCTCCTTCGTATAACTCATCTTACTATTTCATTCGCTATTAATGTTCTTCATTAATATTCCGTACTTTCACGGTAATGTTTTTTTTATTTACCATTTATTTAATTTTATTCATATTATATTCATATCTATTTATTTTCTTCGGTTAATGTAATTTTAAACAACCAATCTTATTTAAGGTATTTTATCCAATATTATCTAACTTAATTATTAAATTTTCGAATATTCTTAAGATTGTTTTCTTTAATCCGTTACATTTTATTACTTTTAATTTTCTATTTGTGGAGGCATAGTTGTACGTTTTGTTAAGTGAGTTCCGTTACAACACATTTTGTTGGTAATTAGTATGGGTATTGAATTCGTGAGTTTCGTTTCACACTTACCCTGCAGTCGGCCGTTGACACCTAAAGAATTTATGACCTGTCTCTCTCTCTCTCTTTTTATGAGGGTGTGTTGAAAGTAGTTCGTTTCGACAACTTCCCTCAGGCACATTACCATTACTTATGTACGTTCGGGGTTTTTTTTTCTCGTTTCTTCGTAAGTTTCTTAATAGCGCGTTCACTAACTGTTTGTGACTCGTTTTTTTTTCTCTAGCCTTCCTTCCCGTGTACTTGTGTAATAATGTTTTGAAGTTTTCGAGACTTCTAAGAAATCTCATCTCCATCGCTTGAAATCTTCCTTTCGTTCTCGTACAAATCTTTACAATATTCTTGAATGGTCCAGCAACTTTCCTCTTTTTTCTCTTTCGTGCTAACGCAGTTCGCCCTTGATACACATCAGAACGGTTTTTCATCTTCTTAATCTCAGGTTTGGTTTCAAAATTTTTACGTACTTCCCCAGTCCTACTTCTAATTTTTCTATCAGTACTGGTAATATTAATTGTAGTACTCAATTTTTTCTTTTTAGTTCTCTGCTTTTCTTCAGCCTTCGTGTTAGCTGACTCAATTCTCAGGTGGTAACCCTCATACACATTACCATTTGCTTCCAACGCGCGATATGCACTATTTTCATCAGTAAAACGTACATATGCATGGATATTTGTTCTGCCTTTATGAAACTCTTTCTTAATAACAGTACGTCTTTTGGGAAATCGTGGATCAGATACTGCAGCATATCGCAATCTCGTATTTACAACCGTACCAAACTTCCTGAAATATTTGATTATTTTCTTTTTTGTAGTTGTGTTTGGTAAGTTGCTAACAAACACAGTACAAGTGTCTTTATCATCTTCATATCTACCATTAATAATTGTAGAGCTTTCTTTTGATCTTGAAGCATGATGTGCAGACAATGCTTTAGTTGTTGAAGATTGATACTCGGTGTCAATTTGATCCATAGTATTTCCATCTAATTTGTTTTCTTCCATTTTTTCTGATTGTTTTTGTAAATCAGTACCCACCTGGTGGTTTTGTCCTCGTAAATCTCTTCCCATTAACTCTATCTGTCTTAGTGTCTCTTCATGTAGTTTTCTTTGTTTTTCATCTCTCTTCCTTTCCGCTTCTTCCTTTTGCTTTTTCAATTCTTCAAATTGTTGTTTTATAAATGTCATTAACATTTGAAAATTTGCTTCAGATAACTGCGGCTGTGATTGCGGTCCCCCGCCCCTAGTTTCTGCACCGGTTGTTGAGCTTTCTTCATTCATTACGTTTCCGTCCTCAGGCTGCTCATAGCCCATCTGGTTATTGATATCAAACTCATCTGAATTCTCTCCCCTAGATGCCATTTTAGCTTGACTTCGGGTTATCATTCAGAGACTTAGAGACCGATATACGACAACAATAATATAGCTTAAGCTACTTACATGTACTTATTTTAAACTTATTGCTAGCCACTGTCTGTCACTGCCCTAGCTTACTATTTTATCAAGCCCCACGTTGGGCGCCAACTTAACAATATTTTGAGTTGAACCCGTTTACGCCCAGCGATGGACGCCAATTTAACAATAATTTTAACAATTACTGTTATATTATCTATTTAATGTTCCGCGTGTGGACGCCAATTTAACATTATTATATATGTTTGACGTTGTGTGCGTCAATTTTAACATTATTTACTTTTTATTCTCTTTATCTCAGGGTTAAAAATAATAATAAATGCTCATTTCTACTGATAGCTCTTAAATTTATTCACATTAGTTTGCTATTACTTGTAAATATTAACGTAGCACAAAATTCTATGTACTCATTAGTACTTGTAAATATATAAAATTAACACATTACCAAAATTTAATACTCATGGCTAAATCGTAAATATCAAACAATAATACATTAATAACTTGAATACTCATTAAATTGTAAATATCAAACAATAATACATTAATAAAATTGAATACTCATTAAATTGTACATATCAAAATAATACAGTAATAAAATTAGTTATCCAAACTCTCAATCTAATGGTTGCATATTAATGATCATTCATCAATTGCGTTTAGTACTTAAGTAAATTATAATGTTTAGCCTCATCTTATAAATTCTTAATATGAATATCTCTTAAGCTGTTACTATATTTTGTAATTACGGATTCATTTAGAACTTGGAAATAAACATTACTCCAAAACTGATAAACAATGATAATTTTACTTCTAAACAAACTTTAGAATCGATTTCTTTAATTCCTTTACGATTACTTTATTGAATTTTAGTGTGTGTGTATTCTTTGAGATGACAGACAGTGGATCTAAATTAATTAAGACATGTTTTACTATACTTGGTATTCGAATATCCAATCACTCGGTGGTTGCGGTGACGATTCTCTCATGTCGATCGTTCTAGAATCGTGCAGATAACTCCTCCAGATGATAGATGGCACTGGATGAATTCCACGATGTCACTCACAGACACTTCACTCACCAACTCCACGCATTCGGATTATAATTTATGAATAAAAGTTAGCATTCTCTGTTGTACACCGACATCGTAAATCATTTCAAATCTGAATTAATATTACGCACCTTTGTTGCGGTATGTCTGGTTATTAAGTGTTCATGAATGTAGTTTGTGTTGTTAAACGTTCTTAAAAGTTATTGTTGTAAAGTGTTTTTATACACTGAAATTACATTATTGTCTGGTTACTATTTGTTTCAGTTAATGTTCACTGGTAGGCTAATAGTGTGACTCTACTTCATAGTTCGTTTGCTTGTAATGACTGTATTAATTTTTGTTATAAGTTCGAAAACTACCTTCTCACAGTGTGTATCGAATTATTCTAAGTTCGATAAAATGCTAATTTCTCTCGTCACGGACTTCACTCCTCTCGCGTCCGAATTTTTAGTTAGAACTCCTCTCGCGTCCGAATTTTAGTTAGAACTCTTCTCGCGTCCGTATTTTAGTTAGAACTCCTGAGCGCGTTCCTGTCTCCTTCCTATATTTTCCTCGCCAAATCTCCCACCAGACTCTGATTCCAACGACGCCGTGTCCTTATTGGTTCCATATTTTTCCCTCCAAGTCCAAATACCACCCATCTTTTCAAAGGCGTTCTCTGATAGGGCTTTTGGTTCCCCACCAGATTCTTCCCTTGCTTCGTATTTTGAGGTAGTTGTCATTTCCAGCCAACGCAGCAATAAATTGTATCTGTCGTTTTTTCTAAAGTCTTCAGTGACAACTCTGAGTTTCTCTTCCATTTTCATTGTTTCTCAACTTCGTCGCTCTGCCGTTATTATCTATTGTTGTTCAAGGGCCTCGCCTACCCTTCTTTGAAAGTTGGTTTTTTCTTTTAGTTGCCAGGCAACACGCCATCCTTGGGTTTGGACGTACTCTCTGCGCTTTCGTTTCCAAGTAAGGTCAAAACCCTGTCATCGACCGCTGGAGTCCTTCAAATCAATCCACCCTTCGTCGCTTTCTCCTGACAGCTGGCGTACACATGTATGCTTGACCACTGTTAAGCCTTTTCTCCTTTAATGGCTCTGTACACATTGTATGTAGTTTCCTATGGAATCAATGTGTTTTCACAAAAAACTGGTGTTCTACGTACCGGGAGCAGTGAAGTCTGTTCACAGGGTATGCGTTGCAGCTGCCTACGAAATTTATGACCTGTCCGTCACTACAGCGTGCTTGCTCGTTCCCCTTTTGTCCCTTACAAAATATGTTTTCCACACGTACACCCTTCGTTATTGCTTTCAGCGACATTCCTTACTGCTGATTATAAAATAAGACTTTTCGAAATTTTGTTTTGTGTTATATTGTCCCCAAATTTTGTCAGTTTGGATGGACTCTGTACATCCAAAATTGATCCAAAATTTTGCGCCCTTTCAGTAAGGTTTAAATGCCAAAATCTGCGTCCCAATATGCGTACTTTGTGTTGCCTTGTAGTGGCTCGTTCTTCATTGGACCTAGTATAGTGTTGTTTACATTTCGTCGTTGACCTAGTCTCAGCGTAACAGAAAAAGGTTCGTTACATAATGGTAAACACACCCCATCCCTTCTAAAGTACTTTCGCTTTCGACATCCTAAATGAATCCGTTTTTTTTTTTTTTTTTTTTTCCACTCTAATTAACATGGTATTATATTTACAAATTTATATTTAGTCAAAATCTTAAACTAAATTTGTAATTCTCCTTAACTATTCTTCATATAATATTTCAATATCTACAAAATTCAATTACACAAATTATTCGATACTGGTATTAATATTTCTTGCCTTTAGGATTAATTTTCTTTGTATCCTTTAATACATTTAATTTTTATGTCACAACTTACTAAAATGTGCATCAATATCTCCAAATTAATTGGCTTTAAAAAAAAAACTTACCACATATATATAGAATTCTTAGTGACCATCATACTTTCTATCATCACTAAATTATAAATAGCACATTGGTATTAATAATAATAATACGTATTTCTATATCCTAATTCACTATAGTTTTCTAACCTATTTTATTATTACTGTCTCTGGTTAGTCCATATTTTCTGATATCTCGCTAGCATTTTCACAAAAAAAACATTTTTTCTTTTCTATTTAATAGCATCTTGGAACACAATTATATTATACAATCTTATTCTAAGCTTGTAAGTTATCCTTACGTAAACATGATCTTAAATACATACAACTTGAATATTTCTCTCACAATTCTATTAATTGTCTTCACATATATACCATTTAAACATTTACCCTTCTATCTTCTTCACTCTTATTGACATCTATTATCATTAATTGTTTTATTCATAATCATTAACATGACATTTATTGACTATGACAACTAATCATTAAAATAATTCATTTTATACACTTGCTTTCTTATTTCTATTTTCTTTTATCTCGTTTTACTACTAAGACATTTCATTAATTGTTCTAGCAAATTATAATAATTCTTTTACATTTTTGATAGGCCCCCCCCTAAGCTTCTGAATGATATTTCTATTTTATACAAGGCAATTGCAAACGATCTACCTACCAGGCATCTGGACATTATTACATAACCATGTACCCCTTTACTTGCAGTTCCCAGAGATTGGATATCGGTGCTTTGGGTATATTCTTAATAATCCCATTCCAAGCATTCCTTAATCACAGCTACTTCAGCCTTCTGGTGCCTTGTGGTCGAGGAAATTCCATTTTTTTTTTCTCGGGTTCATCATGTTGTCATGCCCTGGTGGTGCTTTTGTTTCAATCCATATCAATTATTTCCTGGGTATGCATAACTCTCATTTGTTTATCCATTAGTGACCTTCATTCCTTAATGATCAATTTCCTTCTGCTCCTTCGTATAACTCATCTTACTATTTCATTCGCTATTAATGTTCTTCATTAATATTCCGTACTTTCACGGTAATGTTTTTTTTTATTTACCATTTATTTAATTTTATTCATATTATATTCATACCTATTTATTTTCTTCGGTTAATGTAATTTTACACAACCAATCTTATTTAAGGTATTTTATCCAATATTATCTAACTTAATTATTAAATTTTCGGATATTCTTAAGATTGTTTTCTTTAATCCGTTACATTTTATTACTTTTAATTTTCTATTTGTGGAGGCATAGTTGTACGTTTTGTTAAGTGAGTTCCGTTACAACACATTTTGTTGGTAATTAGTAAGGGTATTGAATTCGTGAGTTTCGTTTCACACTTACCCTGCAGTCGGCCGTTGACACCTAAAGAATTTATGACCTATCTCTATCTCTCTCTTTTTATGAGTGTGTGTTGAAAGTAGTTCTTTTCGACAACTTCCCTCAGGCACATTACCATTACTTATGTACGTTCGGGGTTTTTTTTCTCGTTTCTTCGTAAGTTTCTTAATAGCGCGTTCACTAACTGTTTGTGACTCGTTTTTTTTTCTCTAGCTTTCCTTCCCGCGTACTTGTGTAATAATGTTTTGAAGTTTTCGAGACTTCTAAGAAATCTCATCTCCATCGCTTGAAATCTTCCTTTCGTTCTCGTACAAATCTTTACAATATTCTTGAATGGTCCAGCAAATTTCCTATTTTTTCTCTTTCGTGCTAACGCAGCATCTTGATACTCATCAGAACGGTTTTTCATCTTCTTAATCTCAGGTTTGGTTTCAAAATTTTTACGTACTTCCCCAGTCCTACTTCTAATTTTTCTATCAGTACTGGTAATATTAATTGTAGTACTCAATTTTTTCTTTTTAGTTCTCTGCTTTTCTTCAGCCTTCGTGTTAGCTGACTCAATTCTCAGGTGGTAACCCTCATACACATTACCATTTGCTTCCAACGCACGATATGCACTATTTTCATCAGTAAAACGTACATATGCATGGATATTTGTTCTGCCTTTATGAAACTCTTTCTTAATAGCAGTACGTCTTTTGGGAAATCGTGGATCAGATACTGCAGCATATCGCAATCTCGTATTTACAACCGTACCAAACTTCCTGAAATATTTGATTATTTTCTTTTTTGTAGTTGTGTTTGGTAAGTTGCTAACAAACACAGTACAAGTGTCTTTATCATCTTCATATCTACCATTAATAATTGTAGAGCTTTCTTTTGATCTTGAAGCATGATGTGCAGACAATGCTTTAGTTGTTGAAGATTGATACTCGGTGTCAATTTGATCCATAGTATTTCCATCTAATTTGTTTTCTTCCATTTTTTCTGATAGTTTTTGTAAATCAGTACCCACCTGGTGGTTTTGTCCTCGTAAATCTCTTCCCATTAACTCTATCTGTCTTAGTGTCTCTTCATGTAGTTTTCTTTGTTTTTCATCTCTCTTCCTTTCCGCTTCTTCCTTTTGCTTTTTCAATTCTTCAAATTGTTGTTTTATAAATGTCATTAACATTTGAAAATTTGCTTCAGATAACTGCGGCTGTGATTGCGGTCCCCCGCCCCTAGTTTCTGCACCGGTTGTTGAGCTTTCTTCATTCATTACGTTTCCGTCCTCAGGCTGCTCATAGCCCATCTGGTTATTGATATCAAACTCATCTGAATTCTCTCCCCTAGATGCCATTTTAGCTTGACTTCGGGTTATCATTCAGAGACTTAGAGACCGATATACGACAACAATAATATAGCTTAAGCTACTTACATGTACTTATTTTAAACTTATTGCTAGCCACTGTCTGTCACTGCCCTAGCTTACTATTTTATCAAGCCCCACGTTGGGCGCCAACTTAACAATATTTTGAGTTGAACCCGTTTACGCCCAGCGATGGACGCCAATTTAACAATAATTTTAACAATTACTGTTATATTATCTATTTCATGTCCCGCGTGTGGACGCCAATTTAACATTATTATATATGTTTGACGTTGTGTGCGTCAATTTTAACATTATTTACTTTTTATTCTCTTTATCTCAGTGTTAAAAATAATAATAAATGCTCATTTCTACTGATAGCTCTTAAATTTATTCACATTAGTTTGCTATTACTTGTAAATATTAAAGTAGCACAAAATTCTATGTACTCATTAGTACTTGTAAATATATAAAATTAACACATTACCAAAATTTAATACTCATGGCTAAATCGTAAATATCAAACAATAATACATTAATAACTTGAATACTCATTAAATTGTAAATATCAAACAATAATACATTAATAAAATTGAATACTCATTAAATTGTACATATCAAAATAATACAGTAATAAAATTAGTTATCCAAACTCTCAATCTAATGGTTGCATATTAATGATCATTCATCAATTGCGTTTAGTACTTAAGTAAATTATAATGTTTAGCCTCATCTTATAAATTCTTAATATGAATATCTCTTAAGCTGTTACTATATTTTGTAATTACGGATTCATTTAGAACTTGGAAATAAACATTACTCCAAAACTGATAAACAATGATAATTTTACTTCTAAACAAACTTTAGAATCGATTTCTTTAATTCCTTTACGATTACTTTATTGAATTTTAGTGTGTGTGTATTCTTTGAGATGACAGACAAAGGATCTAAATTAATTAAGACATGTTTTACTATACTTGGTATTCGAATATCCAATCACTCGGTGGTTGCGGTGACGATTCTCTCATGTCGATCGTTCTAGAATCGTGCAGATAACTCCTCCAGATGATAGATGGCACTGGATGAATTCCACGATGTCACTCACAGACACTTCACTCACCAACTCCACGCATTCGGATTATAATTTATGAATAAAAGTTAGCATTCTCTGTTGTACACCGACATCATAAATCATTTCAAATCTGAATTAATATTACGCACCTTTGTTGCGGTATGTCTGGTTATTAAGTGTTCATGAATGTAGTTTGTGTTGTTAAACGTTCTTAAAAGTTATTGTTGTAAAGTGTTTTTATACACTGAAATTACATTATTGTCTGGTTACTATTTGTTTCAGTTAATGTTCACTGGTAGGCTAATAGTGTGACTCTACTTCATAGTTCGTTTGCTTGTAATGACTGTATTAATTTTTGTTATAAGTTCGAAAACTACCTTCTCACAGTGTGTATCGAATTATTCTAAGTTCGATAAAATGCTAATTTCTCTCGTCACGGACTTCACTCCTCTCGCGTCCGAATTTTTAGTTAGAACTCCTCTCGCGTCCGAATTTTAGTTAGAACTCTTCTCGCGTCCGTATTTTAGTTAGAACTCCTGAGCGCGTTCCTGTCTCCTTCCTATATTTTCCTCGCCAAATCTCCCACCAGACTCTGATTCCAACGACGCCGTGTCCTTATTGGTTCCATATTTTTCCCTCCAAGTCCAAATACCACCCATCTTTTCAAAGGCGTTCTCTGATAGGGCTTTTGGTTCCCCACCAGATTCTTCCCTTGCTTCGTATTTTGAGGTAGTTGTCATTTCCAGCCAACGCAGCAATAAATTGTATCTGTCGTTTTTTCTAAAGTCTTCAGTGACAACTCTGAGTTTCTCTTCCATTTTCATTGTTTCTCAACTTCGTCGCTCTGCCGTTATTATCTATTGTTGTTCAAGGGCCTCGCCTACCCTTCTTTGAAAGTTGGTTTTTTCTTTTAGTTGCCAGGCAACACGCCATCCTTGGGTTTGGACGTACTCTCTGCGCTTTCGTTTCCAAGTAAGGTCAAAACCCTGTCATCGACCGCTGGAGTCCTTCAAATCAATCCACCCTTCGTCGCTTTCTCCTGACAGCTGGCGTACACATGTATGCTTGACCACTGTTAAGCCTTTTCTCCTTTAATGGCTCTGTACACATTGTATGTAGTTTCCTATGGAATCAATGTGTTTTCACAAAAAACTGGTGTTCTACGTACCGGGAGCAGTGAAGTCTGTTCACAGGGTATGCGTTGCAGCTGCCTACGAAATTTATGACCTGTCCGTCACTACAGCGTGCTTGCTCGTTCCCCTTTTGTCCCTTACAAAATATGTTTTCCACACATACACCCTTCGTTATTGCTTTCAGCGACATTCCTTACTGCTGATTATAAAATAAGACTTTTCGAAATTTTGTTTTGTGTTATATTGTCCCCAAATTTTGTCAGTTTGGATGGACTCTGTACATCCAAAATTGATCCAAAATTTTGCGCCCTTTCAGTAAGGTTTAAATGCCAAAATCTGCGTCCCAATATGCGTACTTTGTGTTGCCTTGTAGTGGCTCGTTCTTCATTGGACCTAGTATAGTGTTGTTTACATTTCGTCGTTGACCTAGTCTCAGCGTAACAGAAAAAGGTTCGTTACATAATGGTAAACACACCCCATCCCTTCTAAAGTACTTTCGCTTTCGACATCCTAAATGAATCCGTTTTTTTTTTTTTTTTTTTTCCACTCTAATTAACATGGTATTATATTTACAAATTTATATTTAGTCAAAATCTTAAACTAAATTTGTAATTCTCCTTAACTATTCTTCATATAATATTTCAATATCTACAAAATTCAATTACACAAATTATTCGATACTGGTATTAATATTTCTTGCCTTTAGGATTAATTTTCTTTGTATCCTTTAATACATTTAATTTTTATGTCACAACTTACTAAAATGTGCATCAATATCTCCAAATTAATTGGCTTTAAAAAAAAAACTTACCACATATATATAGAATTCTTAGTGACCATCATACTTTCTATCATCACTAAATTATAAATAGCACATTGGTATTAATAATAATAATACGTATTTCTATATCCTAATTCACTATAGTTTTCTAACCTATTTTATTATTACTGTCTCTGGTTAGTCCATATTTTCTGATATCTCGCTAGCATTTTCACAAAAAAAACATTTTTTCTTTTCTATTTAATAGCATCTTGGAACACAATTATATTATACAATCTTATTCTAAGCTTGTAAGTTATCCTTACGTAAACATGATCTTAAATACATACAACTTGAATATTTCTCTCACAATTCTATTAATTGTCTTCACATATATACCATTTAAACATTTACCCTTCTATCTTCTTCACTCTTATTGACATCTATTATCATTAATTGTTTTATTCATAATCATTAACATGACATTTATTGACTATGACAACTAATCATTAAAATAATTCATTTTATACACTTGCTTTCTTATTTCTATTTTCTTTTATCTCGTTTTACTACTAAGACATTTCATTAATTGTTCTAGCAAATTATAATAATTCTTTTACATTTTTGATAGGCCCCCCCCTAAGCTTCTGAATGATATTTCTATTTTATACAAGGCAATTGCAAACGATCTACCTACCAGGCATCTGGACATTATTACATAACCCCGTACCCCTTTACTTGCAGTTCCCAGAGATTGGATATCGGTGCTTTGGGTATATTCTTAATAATCCCATTCCAAGCATTCCTTAATCACAGCTACTTCAGCCTTCTGGTGCCTTGTGGTCGAGGAAATTCCATTTTTTTTTTCTCGGGTTCATCATGTTGTCATGCCCTGGTGGTGCTTTTGTTTCAATCCATATCAATTATTTCCTGGGTATGCATAACTCTCATTTGTTTATCCATTAGTGACCTTCATTCCTTAATGATCAATTTCCTTCTGCTCCTTCGTATAACTCATCTTACTATTTCATTCGCTATTAATGTTCTTCATTAATATTCCGTACTTTCACGGTAATGTTTTTTTTTATTTACCATTTATTTAATTTTATTCATATTATATTCATACCTATTTATTTTCTTCGGTTAATGTAATTTTACACAACCAATCTTATTTAAGGTATTTTATCCAATATTATCTAACTTAATTATTAAATTTTCGGATATTCTTAAGATTGTTTTCTTTAATCCGTTACATTTTATTACTTTTAATTTTCTATTTGTGGAGGCATAGTTGTACGTTTTGTTAAGTGAGTTCCGTTACAACACATTTTGTTGGTAATTAGTAAGGGTATTGAATTCGTGAGTTTCGTTTCACACTTACCCTGCAGTCGGCCGTTGACACCTAAAGAATTTATGACCTATCTCTATCTCTCTCTTTTTATGAGTGTGTGTTGAAAGTAGTTCTTTTCGACAACTTCCCTCAGGCACATTACCATTACTTATGTACGTTCGGGGTTTTTTTTCTCGTTTCTTCGTAAGTTTCTTAATAGCGCGTTCACTAACTGTTTGTGACTCGTTTTTTTTCTCTAGCTTTCCTTCCCGCGTACTTGTGTAATAATGTTTTGAAGTTTTCGAGACTTCTAAGAAATCTCATCTCCATCGCTTGAAATCTTCCTTTCGTTCTCGTACAAATCTTTACAATATTCTTGAATGGTCCAGCAAATTTCCTATTTTTTCTCTTTCGTGCTAACGCAGCATCTTGATACTCATCAGAACGGTTTTTCATCTTCTTAATCTCAGGTTTGGTTTCAAAATTTTTACGTACTTCCCCAGTCCTACTTCTAATTTTTCTATCAGTACTGGTAATATTAATTGTAGTACTCAATTTTTTCTTTTTAGTTCTCTGCTTTTCTTCAGCCTTCGTGTTAGCTGACTCAATTCTCAGGTGGTAACCCTCATACACATTACCATTTGCTTCCAACGCACGATATGCACTATTTTCATCAGTAAAACGTACATATGCATGGATATTTGTTCTGCCTTTATGAAACTCTTTCTTAATAACAGTACGTCTTTTGGGAAATCGTGGATCAGATACTGCAGCATATCGCAATCTCGTATTTACAACCGTACCAAACTTCCTGAAATATTTGATTATTTTCTTTTTTGTAGTTGTGTTTGGTAAGTTGCTAACAAACACAGTACAAGTGTCTTTATCATCTTCATATCTACCATTAATAATTGTAGAGCTTTCTTTTGATCTTGAAGCATGATGTGCAGACAATGCTTTAGTTGTTGAAGATTGATACTCGGTGTCAATTTGATCCATAGTATTTCCATCTAATTTGTTTTCTTCCATTTTTTCTGATAGTTTTTGTAAATCAGTACCCACCTGGTGGTTTTGTCCTCGTAAATCTCTTCCCATTAACTCTATCTGTCTTAGTGTCTCTTCATGTAGTTTTCTTTGTTTTTCATCTCTCTTCCTTTCCGCTTCTTCCTTTTGCTTTTTAAATTCTTCAAATTGTTGTTTTATAAATGTCATTAACATTTGAAAATTTGCTTCAGATAACTGCGGCTGTGATTGCGGTCCCCCGCCCCTAGTTTCTGCACCGGTTGTTGAGCTTTCTTCATTCATTACGTTTCCGTCCTCAGGCTGCTCATAGCCCATCTGGTTATTGATATCAAACTCATCTGAATTCTCTCCCCTAGATGCCATTTTAGCTTGACTTCGGGTTATCATTCAGAGACTTAGAGACCGATATACGACAACAATAATATAGCTTAAGCTACTTACATGTACTTATTTTAAACTTATTGCTAGCCACTGTCTGTCACTGCCCTAGCTTACTATTTTATCAAGCCCCACGTTGGGCGCCAACTTAACAATATTTTGAGTTGAACCCGTTTACGCCCAGCGATGGACGCCAATTTAACAATAATTTTAACAATTACTGTTATATTATCTATTTCATGTCCCGCGTGTGGACGCCAATTTAACATTATTATATATGTTTGACGTTGTGTGCGTCAATTTTAACATTTACTTTTTATTCTCTTTATCTCAGTGTTAAAAATAATAATAAATGCTCATTTCTACTGATAGCTCTTAAATTTATTCACATTAGTTTGCTATTACTTGTAAATATTAAAGTAGCACAAAATTCTATGTACTGATTAGTACTTGTAAATATATAAAATTAACACATTACCAAAATTTAATACTCATGGCTAAATCGTAAATATCAAACAATAATACATTAATAACTTGAATACTCATTAAATTGTAAATATCAAACAATAATACATTAATAAAATTGAATACTCATTAAATTGTACATATCAAAATAATACAGTAATAAAATTAGTTATCCAAACTCTCAATCTAATGGTTGCATATTAATGATCATTCATCAATTGCGTTTAGTACTTAAGTAAATTATAATGTTTAGCCTCATCTTATAAATTCTTAATATGAATATCTCTTAAGCTGTTACTATATTTTGTAATTACGGATTCATTTAGAACTTGGAAATAAACATTACTCCAAAACTGATAAACAATGATAATTTTACTTCTAAACAAACTTTAGAATCGATTTCTTTAATTCCTTTACGATTACTTTATTGAATTTTAGTGTGTGTGTATTCTTTGAGATGACAGACAAAGGATCTAAATTAATTAAGACATGTTTTACTATACTTGGTATTCGAATATCCAATCACTCGGTGGTTGCGGTGACGATTCTCTCATGTCGATCGTTCTAGAATCGTGCAGATAACTCCTCCAGATGATAGATGGCACTGGATGAATTCCACGATGTCACTCACAGACACTTCACTCACCAACTCCACGCATTCGGATTATAATTTATGAATAAAAGTTAGCATTCTCTGTTGTACACCGACATCGTAAATCATTTCAAATCTGAATTAATATTACGCACCTTTGTTGCGGAATGTCTGGTTATTAAGTGTTCATGAATGTAGTTTGTGTTGTTAAACGTTCTTAAAAGTTATTGTTGTAAAGTGTTTTTATACACTGAAATTACATTATTGTCTGGTTACTATTTGTTTCAGTTAATGTTCACTGGTAGGCTAATAGTGTGACTCTACTTCATAGTTCGTTTGCTTGTAATGACTGTATTAATTTTTGTTATAAGTTCGAAAACTACCTTCTCACAGTGTGTATCGAATTATTCTAAGTTCGATAAAATGCTAATTTCTCTCGTCACGGACTTCACTCCTCTCGCGTCCGAATTTTTAGTTAGAACTCCTCTCGCGTCCGAATTTTAGTTAGAACTCTTCTCGCGTCCGTATTTTAGTTAGAACTCCTGAGCGCGTTCCTGTCTCCTTCCTATATTTTCCTCGCCAAATCTCCCACCAGACTCTGATTCCAACGACGCCGTGTCCTTATTGGTTCCATATTTTTCCCTCCAAGTCCAAATACCACCCATCTTTTCAAAGGCGTTCTCTGATAGGGCTTTTGGTTCCCCACCAGATTCTTCCCTTGCTTCGTATTTTGAGGTAGTTGTCATTTCCAGCCAACGCAGCAATAAATTGTATCTGTCGTTTTTTCTAAAGTCTTCAGTGACAACTCTGAGTTTCTCTTCCATTTTCATTGTTTCTCAACTTCGTCGCTCTGCCGTTATTATCTATTGTTGTTCAAGGGCCTCGCCTACCCTTCCTTGAAAGTTGGTTTTTTCTTTTAGTTGCCAGGCAACACGCCATCCTTGGGTTTGGACGTACTCTCTGCGCTTTCGTTTCCAAGTAAGGTCAAAACCCTGTCATCGACCGCTGGAGTCCTTCAAATCAATCCACCCTTCGTCGCTTTCTCCTGACAGCTGGCGTACACATGTATGCTTGACCACTGTTAAGCCTTTTCTCCTTTAATGGCTCTGTACACATTGTATGTAGTTTCCTATGGAATCAATGTGTTTTCACAAAAAACTGGTGTTCTACGTACCGGGAGCAGTGAAGTCTGTTCACAGGGTATGCGTTGCAGCTGCCTACGAAATTTATGACCTGTCCGTCACTACAGCGTGCTTGCTCGTTCCCCTTTTGTCCCTTACAAAATATGTTTTCCACACATACACCCTTCGTTATTGCTTTCAGCGACATTCCTTACTGCTGATTATAAAATAAGACTTTTCGAAATTTTGTTTTGTGTTATATTGTCCCCAAATTTTGTCAGTTTGGATGGACTCTGTACATCCAAAATTGATCCAAAATTTTGCGCCCTTTCAGTAAGGTTTAAATGCCAAAATCTGCGTCCCAATATGCGTACTTTGTGTTGCCTTGTAGTGGCTCGTTCTTCATTGGACCTAGTATAGTGTTGTTTACATTTCGTCGTTGACCTAGTCTCAGCGTAACAGAAAAAGGTTCGTTACATAATGGTAAACACACCCCATCCCTTCTAAAGTACTTTCGCTTTCGACATCCTAAATGAATCCGTTTTTTTTTTTTTTTTTTTTTCCACTCTAATTAACATGGTATTATATTTACAAATTTATATTTAGTCAAAATCTTAAACTAAATTTGTAATTCTCCTTAACTATTCTTCATATAATATTTCAATATCTACAAAATTCAATTACACAAATTATTCGATACTGGTATTAATATTTCTTGCCTTTAGGATTAATTTTCTTTGTATCCTTTAATACATTTAATTTTTATGTCACAACTTACTAAAATGTGCATCAATATCTCCAAATTAATTGGCTTTAAAAAAAAAACTTACCACATATATATAGAATTCTTAGTGACCATCATACTTTCTATCATCACTAAATTATAAATAGCACATTGGTATTAATAATAATAATACGTATTTCTATATCCTAATTCACTATAGTTTTCTAACCTATTTTATTATTACTGTCTCTGGTTAGTCCATATTTTCTGATATCTCGCTAGCATTTTCACAAAAAAAACATTTTTTCTTTTCTATTTAATAGCATCTTGGAACACAATTATATTATACAATCTTATTCTAAGCTTGTAAGTTATCCTTACGTAAACATGATCTTAAATACATACAACTTGAATATTTCTCTCACAATTCTATTAATTGTCTTCACATATATACCATTTAAACATTTACCCTTCTATCTTCTTCACTCTTATTGACATCTATTATCATTAATTGTTTTATTCATAATCATTAACATGACATTTATTGACTATGACAACTAATCATTAAAATAATTCATTTTATACACTTGCTTTCTTATTTCTATTTTCTTTTATCTCGTGTTACTACTAAGACATTTCATTAATTGTTCTAGCAAATTATAATAATTCTTTTACATTTTTGATAGGCCCCCCCCTAAGCTTCTGAATGATATTTCTATTTTATACAAGGCAATTGCAAACGATCTACCTACCAGGCATCTGGACATTATTACATAACCCCGTACCCCTTTACTTGCAGTTCCCAGAGATTGGATATCGGTGCTTTGGGTATATTCTTAATAATCCCATTCCAAGCATTCCTTAATCACAGCTACTTCAGCCTTCTGGTGCCTTGTGGTCGAGGAAATTCCATTTTTTTTTTCTCGGGTTCATCATGTTGTCATGCCCTGGTGGTGCTTTTGTTTCAATCCATATCAATTATTTCCTGGGTATGCATAACTCTCATTTGTTTATCCATTAGTGACCTTCATTCCTTAATGATCAATTTCCTTCTGCTCCATCGTATAACTCATCTTACTATTTCATTCGCTATTAATTTTCTTCATTAATATTCCGTACTTTCACGGTAATGTTTTTTTTTATTTACCATTTATTTAATTTTATTCATATTATATTCATACCTATTTATTTTCTTCGGTTAATGTAATTTTACACAACCAATCTTATTTAAGGTATTTTATCCAATATTATCTAACTTAATTATTAAATTTTCGGATATTCTTAAGATTGTTTTCTTTAATCCGTTACATTTTATTACTTTTAATTTTCTATTTGTGGAGGCATAGTTGTACGTTTTGTTAAGTGAGTTCCGTTACAACACATTTTGTTGGTAATTAGTAAGGGTATTGAATTCGTGAGTTTCGTTTCACACTTACCCTGCAGTCGGCCGTTGACACCTAAAGAATTTATGACCTATCTCTATCTCTCTCTTTTTATGAGTGTGTGTTGAAAGTAGTTCTTTTCGACAACTTCCCTCAGGCACATTACCATTACTTATGTACGTTCGGGGTTTTTTTTCTCGTTTCTTCGTAAGTTTCTTAATAGCGCGTTCACTAACTGTTTGTGACTCGTTTTTTTTTCTCTAGCTTTCCTTCCCGCGTACTTGTGTAATAATGTTTTGAAGTTTTCGAGACTTCTAAGAAATCTCATCTCCATCGCTTGAAATCTTCCTTTCGTTCTCGTACAAATCTTTACAATATTCTTGAATGGTCCAGCAAATTTCCTATTTTTTCTCTTTCGTGCTAACGCAGCATCTTGATACTCATCAGAACGGTTTTTCATCTTCTTAATCTCAGGTTTGGTTTCAAAATTTTTACGTACTTCCCCAGTCCTACTTCTAATTTTTCTATCAGTACTGGTAATATTAATTGTAGTACTCAATTTTTTCTTTTTAGTTCTCTGCTTTTCTTCAGCCTTCGTGTTAGCTGACTCAATTCTCAGGTGGTAACCCTCATACACATTACCATTTGCTTCCAACGCACGATATGCACTATTTTCATCAGTAAAACGTACATATGCATGGATATTTGTTCTGCCTTTATGAAACTCTTTCTTAATAACAGTACGTCTTTTGGGAAATCGTGGATCAGATACTGCAGCATATCGCAATCTCGTATTTACAACCGTACCAAACTTCCTGAAATATTTGATTATTTCCTTTTTTTTAGTTGTGTTTGGTAAGTTGCTAACAAACACAGTACAAGTGTCTTTATCATCTTCATATCAACCATTAATAATTGTAGAGCTTTCTTTTGATCTTGAAGCATGATGTGCAGACAATGCTTTAGTTGTTGAAGATTGATACTCGGTTTCAATTTGATCCATAGTATTTCCATCTAATTTGTTTTCTTCCATTTTTTCTGATTGTTTTTGTAAATCAGTACCCACCTGGTGGTTTTGTCCTCGTAAATCTCTTCCCATTAACTCTATCTGTCTTAGTGTCTCTTCATGTAGTTTTCTTTGTTTTTCATCTCTCTTCCTTTCCGCTTCTTCCTTTTGCTTTTTCAATTCTTCAAATTGTTGTTTTATAAATGTCATTAACATTTGAAAATTTGCTTCAGATAACTGCGGCTGTGATTGCGGTCCCCCGCCCCTAGTTTCTGCACTGGTTGTTGAGCTTTCTTCATTCATTACGTTTCCGTCCTCAGGCTGCTCATAGCCCATCTGGTTATTGATATCAAACTCATCTGAATTCTCTCCCCTAGATGCCATTTTAGCTTGACTTCGGGTTATCATTCAGAGACTTAGAGACCGATATACGACAACAATAATATAGCTTAAGCTACTTACATGTACTTATTTTAAACTTATTGCTAGCCACTGTCTGTCACTGCCCTAGCTTACTATTTTATCAAGCCCCACGTTGGGCGCCAACTTAACAATATTTTGAGTTGAACCCGTTTACGCCCAGCGATGGACGCCAATTTAACAATAATTTTAACAATTACTGTTATATTATCTATTTAATGTTCCGCGTGTGGACGCCAATTTAACATTATTATATATGTTTGACGTTGTGTGCGTCAATTTTAACATTATTTACTTTTTATTCTCTTTATCTCAGGGTTAAAAATAATAATAAATGCTCATTTCTACTGATAGCTCTTAAATTTATTCACATTAGTTTGCTATTACTTGTAAATATTAATGTAGCACAAAATTCTATGTACTCATTAGTACTTGTAAATATATAAAATTAACACATTACCAAAATTTAATACTCATGGCTAAATCGTAAATATCAAACAATAATACATTAATAACTTGAATACTCATTAAATTGTAAATATCAAACAATAATACATTAATAAAATTGAATACTCATTAAATTGTACATATCAAAATAATACAGTAATAAAATTAGTTATCCAAACTCTCAATCTAATGGTTGCATATTAATGATCATTCATCAATTGCGTTTAGTACTTAAGTAAATTATAATGTTTAGCCTCATCTTATAAATTCTTAATATGAATATCTCTTAAGCTGTTACTATATTTTGTAATTACGGATTCATTTAGAACTTGGAAATAAACATTACTCCAAAACTGATAAACAATGATAATTTTACTTCTAAACAAACTTTAGAATCGATTTCTTTAATTCCTTTACGATTATTTTATTGAATTTTAGTGTGTGTGTATTCTTTGAGATGACAGACAGTGGATCTAAATTAATTAAGACATGTTTTACTATACTTGGTATTCGAATATCCAATCACTCGGTGGTTGCGGTGACGATTCTCTCATGTCGATCGTTCTAGAATCGTGCAGATAACTCCTCCAGATGATAGATGGCACTGGATGAATTCCACGATGTCACTCACAGACACTTCACTCACCAACTCCACGCATTCGGATTATAATTTATGAATAAAAGTTAGCATTCTCTGTTGTACACCGACATCGTAAATCATTTCAAATCTGAATTAATATTACGCACCTTTGTTGCGGTATGTCTGGTTATTAAGTGTTCATGAATGTAGTTTGTGTTGTTAAACGTTCTTAAAAGTTATTGTTGTAAAGTGTTTTTATACACTGAAATTACATTATTGTCTGGTTACTATTTGTTTCAGTTAATGTTCACTGGTAGGCTAATAGTGTGACTCTACTTCATAGTTCGTTTGCTTGTAATGACTGTATTAATTTTTCTTATAAGTTCGAAAACTACCTTCTCAAAGTGTGTATCGAATAATTCTAAGTTCGATAAAATGCTAATTTCTCTCGTCACGGACTTCACTCCTCTCGCGTCCGAATTTTTAATTAGAACTCCTCTCGCGTCCGAATTTTAGTTAGAACTCTTCTCGCGTCCGTATTTTAGTTAGAACTCCTGAGCGCGTTCCTGTCTCCTTCCTATATTTTCCTCGCCAAATCTCCCACCAGACTCTGATTCCAACGACGCCGTGTCCTTATTGGTTCCATATTTTTCCCTCCAAGTCCAAATACCACCCATCTTTTCAAAGGCGTTCTCTGATAGGGCTTCTGGTTCCCCACCAGATTCTTCCCTTGCTTCGTATTTTGAGGTAGTTGTCATTTCCAGCCAACGCAGCAATAAATTGTATCTGTCGTTTTTTCTAAAGTCTTCAGTGACAACTCTGAGTTTCTCTTCCATTTTCATTGTTTCTCAACTTCGTCGCTCTGCCGTTATTATCTATTGTTGTTCAAGGGCCTCGCCTACCCTTCTTTGAAAGTTGGATTTTCTTTTAGTTGCCAGGCAACACCCCATCCTTGGGTTTGGACGTACTCTCTGCGCTTTCGTTTCCAAGTAAGGTCAAAACCCTGTCATCGACCGCTGGAGTCCTTCAAATCAATCCACCCTTCGTCGCTTTCTCCTGACAGCTGGCGTACACATGTATGCTTGACCACTGTTAAGCCTTTTCTCCTTTAATGGCTCTGTACACATTGTATGTAGTTTCCTATGGAATCAATGTGTTTTCACAAAAAACTGGTGTTCTACGTACCGGGAGCAGTGAAGTCTATTCACAGGGTATGCGTTGCAGCTGCCTACGAAATTTATGACCTGTCCGTCACTACAGCGTGCTTGCTCGTTCCCCTTTTGTCCCTTACAAAATATGTTTTCCACACATACACCCTTCGTTATTGCTTTCAGCGACATTCCTTACTGCTGATTATAAAATAAAACTTTTCGAAATTTTGTTTTGTGTTATATTGTCCCCAAATTTTGTCAGTTTGGATGGACTCTGTACAATTTTGCGCCCTTTCAGTAAGGTTTAAATGCCAAAATCTGCGTCCCAATATGCGTACTTTGTGTTGCCTTGTAGTGGCTCGTTCTTCATTGGACCTAGTATAGTGTTGTTTACATTTCGTCGTTGACCTAGTCTCAGCGTAACAGAAAAAGGTTAGTTACATAATGGTAAACACACCCCATCCCTTCTAAAGTACTTTCGCTTTCGACATCCTAAATGAATCCGTTTTTTTTTTTTTTTTTTCCACTCTAATTAACATGGTATTATATTTACAAATTTATATTTAGTCAAAATCTTAAACTAAATTTGTAATTCTCCTTAACTATTCTTCATATAATATTTCAATATCTACAAAATTCAATTACACAAATTATTCGATACTGGTATTAATATTTCTTGCCTTTAGGATTAATTTTCTTTGTATCCTTTAATACATTTAAATTTTATGTCACAACTTACTAAAATGTGCGTCAATATCTCCAAATTAATTGGCTTTAAAAAAAAAACTTACCACATATATATAGAATTCTTAGTGACCATCATACTTTCTATCATCACTAAATTATAAATAGCACATTGGTATTAATAATAATAATACGTATTTCTATATCCTAATTCACTATAGTTTTCTAACCTATTTTATTATTACTGTCTCTGGTTAGTCCATATTTTCTGATATCTCGCTAGCATTTTCCCAAAAAAAACATTTTTTCTTTTCTATTTACTAACATCTTGGAACACAATTATATTATACAATCTTATACTAAGCTTATAAGTTGTCCTTACGTAAACATGATCTTAAATACATACAACTTGAATATTTCTCTCACAATTCTATTAATTGTCTTCACATATATACCATTTAAAAATTTACCCTTCTATCTTCTTCACTCTTATTGACATCTATTATCATTAATTGTTTTATTCATAATCATTAACATGACATTTATTGACTATGACAACTAATCATTAAAATAATTCATTTTATACACTTGCTTTCTTATTTCTATTTTCTTTTATCTCGTGTTACTACTAAGACATTTCATTAATTGTTCTAGCAAATTATAATAATTCTTTTACATTTTTGATAGGCCCCCCCCCCTAAGCTTCTGAATGATATTTCTATTTTATACAAGGCAATTGCAAACGATCTACCTACCAGTCATCTGGACATTATTACATAATCCCGTACCCCTTTACTTGCAGTTCCCAGAGATTGGATATCGGTGCTTTGGGTATATTCTTAATAATCCCATTCCAAGCATTCCTTAATCACAGCTACTTCAGCCTTCTGGTGCCTTGTGGTCGAGGAAATTCCATTTTTTTTTTCTCGGGTTCATCATGTTGTCATGCCCTGGTGGTGCTTTTGTTTCAATCCATATCAATTATTTCCTTGGTATGCATAACTCTCATTTGTTTATCCATTAGTGACCTTCATTCCTTAATGATCAATTTCCTTCTGCTCCTTCGTATAACTCATCTTACTATTTCATTCGCTATTAATGTTCTTCATTAATATTCCGTACTTTCACGGTAATGTTTTTTTTTATTTACCATTTATTTAATTTTATTCATATTATATTCATATCTATTTATTTTCTTCGGTTAATGTAATTTTACACAACCAATCTTATTTAAGGTATTTTATCCAATATTATCTAACTTAATTATTAAATTTTCGGATATTCTTAAGATTGTTTTCTTTAATCCGTTACATTTTATTACTTTTAATTTTCTATTTGTGGAGGCATAGTTGTACGTTTTGTTAAGTGAGTTCCGTTACAACTCATTTTGTTGGTAATTAGTAAGGGTATTGAATTCGTGAGTTTCGTTTCACACTTACCCTGCAGTCGGCCGTTGACACCTAAAGAATTTATGACCTGTCTCTCTCTCTCTCTCTTTTTATGAGGGTGTGTTGAAAGTAGTTCTTTTCGACAACTTCCCTCAGGCACATTACCATTACTTATGTACGTTCGGGGTTTTTTTTCTCGTTTCTTCGTAAGTTTCTTAATAACGCGTTCACTAACTGTTTGTGACTCGTTTTTTTTTCTCTAGCTTTCCTTCCCGCGTACTTGTGTAATAATGTTTTGAAGTTTTCGAGACTTCTAAGAAATCTCATCTCCATCGCTTGAAATCTTCCTTTCGTTCTCGTACAAATCTTTACAATATTCTTGAATGGTCCAGCAACTTTCCTATTTTTTCTCTTTCGTGCTAACGCAGTTCGCCCTTGATACTCATCAGAACGGTTTTTCATCTTCTTAATCTCAGGTTTGGTTTCAAAATTTTTACGTACTTTCCCAGTCCTACTTCTAATTTTTCTATCAGTACTGGTAATATTAATTGTAGTACTCAATTTTTTCTTTTTAGTTCTCTGCTTTTCTTCAGCCTTCGTGTTAGCTGACTCAATTCTCAGGTGGTAACCCTCATACACATTACCATTTGCTTCCAACGCACGATATGCACTATTTTCATCAGTAAAACGTACATATGCATGGATATTTGTTCTGCCTTTATGAAACTCTTTCTTAATAACAGTACGTCTTTTGGGAAATCGTGGATCAGATACTGCAGCATATCGCAATCTCGTATTTACAACCGTACCAAACTTCCTGAAATATTTGATTATTTTCTTTTTTGTAGTTGTGTTTGGTAAGTTGCTAACAAACACAGTACAAGTGTCTTTATCATCTTCATATCTACCATTAATAATTGTAGAGCTTTCTTTTGGTCTTGAAGCATGATGTGCAGACAATGCTTTAGTTGTTGAAGATTGATACTCGGTGTCAATTTGATCCATAGTATTTCCATCTAATTTGTTTTCTTCCATTTTTTCTGATTGTTTTTGTAAATCAGTACCCACCTGGTGGTTTTGTCCTCGTAAATCTCTTCCCATTAACTCTATCTGTCTTAGTGTCTCTTCATGTAGTTTTCTTTGTTTTTCATCTCTCTTCCTTTCCGCTTCTTCCTTTTGCTTTTTCAATTCTTCAAACTGCTGTTTTATAAATGTCATTAACATTTGAAAATTTGCTTCAGATAACTGCGGCTGTGATTGCGGTCCCCCGGCCCTAGTTTCTGCACCGGTTGTTGAGCTTTCTTCATTCATTACGTTTCCGTCCTCAGGCTGCTCATAGCCCATCTGGTTATTGATATCAAACTCATCTGAATTCTCTCCCCTAGATGCCATTTCACTTGACTTCGGGTTATCATTCAGAGACTTAGAGACCGATATACGACAACAATAATATAGCTTAAGCTACTTACATGTACTTATTTTAAACTTATTGCTAGCCACTGTCTGTCACTGCCCTAGCTTACTATTTTATCAAGCCCCACGTTGGGCGCCAACTTAACAATATTTTGAGTTGAACCCGTTTACGCCCAGCGATGGACGCCAATTTAACAATAATTTTAACAATTACTGTTATATTATCTATTTAATGTCCCGCGTGTGGACGCCAATTTAACATTATTATATATGTTTGACGTTGTGTGCGTCAATTTTAACATTATTTACTTTTGTTCTCTTTATCTCAGGGTTAAAAATAATAATAAATGCTCATTTCTACTGATAGCTCATAAATTTATTCACATTAGTTTGCTATTACTTGTAAATATTAATGTAGCACAAAATTCTATGTACTCATTAGTACTTGTAAATATATAAAATTAACACATTACCAAAATTTAATACTCATGGCTAAATCGTAAATATCAAACAATAATACATTAATAACTTGAATACTCATTAAATTGTAAATATCAAACAATAATACATTAATAAAATTGAATACTCATTAAGTTGTACATATCAAAATAATACAGTAATAAAATTAGTTATCCAAACTCTCAATCTAATGGTTGCATATTAATGATCATTCATCAATTGCGTTTAGTACTTAAGTAAATTATAATGTTTAGCCTCATCTTATAAATTCTTAATATGAATATCTCTTAAGCTGTTACTATATTTTGTAATTACGGATTCATTTAGAACTTGGAAATAAACATTACCCCAAAACTGATAAACAATGATAATTTTACTTCTAAACAAACTTTAGAATCGATTTCTTTAATTCCTTTACGATTACTTTATTGAATTTTAGTGTGTGTGGATTCTTTGAGATGACAGACAGTGGATCTAAATTAATTAAGACATGTTTTACTATACTTGGTATTCGAATATCCAATCACTCGGTGGTTGCGGTGACGATTCTCTCATGTCGATCGTTCTAGAATCGTGCAGATAACTCCTCCAGATGATAGATGGCACTGGATGAATTCCACGATGTCACTCACAGACACTTCACTCACCAACTCCACGCATTCGGATTATAATTTATGAATAAAAGTTAGCATTCTCTGTTGTACACCGACATCGTAAATCATTTCAAATCTGAATTAATATTACGCACCTTTGTTGCGGTATGTCTGGTTATTAAGTGTTCATGAATGTAGTTTGTGTTGTTAAACGTTCTTAAAAGTTATTGTTGTAAAGTGTTTTTATACACTGAAATTACATTATTGTCTGGTTACTATTTGTTTCAGTTAATGTTCACTGGTAGGCTAATAGTGTGACTCTACTTCATAGTTCGTTTGCTTGTAATGACTGTATTAATTTTTCTTATAAGTTCGAAAACTACCTTCTCACAGTGTGTATCGAATTATTCTAAGTTCGATAAAATGCTAATTTCTCTCGTCACGGACTTCACTCCTCTCGCGTCCGAATTTTTAGTTAGAACTCCTCTCGCGTCCGAATTTTAGTTAGAACTCTTCTCGCGTCCGTATTTTAGTTAGAACTCCTGAGCGCGTTCCTGTCTCCTTCCTATATTTTCCTCGCCAAATCTCCCACCAGACTCTGATTCCAACGACGCCGTGTCCTTATTGGTTCCATATTTTTCCCTCCAAGTCCAAATACCACCCATCTTTTCAAAGGCGTTCTCTGATAGGGCTTCTGGTTCCCCACCAGATTCTTCCCTTGCTTCGTATTTTGAGGTCGTTGTCATTTCCAGCCAACGCAGCAATAAATTGTATCTGTCGTTTTTTCTAAAGTCTTCAGTGACAACTCTGAGTTTCTCTTCCATTTTCATTGTTTCTCAACTTCGTCGCTCTGCCGTTATTATCTATTGTTGTTCAAGGGCCTCGCCTACCCTTCTTTGAAAGTTGGTTTTTTCTTTTAGTTGCCAGGCAACACGCCATCCTTGGGTTTGGACGTACTCTCTGCGCTTTCGTTTCCAAGTAAGGTCAAAACCCTGTCATCGACCGCTGGAGTCCTTCAAATCAATCCACCCTTCGTCGCTTTCTCCTGACAGCTGGCGTACACATGTATGCTTGACCACTGTTAAGCCTTTTCTCCTTTAATGGCTCTGTACACATTGTATGTAGTTTCCTATGGAATCAATGTGTTTTCACAAAAAACTGGTTTTCTACGTACCGGGAGCAGTGAAGTCTGTTCACAGGGTATGCGTTGCAGCTGCCTACGAAATTTATGACCTGTCCGTCACTACAGCGTGCTTGCTCGTTCCCCTTTTGTCCCTTACAAAATATGTTTTCCACACATACACCCTTCGTTATTGCTTTCAGCGACATTCCTTACTGCTGATTATAAAATAAAACTTTTCGAAATTTTGTTTTGTGTTATATTGTCCCCAAATTTTGTCAGTTTGGATGGACTCTGTACATCCAAAATTGATCCAAAATTTTGCGCCCTTTCAGTAAGGTTTAAATGCCAAAATCTGCGTCCCAATATGCGTACTTTGTCTTGCCTTGTAGTGGCTCGTTCTTCATTGGACCTAGTATAGTGTTGTTTACATTTCGTCGTTGACCTAGTCTCAGCGTAACAGAAAAAGGTTCGTTACATAATGGTAAACACACCCCATCCCTTCTAAAGTACTTTCGCTTTCGACATCCTAAATGAATCCGTTTTTTTTTTTTTTTCACTCTAATTAACATGGTATTATATTTACAAACTTATATTTAGTCAAAATCTTAAACTAAATTTGTAATTCTCCTTAACTATTCTTCATATAATATTTCAATATCTACAAAATTCAATTACACAAATTATTCGATACTGGTATTAATATTTCTTGCCTTTAGGATTAATTTTCTTTGTATCCTTTAATACATTTAATTTTTATGTCACAACTTACTAAAATGTGCATCAATATCTCCAAATTAATTGGCTTTAAAAAAAAAACTTACCACATATATATAGAATTCTTAGTGACCATCATACTTTCTATCATCACTAAATTATAAATAGCACATTGGTATTAATAATAATAATACGTATTTCTATATCCTAATTCACTATAGTTTTCTAACCTATTTTATTATTACTGTCTCTGGTTAGTCCATATTTTCTGATATCTCGCTAGCATTTTCACAAAAAAAACATTTTTTCTTTTCTATTTACTAACATCTTAGAACACAATTATATTATACAATCTTATACTAAGCTTGTAAGTTGTCCTTACGTAAACATGATCTTAAATACATACAACTTGAATATTTCTCTCACGATTCTATTAATTGTCTTCACATATATACCATTTAAAAATTTACCCTTCTATCTTCTTCACTCTTATTGACATCTATTATCATTAATTGTTTTATTCATAATCATTAACATGACATTTATTGACTATGACAACTAATCATTAAAATAATTCATTTTATACACTTGCTTTCTTATTTCTATTTTCTTTTATCTCGTGTTACTACTAAGACATTTCATTAATTGTTCTAGCAAATTATAATAATTCTTTTACATTTTTGATAGGCCCCCCCCCTAAGCTTCTGAATGATATTTCTATTTTATACAAGGCAATTGCAAACGATCTACCTACCAGGCATCTGGACATTATTACATAACCCCGTACCCCTTTACTTGCAGTTCCCAGAGATTGGATATCGGTGCTTTGGGTATATTCTTAATAATCCCATTCCAAGCATTCCTTAATCACAGCTACTTCAGCCTTCTGGTGCCTTGTGGTCGTGGAAATTCCATTTTTTTTTTCTCGGGTTCATCATGTTGTCATGCCCTGGTGGTGCTTTTGTTTCAATCCATATCAATTATTTCCTGGGTATGCATAACTCTCATTTGTTTATCCATTAGTGACCTTCATTCCTTAATGATCAATTTCCTTCTGCTCCTTCATATAACTCATCTTACTATTTCATTCGCTATTAATGTTCTTCATTAATATTCCGTACTTTCACGGTAAGGTTTTTTTTTATTTACCATTTATTTAATTTTATTCATATTATATTCATATCTATTAATTTTCTTCGGTTAATGTAATTTTACACAACCAATCTTATTTAAGGTATTTTATCCAATATTATCTAACTTAATTATTAAATTTTCGGATATTCTTAAGATTGTTTTCTTTAATCCGTTACATTTTATTACTTTTAATTTTCTATTTGTGGAGGCATAGTTGTACGTTTTGTTAAGTGAGTTCCGTTACAACACATTTTGTTGATAATTAGTAAGGGTATTGAATTCGTGAGTTTCGTTTCACACTTACCCTGCAGTCGGCCGTTGACACGTAAAGAATTTATGACCTGTCTCTCTCTCTCTCTCTCTCTCTTTTTATGAGGGTGTGTTGAGAGTAGTTCTTTTCGACAACTTCCCTCAGGCACATTACCATTACTTATGTACGTTCGGTGTTTTTTTTTCTCGTTTCTTTGTAAGTTTCTTAATAACGCGTTCACTAACTGTTTGTGACTCGTTTTTTTTCTCTAGCTTTCCTTCCCGCGTACTTGTGTAATAATGTTTTGAAGTTTTCGAGACTTCTAAGAAATCTCATCTCCATCGCTTGAAATCTTCCTTTCGTTCTCGTACAAATCTTTACAATATTCTTGAATGGTCCAGCAACTTTCCTATTTTTTCTCTTTCGTGCTAACGCAGTTCGCCCTTGATACTCATCAGAACGGTTTTTCATCTTCTTAATCTCAGGTTTGGTTTAAAAATTTTTACGTACTTCCCCAGTCCTACTTCTAATTTTTCTATCAGTACTGTTAATATTAATTGTAGTATACTCAATTTTTTCTTTTTAGTTCTCTGCTTTTCTTCAGCCTTCGTGTTAGCTGACTCAATTCTCAGGTGGTAACCCTCATACACATTACCATTTGCTTCCAACGCACGATATGCACTATTTTCATCAGTAAAACGTACATATGCATGGATATTTGTTCTGCCTTTATGAAACTCTTTCTTAATAACAGTACGTCTTTTGGGAAATCGTGGATCAGATACTGCAGCATATCGCAATCTCGTATTTACAACCGTACCAAACTTCCTGAAATATTTGATTATTTTCTTTTTTGTAGTTGTGTTTGGTAAGTTGCTAACAAACACAGTACAAGTGTCTTTATCATTTTCATATCTACCATTAATAATTGTAGAGCTTTCTTTTGATCTTGAAGCATGATGTGCAGACAATGCTTTAGTTGTTGAAGATTGATACTCGGTGTCAATTTGATCCATAGTATTTCCATCTAATTTGTTTTCTTCCATTTTTTCTGATTGTTTTTGTAAATCAGTACCCACCTGGTGGTTTTGTCCTCGTAAATCTCTTCCCATTAACTCTATCTGTCTTAGTGTCTCTTCATGTAGTTTTCTTTGTTTTTCATCTCTCTTCCTTTCCGCTTCTTCCTTTTGCTTTTTCAATTCTTCAAATTGTTATTTTATAAATGTCATTAACATTTGAAAATTTGCTTCAGATAACTGCGGCTGTGATTGCGGTCCCCCGCCCCTAGTTTCTGCACCGGTTGTTGAGCTTTCTTCATTCATTACGTTTCCGTCCTCAGGCTGCTCATAGCCCATCTGGTTATTGATATCAAACTCATCTGAATTCTCTCCCCTAGATGCCATTTTAGCTTGACTTCGGGTTATCATTCAGAGACTTAGAGACCGATATACGACAACAATAATATAGCTTAAGCTACTTACATGTACTTATTTTAAACTTATTGCTAGCCACTGTCTGTCACTGCCCTAGCTTACTATTTTATCAAGCCCCACGTTGGGCGCCAACTTAACAATATTTTGAGTTGAACCCGTTTACGCCCAGCGATGGACGCCAATTTAACAATTATTTTAACAATTACTGTTATATTATCTATTTAATGTTCCGCGTGTGGACGCCAATTTAACATTATTATATATGTTTGACGTTGTGTGCGTCAATTTTAACATTATTTACTTTTTATTCTCTTTATCTCAGGGTTAAAAATAATAATAAATGCTCATTTCTACTGATAGCTCTTAAATTTATTCACATTAGTTTGCTATTACTTGTAAATATTAAAGTAGCACAAAATTCTATGTACTCATTAGTACTTGTAAATATATAAAATTAACACATTACCAAAATTTAATACTCATGGCTAAATCGTAAATATCAAACAATAATACATTAATAACTTGAATACTCATTAAATTGTAAATATCAAACAATAATACATTAATAAAACTGAATACTCATTAAATTGTACATATCAAAATAATACAATAATAAAATTAGTTATCCAAACTCTCAATCTAATGGTTGCATATTAATGATCATTCATCAATTGCGTTTAGTACTTAAGTAAATTATAATGTTTAGCCTCATCTTATAAATTCTTAATATGAATATCTCTTAAGCTGTTACTATATTTTGTAATTACGGATTCATTTAGAACTTGGAAATAAACATTACTCCAAAACTGATAAACAATGATAATTTTACTTCTAAACAAACTTTAGAATCGATTTCTTTAATTCCTTTACGATTACTTTATTGAATTTTAGTGTGTGTGGATTCTTTGAGATGACAGACAGTGGATCTAAATTAATTAAGACATGTTTTACTATACTTGGTATTCGAATATCCAATCACTCGGTGGTTGCGGTGACGATTCTCTCATGTCGATCGTTCTAGAATCGTGCAGATAACTCCTCCAGATGATAGATGGCACTGGATGAATTCCACGATGTCACTCACAGACACTTCACTCACCAACTCCACGCATTCGGATTATAATTTATGAATAAAAGTTAGCATTCTCTGTTGTACACCGACATCGTAAATCATTTCAAATCTGAATTAATATTACGCACCTTTGTTGCGGTATGTCTGGTTATTAAGTGTTCATGAATGTAGTTTGTGTTGTTAAACGTTCTTAAAAGTTATTGTTGTAAAGTGTTTTTATACACTGAAATTACATTATTGTCTGGTTACTATTTGTTTCAGTTAATGTTCACTGGTAGGCTAATAGTGTGACTCTACTTCATAGTTCGTTTGCTTGTAATGACTGTATTAATTTTTCTTATAAGTTCGAAAACTACCTTCTCACAGTGTGTATCGAATTATTCTAAGTTCGATAAAATGCTAATTTCTCTCGTCACGGACTTCACTCCTCTCGCGTCCGAATTTTTAGTTAGAACTCCTCTCGCGTCCGAATTTTAGTTAGAACTCTTCTCGCGTCCGTATTTTAGTTAGAACTCCTGAGCGCGTTCCTGTCTCCTTCCTATATTTTCCTCGCCAAATCTCCCACCAGACTCTGATTCCAACGACGCCGTGTCCTTATTGGTTCCATATTTTTCCCTCCAAGTCCAAATACCACCCATCTTTTCAAAGGCGTTCTCTGATAGGGCTTCTGGTTCCCCACCAGATTCTTCCCTTGCTTCGTATTTTGAGGTCGTTGTCATTTCCAGCCAACGCAGCAATAAATTGTATCTGTCGTTTTTTCTAAAGTCTTCAGTGACAACTCTGAGTTTCTCTTCCATTTTCATTGTTTCTCAACTTCGTCGCTCTGCCGTTATTATCTATTGTTGTTCAAGGGCCTCGCCTACCCTTCTTTGAAAGTTGGTTTTTTCTTTTAGTTGCCAGGCAACACGCCATCCTTGGGTTTGGACGTACTCTCTGCGCTTTCGTTTCCAAGTAAGGTCAAAACCCTGTCATCGACCGCTGGAGTCCTTCAAATCAATCCACCCTTCGTCGCTTTCTCCTGACAGCTGGCGTACACATGTATGCTTGACCACTGTTAAGCCTTTTCTCCTTTAATGGCTCTGTACACATTGTATGTAGTTTCCTATGGAATCAATGTGTTTTCACAAAAAACTGGTTTTCTACGTACCGGGAGCAGTGAAGTCTGTTCACAGGGTATGCGTTGCAGCTGCCTACGAAATTTATGACCTGTCCGTCACTACAGCGTGCTTGCTCGTTCCCCTTTTGTCCCTTACAAAATATGTTTTCCACACATACACCCTTCGTTATTGCTTTCAGCGACATTCCTTACTGCTGATTATAAAATAAAACTTTTCGAAATTTTGTTTTGTGTTATATTGTCCCCAAATTTTGTCAGTTTGGATGGACTCTGTACATCCAAAATTGATCCAAAATTTTGCGCCCTTTCAGTAAGGTTTAAATGCCAAAATCTGCGTCCCAATATGCGTACTTTGTCTTGCCTTGTAGTGGCTCGTTCTTCATTGGACCTAGTATAGTGTTGTTTACATTTCGTCGTTGACCTAGTCTCAGCGTAACAGAAAAAGGTTCGTTACATAATGGTAAACACACCCCATCCCTTCTAAAGTACTTTCGCTTTCGACATCCTAAATGAATCCGTTTTTTTTTTTTTTTTTCACTCTAATTAACATGGTATTATATTTACAAATTTATATTTAGTCAAAATCTTAAACTAAATTTGTAATTCTCCTTAACTATTCTTCATATAATATTTCAATATCTACAAAATTCAATTACACAAATTATTCGATACTGGTATTAATATTTCTTGCCTTTAGGATTAATTTTCTTTGTATCCTTTAATACATTTAATTTTTATGTCACAACTTACTAAAATGTGCATCAATATCTCCAAATTAATTGGCTTTAAAAAAAAAACTTACCACATATATATAGAATTCTTAGTGACCATCATACTTTCTATCATCACTAAATTATAAATAGCACATTGGTATTAATAATAATAATACGTATTTCTATATCCTAATTCACTATAGTTTTCTAACCTATTTTATTATTACTGTCTCTGGTTAGTCCATATTTTCTGATATCTCGCTAGCATTTTCACAAAAAAAAAAATTTTTTCTTTTCTATTTACTAACATCTTAGAACACAATTATATTATACAATCTTATACTAAGCTTGTAAGTTGTCCTTACGTAAACATGATCTTAAATACATACAACTTGAATATTTCTCTCACGATTCTATTAATTGTCTTCACATATATACCATTTAAAAATTTACCCTTCTATCTTCTTCACTCTTATTGACATCTATTATCATTAATTGTTTTATTCATAATCATTAACATGACATTTATTGACTATGACAACTAATCATTAAAATAATTCATTTTATACACTTGCTTTCTTATTTCTATTTTCTTTTATCTCGTGTTACTACTAAGACATTTCATTAATTGTTCTAGCAAATTATAATAATTCTTTTACATTTTTGATAGGCCCCCCCCCTAAGCTTCTGAATGATATTTCTATTTTATACAAGGCAATTGCAAACGATCTACCTACCAGGCATCTGGACATTATTACATAACCCCGTACCCCTTTACTTGCAGTTCCCAGAGATTGGATATCGGTGCTTTGGGTATATTCTTAATAATCCCATTCCAAGCATTCCTTAATCACAGCTACTTCAGCCTTCTGGTGCCTTGTGGTCGTGGAAATTCCATTTTTTTTTTCTCGGGTTCATCATGTTGTCATGCCCTGGTGGTGCTTTTGTTTCAATCCATATCAATTATTTCCTGGGTATGCATAACTCTCATTTGTTTATCCATTAGTGACCTTCATTCCTTAATGATCAATTTCCTTCTGCTCCTTCGTATAACTCATCTTACTATTTCATTCGCTATTAATGTTCTTCATTAATATTCCGTACTTTCACGGTAAGGTTTTTTTTTATTTACCATTTATTTAATTTTATTCATATTATATTCATATCTATTTATTTTCTTCGGTTAATGTAATTTTACACAACCAATCTTATTTAAGGTATTTTATCCAATATTATCTAACTTAATTATTAAATTTTCGGATATTCTTAAGATTGTTTTCTTTAATCCGTTACATTTTATTACTTTTAATTTTCTATTTGTGGAGGCATAGTTGTACGTTTTGTTAAGTGAGTTCCGTTACAACACATTTTGTTGATAATTAGTAAGGGTATTGAATTCGTGAGTTTCGTTTCACACTTACCCTGCAGTCGGCCGTTGACACGTAAAGAATTTATGACCTGTCTCTCTCTCTCTCTCTCTCACTTTTTATGAGGGTGTGTTGAGAGTAGTTCTTTTCGACAACTTCCCTCAGGCACATTACCATTACTTATGTACGTTCGGTGTTTTTTTTTCTCGTTTCTTTGTAAGTTTCTTAATAACGCGTTCACTAACTGTTTGTGACTCGTTTTTTTTCTCTAGCTTTCCTTCCCGCGTACTTGTGTAATAATGTTTTGAAGTTTTCGAGACTTCTAAGAAATCTCATCTCCATCGCTTGAAATCTTCCTTTCGTTCTCGTACAAATCTTTACAATATTCTTGAATGGTCCAGCAACTTTCCTATTTTTTCTCTTTCGTCCTAACGCAGTTCGCCCTTGATACTCATCAGAACGGTTTTTCATCTTCTTAATCTCAGGTTTGGTTTAAAAATTTTTACGTACTTCCCCAGTCCTACTTCTAATTTTTCTATCAGTACTGTTAATATTAATTGTAGTATACTCAATTTTTTCTTTTTAGTTCTCTGCTTTTCTTCAGCCTTCGTGTTAGCTGACTCAATTCTCAGGTGGTAACCCTCATACACATTACCATTTGCTTCCAACGCACGATATGCACTATTTTCATCAGTAAAACGTACATATGCATGGATATTTGTTCTGCCTTTATGAAACTCTTTCTTAATAACAGTACGTCTTTTGGGAAATCGTGGATCAGATACTGCAGCATATCGCAATCTCGTATTTACAACCGTACCAAACTTCCTGAAATATTTGATTATTTTCTTTTTTGTAGTTGTGTTTGGTAAGTTGCTAACAAACACAGTACAAGTGTCTTTATCATTTTCATATCTACCATTAATAATTGTAGAGCTTTCTTTTGATCTTGAAGCATGATGTGCAGACAATGCTTTAGTTGTTGAAGATTGATACTCGGTGTCAATTTGATCCATAGTATTTCCATCTAATTTGTTTTCTTCCATTTTTTCTGATTGTTTTTGTAAATCAGTACCCACCTGGTGGTTTTGTCCTCGTAAATCTCTTCCCATTAACTCTATCTGTCTTAGTGTCTCTTCATGTAGTTTTCTTTGTTTTTCATCTCTCTTCCTTTCCGCTTCTTCCTTTTGCTTTTTCAATTCTTCAAATTGTTATTTTATAAATGTCATTAACATTTGAAAATTTGCTTCAGATAACTGCGGCTGTGATTGCGGTCCCCCGCCCCTAGTTTCTGCACCGGTTGTTGAGCTTTCTTCATTCATTACGTTTCCGTCCTCAGGCTGCTCATAGCCCATCTGGTTATTGATATCAAACTCATCTGAATTCTCTCCCCTAGATGCCATTTTAGCTTGACTTCGGGTTATCATTCAGAGACTTAGAGACCGATATACGACAACAATAATATAGCTTAAGCTACTTACATGTACTTATTTTAAACTTATTGCTAGCCACTGTCTGTCACTGCCCTAGCTTACTATTTTATCAAGCCCCACGTTGGGCGCCAACTTAACAATATTTTGAGTTGAACCCGTTTACGCCCAGCGATGGACGCCAATTTAACAATTATTTTAACAATTACTGTTATATTATCTATTTCATGTTCCGCGTGTGGACGCCAATTTAACATTATTATATATGTTTGACGTTGTGTGCGTCAATTTTAACATTATTTACTTTTTATTCTCTTTATCTCAGGGTTAAAAATAATAATAAATGCTCATTTCTACTGATAGCTCTTAAATTTATTCACATTAGTTTGCTATTACTTGTAAATATTAAAGTAGCACAAAATTCTATGTACTCATTAGTACTTGTAAATATATAAAATTAACACATTACCAAAATTTAATACTCATGGCTAAATCGTAAATATCAAACAATAATACATTAATAACTTGAATACTCATTAAATTGTAAATATCAAACAATAATACATTAATAAAACTGAATACTCATTAAATTGTACATATCAAAATAATACAGTAATAAAATTAGTTATCCAAACTCTCAATCTAATGGTTGCATATTAATGATCATTCATCAATTGCGTTTAGTACTTAAGTAAATTATAATGTTTAGCCTCATCTTATAAATTCTTAATATGAATATCTCTTAAGCTGTTACTATATTTTGTAATTACGGATTCATTTAGAACTTGGAAATAAACATTACTCCAAAACTGATAAACAATGATAATTTTACTTCTAAACAAACTTTAGAATCGATTTCTTTAATTCCTTTACGATTACTTTATTGAATTTTAGTGTGTGTGGATTCTTTGAGATGACAGACAGTGGATCTAAATTAATTAAGACATGTTTTACTATACTTGGTATTCGAATATCCAATCACTCGGTGGTTGCGGTGACGATTCTCTCATGTCGATCGTTCTAGAATCGTGCAGATAACTCCTCCAGATGATAGATGGCACTGGATGAATTCCACGATGTCACTCACAGACACTTCACTCACCAACTCCACGCATTCGGATTATAATTTATGAATAAAAGTTAGCATTCTCTGTTGTACACCGACATCGTAAATCATTTCAAATCTGAATTAATATTACGCACCTTTGTTGCGGTATGTCTGGTTATTAAGTGTTCATGAATGTAGTTTGTGTTGTTAAACGTTCTTAAAAGTTATTGTTGTAAAGTGTTTTTATACACTGAAATTACATTATTGTCTGGTTACTATTTGTTTCAGTTAATGTTCACTGGTAGGCTAATAGTGTGACTCTAATTCATAGTTCGTTTGCTTGTAATGACTGTATTAATTTTTGTTATAAGTTCGAAAACTACCTTCTCACAGTGTGTATCGAATTATTCTAAGTTCGATAAAATGCTAATTTCTCTCGTCACGGACTTCACTCCTCTCGCGTCCGAATTTTTAGTTAGAACTCCTCTCGCGTCCGAATTTTAGTTAGAACTCTTCTCGCGTCCGTATTTTAGTTAGAACTCCTGAGCGCGTTCCTGTCTCCTTCCTATATTTTCCTCGCCAAATCTCCCACCAGACTCTGATTCCAACGACGCCGTGTCCTTATTGGTTCCATATTTTTCCCTCCAAGTCCAAATACCACCCATCTTTTCAAAGGCGTTCTCTGATAGGGCTTCTGGTTCCCCACCAGATTCTTCCCTTGCTTCGTATTTTGAGGTAGTTGTCATTTCCAGCCAACGCAGCAATAAATTGTATCTGTCGTTTTTTCTAAAGTCTTCAGTGACAACTCTGAGTTTCTCTTCCATTTTCATTGTTTCTCAACTTCGTCGCTCTGCCGTTATTATCTATTGTTGTTCAAGGGCCTCGCCTACCCTTCTTTGAAAGTTGGTTTTTTCTTTTAGTTGCCAGGCAACACCCCATCCTTGCGTTTGGACGTACTCTCTGCGCTTTCGTTTCCAAGTAAGGTCAAAACCCTGTCATCGACCGCTGGAGTCCTTCAAATCAATCCACCCTTCGTCGCTTTCTCCTGACAGCTGGCGTACACATGTATGCTTGACCACTGTTAAGCCTTTTCTCCTTTAATGGCTCTGTACACATTGTATGTAGTTTCCTATGGAATCAATGTGTTTTCACAAAAAACTGGTGTTCTACGTACCGGGAGCAGTGAAGTCTGTTCACAGGGTATGCGTTGCAGCTGCCTACGAAATTTATGACCTGTCCGTCACTACAGCGTGCTTGCTCGTTCCCCTTTTGTCCCTTACAAAATATGTTTTCCACACATACACCCTTCGTTATTGCTTTCAGCGACATTCCTTACTGCTGATTATAAAATAAAACTTTTCGAAATTTTGTTTTGTGTTATATTGTCCCCAAATTTTGTCAGTTTGGATGGACTCTGTACATCCAAAATTGATCCAAAATTTTGCGCCCTTTCAGTAAGGTTTAAATGCCAAAATCTGCGTCCCAATATGCGTACTTTGTGTTGCCTTGTAGTGGCTCGTTCTTCATTGGACCTAGTATAGTGTTGTTTACATTTCGTCGTTGACCTAGTCTCAGCGTAACAGAAAAAGGTTCGTTACATAATGGTAAACACACCCCATCCCTTCTAAAGTACTTTCGCTTTCGACATCCTAAATGAATCCGTTTTTTTTTTTTTTTTTTTTTCCACTCTAATTAACATGGTATTATATTTACAAATTTATATTTAGTCAAAATCTTAAACTAAATTTGTAATTCTCCTTAACTATTCTTCATATAATATTTCAATATCTACAAAATTCAATTACACAAATTATTCGATACTGGTATTAATATTTCTTGCCTTTAGGATTAATTTTCTTTGTATCCTTTAATACATTTAATTTTTATGTCACAACTTACTAAAATGTGCATCAATATCTCCAAATTAATTGGCTTTAAAAAAAAAACTTACCACATATATATAGAATTCTTAGTGACCATCATACTTTCTATCATCACTAAATTATAAATAGCACATTGGTATTAATAATAATAATACGTATTTCTATATCCTAATTCACTATAGTTTTCTAACCTATTTTATTATTACTGTCTCTGGTTAGTCCATATTTTCTGATATCTCGCTAGCATTTTCACAAAAAAAACATTTTTTCTTTTCTATTTACTAACATCTTGGAACACAATTATATTATACAATCTTATACTAAGCTTGTAAGTTGTCCTTACGTAAACATGATCTTAAATACATACAACTTGAATATTTCTCTCACAATTCTATTAATTGTCTTCACATATATACCATTTAAAAATTTACCCTTCTATCTTCTTCACTCTTATTGACATCTATTATCATTAATTGTTTTATTCATAATCATTAATATGACATTTATTGACTATGACAACTAATCATTAAAATAATTCATTTTATACACTTGCTTTCTTATTTCTATTTTCTTTTATCTCGTGTTACTACTAAGACATTTCATTAATTGTTGTAGCAAATTATAATAATTCTTTTACATTTTTGATAGGCCCCCCACCTAAGCTTCTGAATGATATTTCTATTTTATACAAGGCAATTGCAAACGATCTACCTACCAGGCATCTGGACATTATTACATAACCCCGTACCCCTTTACTTGCAGTTCCCAGAGATTGGATATCGGTGCTTTGGGTATATTCTTAATAATCCCATTCCAAGCATTCCTTAATCACAGCTACTTCAGCCTTCTGGTGCCTTGTGGTCGAGGAAATTCCATTTTTTTTTTTCTCGGGTTCATCATGTTGTCATGCCCTGGTGGTGCTTTTGTTTCATTCCATATCAATTATTTCCTGGGTATGCATAACTCTCATTTGTTTATCCATTAGTGACCTTCATTCCTTAATGATCAATTTCCTTCTGCTCCTTCGTATAACTCATCTTACTATTTCATTCGCTATTAATGTTCTTCATTAATATTCCGTACTTTCACGGTAATGTTTTTTTTTATTTACCATTTATTTAATTTTATTCATATTATATTCATATCTATTTATTTTCTTCGGTTAATGTAATTTTACACAACCAATCTTATTTAAGGTATTTTATCCAATATTATCTAACTTAATTATTAAATTTTCGGATATTCTTAAGATTGTTTTCTTTAATCCGTTACATTTTATTACTTTTAATTTTCTATTTGTGGAGGCATAGTTGTACGTTTTGTTAAGTGAGTTCCGTTACAACACATTTTGTTGGTAATTAGTAAGGGTATTGAATTCGTGAGTTTCGTTTCACACTTACCCTGCAGTCGGCCGTTGACACGTAAAGAATTTATGACCTGTCTCTCTCTCTCTCTCTCTCTTTTTATGAGGGTGTGTTGAGAGTAGTTTTTTCGACAACTTCCCTCAGGCACATTACCATTACTTATGTACGTTCGGGGTTTTTTTTTCTCGTTTCTTTGTAAGTTTCTTAATAACGCGTTCACTAACTGTTTGTGACTCGTTTTTTTTCTCTAGCTTTCCTTCCCGCGTACTTGTGTAATAATGTTTTGAAGTTTTCGAGACTTCTAAGAAATCTCATCTCCATCGCTTGAAATCTTCCTTTCGTTCTCGTACAAATCTTTACAATATTCTTGAATGGTCCAGCAACTTTCCTATTTTTTCTCTTTCGTGCTAACGCAGTTCGCCCTTGATACCCATCAGAACGGTTTTTCATCTTCTTAATCTCAGGTTTGGTTTAAAAATTTTTACGTACTTCCCCAGTCCTACTTCTAATTTTTCTATCAGTACTGTTAATATTAATTGTAGTATACTCAATTTTTTCTTTTTAGTTCTCTGCTTTTCTTCAGCCTTCGTGTTAGCTGACTCAATTCTCAGGTGGTAACCCTCATACACATTACCATTTGCTTCCAACGCACGAAATGCACTATTTTCATCAGTAAAACGTACATATGCATGGATATTTGTTCTGCCTTTATGAAACTCTTTCTTAATAACAGTACGTCTTTTGGGAAATCGTGGATCAGATACTGCAGCATATCGCAATCTCGTATTTACAACCGTACCAAACTTCCTGAAATATTTGATTATTTTCTTTTTTGTAGTTGTGTTTGGTAAGTTGCTAACAAACACAGTACAAGTGTCTTTATCATTTTCATATCTACCATTAATAATTGTAGAGCTTTCTTTTGATCTTGAAGCATGATGTGCAGACAATGCTTTAGTTGTTGAATATTGATACTCGGTGTCAATTTGATCCATAGTATTTCCATCTAATTTGTTTTCTTCCATTTTTTCTGATTGTTTTTGTAAATCAGTACCCACCTGGTGGTTTTGTCCTCGTAAATCTCTTCCCATTAACTCTATCTGTCTTAGTGTCTCTTCATGTAGTTTTCTTTGTTTTTCATCTCTCTTCCTTTCCGCTTCTTCCTTTTGCTTTTTCAATTCTTCAAATTGTTGTTTTATAAATGTCATTAACATTTGAAAATTTGCTTCAGATAACTGCGGCTGTGATTGCGGTCCCCCGCCCCTAGTTTCTGCACCGGTTGTTGAGCTTTCTTCATTCATTACGTTTCCGTCCTCAGGCTGCTCATAGCCCATCTGGTTATTGATATCAAACTCATCTGAATTCTCTCCCCTAGATGCCATTTTAGCTTGACTTCGGGTTATCATTCAGAGACTTAGAGACCGATATACGACAACAATAATATAGCTTAAGCTACTTACATGTACTTATTTTAAACTTATTGCTAGCCACTGTCTGTCACTGCCCTAGCTTACTATTTTATCAAGCCCCACGTTGGGCGCCAACTTAACAATATTTTGAGTTGAACCCGTTTACGCCCAGCGATGGACGCCAATTTAACAATTATTTTAACAATTACTGTTATATTATCTATTTAATGTTCCGCGTGTGGACGCCAATTTAACATTATTATATATGTTTGACGTTGTGTGCGTCAATTTTAACATTATTTACTTTTTATTCTCTTTATCTCAGGGTTAAAAATAATAATAAATGCTCATTTCTACTGATAGCTCTTAAATTTATTCACATTAGTTTGCTATTACTTGTAAATATTAAAGTAGCACAAAATTCTATGTACTCATTAGTACTTGTAAATATATAAAATTAACACATTACCAAAATTTAATACTCATGGCTAAATCGTAAATATCAAACAATAATACATTAATAACTTGAATACTCATTAAATTGTAAATATCAAACAATAATACATTAATAAAATTGAATACTCATTAAATTGTACATATCAAAATAATACAGTAATAAAATTAGTTATCCAAACTCTCAATCTAATGGTTGCATATTAATGATCATTCATCAATTGCGTTTAGTACTTAAGTAAATTATAATGTTTAGCCTCATCTTATAAATTCTTAATATGAATATCTCTTAAGCTGTTACTATATTTTGTAATTACGGATTCATTTAGAACTTGGAAATAAACATTACTCCAAAACTGATAAACAATGATAATTTTACTTCTAAACAAACTTTAGAATCGATTTCTTTAATTCCTTTACGATTACTTTATTGAATTTTAGTGTGTGTGGATTCTTTGAGATGACAGACAGTGGATCTAAATTAATTAAGACATGTTTTACTATACTTGGTATTCGAATATCCAATCACTCGGTGGTTGCGGTGACGATTCTCTCATGTCGATCGTTCTAGAATCGTGCAGATAACTTCTCCAGATGATAGATGGCACTGGATGAATTCCAGGATGTCACTCACAGACACTTCACTCACCAACTCCACGCATTCGGATTATAATTTATGAATAAAAGTTAGCATTCTCTGTTGTACACCGACATCGTAAATCATTTCAAATCTGAATTAATATTACGCACCTTTGTTGCGGTATGTCTGGTTATTAAGTGTTCATGAATGTAGTTTGTGTTGTTAAACGTTCTTAAAAGTTATTGTTGTAAAGTGTTTTTATACACTGAAATTACATTATTGTCTGGTTACTATTTGTTTCAGTTAATGTTCACTGGTAGGCTAATAGTGTGACTCTACTTCATAGTTCGTTTGCTTGTAATGACTGTATTAATTTTTGTTATAAGTTCGAAAACTACCTTCTCACAGTGTGTATCGAATTATTCTAAGTTCGATAAAATGCTAATTTCTCTCGTCACGGACTTCACTCCTCTCGCGTCCGAATTTTTAGTTAGAACTCCTCTCGCGTCCGAATTTTAGTTAGAACTCTTCTCGCGTCCGTATTTTAGTTAGAACTCCTGAGCGCGTTCCTGTCCCCTTCCTATATTTTCCTCGCCAAATCTCCCACCAGACTCTGATTCCAACGACGCCGTGCCCTTATTGGTTCCATATTTTTCCCTCCAAGTCCAAATACCACCCATCTTTTCAAAGGCGTTCTCTGATAGGGCTTCTGGTTCCCCACCAGATTCTTCCCTTGCTTCGTATTTTGAGGTCGTTGTCATTTCCAGCCAACGCAGAAATAAATTGTATCTGTCGTTTTTTCTAAAGTCTTCAGTGACAACTCTGAGTTTCTCTTCCATTTTCATTGTTTCTCAACTTCGTCGCTCTGCCGTTATTATCTATTGTTGTTCAAGGGCCTCGCCTACCCTTCTTTGAAAGTTGGTTTTTTCTTTTAGTTGCCAGGCAACACCCCATCCTTGGGTTTGGACGTACTCTCTGCGCTTTCGTTTCCAAGTAAGGTCAAAACCCTGTCATCGACCGCTGGAGTCCTTCAAATCAATCCACCCTTCGTCGCTTTCTCCTGACAGCTGGCGTACACATGTATGCTTGACCATTGTTAAGCCTTTTCTCCTTTAATGGCTCTGTACACATTGTATGTAGTTTCCTATGGAATCAATGTGTTTTCACAAAAAACTGGTGTTCTACGTACCGGGATCAGTGAAGTCTGTTCACAGGGTATGCGTTGCAGCTGCCTACGAAATTTATGACCTGTCCGTCACTACAGCGTGCTTGCTCGTTCCCCTTTTGTCCCTTACAAAATATGTTTTCCACACATACACCCTTCGTTATTGCTTTCAGCGACATTCCTTACTGCTGATTATAAAATAAAACTTTTCGAAATTTTGTTTTGTGTTATATTGTCCCCAAATTTTGTCAGTTTGGATGGACTCTGTACATCCAAAATTGATCCAAAATTTTGCGCCCTTTCAGTAAGGTTTAAATGCCAAAATCTGCGTCCCAATATGCGTACTTTGTGTTGCCTTGTAGTGGCTCGTTCTTCATTGGACCTAGTATAGTGTTGTTTACATTTCGTCGTTGACCTAGTCTCAGCGTAACAGAAAAAGGTTCGTTACATAATGGTAAACACACCCCATCCCTTCTAAAGTACTTTCGCTTTCGACATCCTAAATGAATCCGTTTTTTTTTTTTTTCACTCTAATTAACATGGTATTATATTTACAAATTTATATTTAGTCAAAATCTTAAACTAAATTTGTAATTCTCCTTAACTATTCTTCATATAATATTTCAATATCTACAGAATTCAATTACTCAAATTATTCGATACTGGTATTAATATTTCTTGCCTTTAGGATTAATTTTCTTTGTATCCTTTAATACATTTAATTTTTATGTCACAACTTACTAAAATGTGCATCAATATCTCCAAATTAATTGGCTTTAAAAAAAAAACTTACCACATATATATAGATTTCTTAGTGACCATCATACTTTCTATCATCACTAAATTATAAATAGCACATTGGTATTAATAATAATAATACGTATTTCTATATCCTAATTCACTATAGTTTTCTAACCTATTTTATTATTACTGTCTCTGGTTAGTCCATATTTTCTGATATCTCGCTAGCATTTTCACAAAAAAAACATTTTTTCTTTTCTATTTACTAACATCTTGGAACACAATTATATTATACAATCTTATACTAAGCTTGTAAGTTGTCCTTACGTAAACATGATCTTAAATACATACAACTTGAATATTTCTCTCACAATTCTATTAATTGTCTTCACATATATACCATTTAAAAATTTACCCTTCTATCTTCTTCACTCTTATTGACATCTATTATCATTAATTGTTTTATTCATAATCATTAACATGACATTTATTGACTATGACAACTAATCATTAAAATAATTCATTTTATACACTTGCTTTCTTATTTCTATTTTCTTTTATCTCGTGTTACTACTAAGACATTTCATTAATTGTTGTAGCAAATTATAATAATTCTTTTACATTTTTGATAGGCCCCCCCTAAGCTTCTGAATGATATTTCTATTTTATACAAGGCAATTGCAAACGATCTACCTACCAGTCATCTGGACATTATTACATAACCCCGTACCCCTTTACTTGCAGTTCCCAGAGATTGGATATCGGTGCTTTGGGTATATTCTTAATAATCCCATTCCAAGCATTCCTTAATCACAGCTACTTCAGCCTTCTGGTGCCTTGTGGTCGAGGAAATTCCATTTTTTTTTCTCGGGTTCATCATGTTGTCATGCCCTGGTGGTGCTTTTGTTTCAATCCATATCAATTATTTCCTGGGTATGCATAACTCTCATTTGTTTATCCATTAGTGACCTTCATTCCTTAATGATCAATTTCCTTCTGCTCCTTCGTATAACTCATCTTACTATTTCATTCGCTATTAATGTTCTTCATTAATATTCCGTACTTTCACGGTAATGTTTTTTTTTATTTACCATTTATTTAATTTTATTCATATTATATTCATATCTATTTATTTTCTTCGGTTAATGTAATTTTACACAACCAATCTTATTTAAGGTATTTTATCCAATATTATCTAACTTAATTATTAAATTTTCGGATATTCTTAAGATTTTTTTCTTTAATCCGTTACATTTTATTACTTTTAATTTTCCATTTGTGGAGGCATAGTTGTACGTTTTGTTAAGTGAGTTCCGTTACAACACATTTTGTTGGTAATTAGTAAGGGTATTGAATTCGTGAGTTTCGTTTCACACTTACCCTGCAGTCGGCCGTTGACACCTAAAGAATTTATGACCTGTCTCTCTCTCTCTCTTTTTATGAGGGTGTGTTGAAAGTAGTTCTTTTCGACAACTTCCCTCAGGCACATTACCATTACTTATGTACGTTCGGGGTTTTTTTCTCGTTTCTTCGTAAGTTTCTTAATAACGCGTTCACTAACTGTTTGTGACTCGTTTTTTTTCTCTAGCTTTCCTTCCCGCGTACTTGTGTAATAATGTTTTGAAGTTTTCGAGACTTCTAAGAAATCTCATCTCCATCGCTTGAAATCTTCCTTTCGTTCTCGTACTAATCTTTACAATATTCTTGAATGGTCCAGCAACTTTCCTATTTTTTCTCTTTCGTGCTAACGCAGTTCGCCCTTGATACTCATCAGAACGGTTTTTCATCTTCTTAATCTCAGGTTTGGTTTCAAAATTTTTACGTACTTCCCCAGTCCTACTTCTAATTTTTCTATCAGTACTGTTAATATTAATTGTAGTACTCAATTTTTTCTTTTTAGTTCTCTGCTTTTCTTCAGCCTTCGTGTTAGCTGACTCAATTCTCAGGTGGTAACCCTCATACACATTACCATTTGCTTCCAACGCACGATATGCACTATTTTCATCAGTAAAACGTACATATGCATGGATATTTGTTCTGCCTTTATGAAACTCTTTCTTAATAACAGTACGTCTTTTGGGAAATCGTGGATCAGATACTGCAGCATATCGCAATCTCGTATTTACAACCGTACCAAACTTCCTGAAATATTTGATTATTTTCTTTTTTGTAGTTGTGTTTGGTAAGTTGCTAACAAACACAGTACAAGTGTCTTTATCATCTTCATATCTACCATTAATAATTGTAGAGCTTTCTTTTGATCTTGAAGCATGATGTGCAGACAATGCTTTAGTTGTTGAAGATTGATACTCGGTGTCATTTTGATCCATAGTATTTCCATCTAATTTGTTTTCTTCCATTTTTTCTGATTGTTTTTGTAAATCAGTACCCACCTGGTGGTTTTGTCCTCGTAAATCTCTTCCCATTAACTCTATCTGTCTTAGTGTCTCTTCATGTAGTTTTCTTTGTTTTTCATCTCTCTTCCTTTCCGCTTCTTCCTTTTGCTTTTTCAATTCTTCAAATTGTTGTTTTATAAATGTCATTAACATTTGAAAATTTGCTTCAGATAACTGCGGCTGTGATTGCGGTCCCCCGCCCCTAGTTTCTGCACCGGTTGTTGAGCTTTCTTCATTCATTACGTTTCCGTCCTCAGGCTGCTCATAGCCCATCTGGTTATTGATATCAAACTCATCTGAATTCTCTCCCCTAGATGCCATTTTAGCTTGACTTCGGGTTATCATTCAGAGACTTAGAGACCGATATACGACAACAATAATATAGCTTAAGCTACTTACATGTACTTATTTTAAACTTATTGCTAGCCACTGTCTGTCACTGCCCTAGCTTACTATTTTATCAAGCCCCACGTTGGGCGCCAACTTAACAATATTTTGAGTTGAACCCGTTTACGCCCAGCGATGGACGCCAATTTAACAATAATTTTAACAATTACTGTTATATTATCTATTTAATGTTCCGCGTGTGGACGCCAATTTAACATTATTATATATGTTTGACGTTGTGTGCGTCAATTTTAACATTATTTACTTTTTATTCTCTTTATCTCAGGGTTAAAAATAATAATAAATGCTCATTTCTACTGATAGCTCTTAAATTTATTCACATTAGTTTGCTATTACTTGTAAATATTAAAGTAGCACAAAATTCTATGTACTCATTAGTACTTGTAAATATATAAAATTAACACATTACCAAAATTTAATACTCATGGCTAAATCGTAAATATCAAACAATAATACATTAATAACTTGAATACTCATTAAATTGTAAATATCAAACAATAATACATTAATAAAATTGAATACTCATTAAATTGTACATATCAAAATAATACAGTAATAAAATTAGTTATCCAAACTCTCAATCTAATGGTTGCATATTAATGATCATTCATCAATTGCGTTTAGTACTTAAGTAAATTATAATGTTTAGCCTCATCTTATAAATTCTTAATATGAATATCTCTTAAGCTGTTACTATATTTTGTAATTACGGATTCATTTAGAACTTGGAAATAAACATTACTCCAAAACTGATAAACAATGATAATTTTACTTCTAAACAAACTTTAGAATCGATTTCTTTAATTCCTTTACGATTACTTTATTGAATTTTAGTGTGTGTGGATTCTTTGAGATGACAGACAGTGGATCTAAATTAATTAAGACATGTTTTACTATACTTGGTATTCGAATATCCAATCACTCGGTGGTTGCGGTGACGATTCTCTCATGTCGATCGTTCTAGAATCGTGCAGATAACTCCTCCAGATGATAGATGGCACTGGATGAATTCCACGATGTCACTCACAGACACTTCACTCACCAACTCCACGCATTCGGATTATAATTTATGAATAAAAGTTAGCATTCTCTGTTGTACACCGACATCGTAAATCATTTCAAATCTGAATTAATATTACGCACCTTTGTTGCGGTATGTCTGGTTATTAAGTGTTCATGAATGTAGTTTGTGTTGTTAAACGTTCTTAAAAGTTATTGTTGTAAAGTGTTTTTATACACTGAAATTACATTATTGTCTGGTTACTATTTGTTTCAGTTAATGTTCACTGGTAGGCTAATAGTGTGACTCTACTTCATAGTTCGTTTGCTTGTAATGACTGTATTAATTTTTGTTATAAATTCGAAAACTACCTTCTCACAGTGTGTATCGAATTATTCTAAGTTCGATAAAATGCTAATTTCTCTCGTCACGGACTTCACTCCTCTCGCGTCCGAATTTTTAGTTAGAACTCCTCTCGCGTCCGAATTTTAGTTAGAACTCTTCTCGCGTCCGTATTTTAGTTAGAACTCCTGAGCGCGTTCCTGTCTCCTTCCTATATTTTCCTCGCCAAATCTCCCACCAGACTCTGATTCCAACGACGCCGTGTCCTTATTGGTTCCATATTTTTCCCTCCAAGTCCAAATACCACCCATCTTTTCAAAGGCGTTCTCTGATAGGGCTTCTGGTTCCCCACCAGATTCTTCCCTTGCTTCGTATTTTGAGGTAGTTGTCATTTCCAGCCAACGCAGCAATAAATTGTATCTGTCGTTTTTTCTAAAGTCTTCAGTGACAACTCTGAGTTTCTCTTCCATTTTCATTGTTTCTCAACTTCGTCGCTCTGCCGTTATTATCTATTGTTGTTCAAGGGCCTCGCCTACCCTTCTTTGAAAGTTGGTTTTTTCTTTTAGTTGCCAGGCAACACCGCATCCTTGCGTTTGGACGTACTCTCTGCGCTTTCGTTTCCAAGTAAGGTCAAAACCCTGTCATCGACCGCTGGAGTCCTTCAAATCAATCCACCCTTCGTCGCTTTCTCCTGACAGCTGGCGTACACATGTATGCTTGACCATTGTTAAGCCTTTTCTCCTTTAATGGCTCTGTACACATTGTATGTAGTTTCCTATGGAATCAATGTGTTTTCACAAAAAACTGGTGTTCTACGTACCGGGATCAGTGAAGTCTGTTCACAGGGTATGCGTTGCAGCTGCCTACGAAATTTATGACCTGTCCGTCACTACAGCGTGCTTGCTCGTTCCCCTTTTGTCCCTTACAAAATATGTTTTCCACACATACACCCTTCGTTATTGCTTTCAGCGACATTCCTTACTGCTGATTATAAAATAAAACTTTTCGAAATTTTGTTTTGTGTTATATTGTCCCCAAATTTTGTCAGTTTGGATGGACTCTGTACATCCAAAATTGATCCAAAATTTTGCGCCCTTTCAGTAAGGTTTAAATGCCAAAATCTGCGTCCCAATATGCGTACTTTGTGTTGCCTTGTAGTGGCTCGTTCTTCATTGGACCTAGTATAGTGTTGTTTACATTTCGTCGTTGACCTAGTCTCAGCGTAACAGAAAAAGGTTCGTTACATAATGGTAAACACACCCCATCCCTTCTAAAGTACTTTCGCTTTCGACATCCTAAATGAATCCGTTTTTTTTTTTTTTTTTTTCACTCTAATTAACATGGTATTATATTTACAAATTTATATTTAGTCAAAATCTTAAACTAAATTTGTAATTCTCCTTAACTATTCTTCATATAATATTTCAATATCTACAAAATTCAATTACACAAATTATTCGATACTGGTATTAATATTTCTTGCCTTTAGGATTAATTTTCTTTGTATCCTTTAATACATTTAATTTTTATGTCACAACTTACTAAAATGTGCATCAATATCTCCAAATTAATTGGCTTTAAAAAAAAAACTTACCACATATATATAGAATTCTTAGTGACCATCATACTTTCTATCATCACTAAATTATAAATAGCACATTGGTATTAATAATAATAATACGTATTTCTATATCCTAATTCACTATAGTTTTCTAACCTATTTTATTATTACTGTCTCTGGTTAGTCCATATTTTCTGATATCTCGCTAGCATTTTCACAAAAAAAACATTTTTTCTTTTCTATTTACTAACATCTTGGAACACAATTATATTATACAATCTTATACTAAGCTTGTAAGTTGTCCTTACGTAAACATGATCTTAAATACATACAACTTGAATATTTCTCTCACAATTCTATTAATTGTCTTCACATATATACCATTTAAAAATTTATCCTTCCATCTTCTTCACTCTTATTGACATCTATTATCATTAATTGTTTTATTCATAATCATTAACATGACATTTATTGACTATGACAACTAATCATTAAAATAATTCATTTTATACACTTGCTTTCTTATTTCTATTTTCTTTTATCTCGTGTTACTACTAAGACATTTCATTAAGTGTTCTAGCAAATTATAATAATTCTTTTACATTTTTGATAGGCCCCCCCCTAAGCTTCTGAATGATATTTCTATTTTATACAAGGCAATTGCAAACGATCTACCTACCAGGCATCTGGACATTATTACATAACCCCGTACCCCTTTACTTGCAGTTCCCAGAGATTGGATATCGGTGCTTTGGGTATATTCTTAATAATCCCATTCCAAGCATTCCTTAATCACAGCTACTTCAGCCTTCTGGTGCCTTGTGGTCGAGGAAATTCCATTTTTTTTTTCTCGGGTTCATCATGTTGTCATGCCCTGGTGGTGCTTTTGTTTCAATCCATATCAATTATTTCCTAGGTATGCATAACTCTCATTTGTTTATCCATTAGTGACCTTCATTCCTTAATGATCAATTTCCTTCTGCTCCTTCGTATAACTCATCTTACTATTTCATTCGCTATTAATGTTCTTCATTAATATTCCGTACTTTCACGGTAATGTTTTTTTTTATTTACCATTTATTTAATTTTATTCATATTATATTCATATCTATTTATTTTCTTCGGTTAATGTAATTTTACACAACCAATCTTATTTAAGGTATTTTATCCAATATTATCTAACTTAATTATTAAATTTTCGGATATTCTTAAGATTGTTTTCTTTAATCCGTTACATTTTATTACTTTTAATTTTCTATTTGTGGAGGCATAGTTGTACGTTTTGTTAAGTGAGTTCCGTTACAACACATTTTGTTGGTAATTAGTAAGGGTATTGAATTCGTGAGTTTCGTTTCACACTTACCCTGCAGTCGGCCGTTGACACCTAAGGAATTTATGACCTGTCTCTCTCTCTCTCTTTTTATGAGGGTGTGTTGAAAGTAGTTCTTTTCGACAACTTCCCTCAGGCACATTACCATTACTTATGTACGTTCGGGTTTTTTTTCTCGTTTCTTCGTAAGTTTCTTAATAACGCGTTCACTAACTGTTTGTGACTCGTTTTTTTTTCTCTAGCTTTCCTTCCCGCGTACTTGTGTAATAATGTTTTGAAGTTTTCGAGACTTCTAAGAAATCTCATCTCCATCGCTTGAAATCTTCCTTTCGTTCTCGTACAAATCTTTACAATATTCTTGAATGGTCCAGCAACTTTCCTATTTTTTCTCTTTCGTGCTAACGCAGTTCGCCCTTGATACTCATCAGAACGGTTTTTCATCTTCTTAATCTCAGGTTTGGTTTCAAACTTTTTACGTACTTCCCCAGTCCTACTTCTAATTTTTCTATCAGTACTGGTAATATTAATTGTAGTACTCAATTTTTTTCTTTTTAGTTCTCTGCTTTTCTTCAGCCTTCGTGTTAGCTGACTCAATTCTCAGGTGGTAACCCTCATACACATTACCATTTGCTTCCAACGCACGATATGCACTATTTTCGTCAGTAAAACGTACATATGCATGGATATTTGTTCTGCCTTTATGAAACTCTTTCCTAATAACAGTACGTCTTTTGGGAAATCGTGGATCAGATACTGCAGCATATCGCAATCTCGTATTTACAACCGTACCAAACTTCCTGAAATATTTGATTATTTTCTTTTTTGTAGTTGTGTTTGGTAAGTTGCTAACAAACACAGTACAAGTGTCTTTATCATCTTCATATCTACCATTAATAATTGTAGAGCTTTCTTTTGGTCTTGAAGCATGATATGCAGACAATGCTTTAGTTGTTGAAGATTGATACTCGGTGTCAATTTGATCCATAGTATTTCCATCTAATTTGTTTTCTTCCATTTTTTCTGATTGTTTTTGTAAATCAGTACCTACCTGGTGGTTTTGTCCTCGTAAATCTCTTCCCATTAACTCTATCTGTCTTAGTGTCTCTTCATGTAGTTTTCTTTGTTTTTCATCTCTCTTCCTTTCCGCTTCTTCCTTTTGCTTTTTCAATTCTTCAAATTGTTGTTTTATAAATGTCATTAACATTTGAAAATTTGCTTCAGATAACTGCGGCTGTGATTGCGGTCCCCCGCCCCTAGTTTCTGCACCGGTTGTTGAGCTTTCTTCATTCATTACGTTTCCGTCCTCAGGCTGCTCATAGCCCATCTGGTTATTGATATCAAACTCATCTGAATTCTCTCCCCTAGATGCCATTTTAGCTTGACTTCGGGTTATCATTCAGAGACTTAGAGACCGATATACGACAACAATAATATAGCTTAAGCTACTTACATGTACTTATTTTAAACTTATTGCTAGCCACTGTCTGTCACTGCCCTAGCTTTCTATTTTATCAAGCCCCACGTTGGGCGCCAACTTAACAATATTTTGAGTTGAACCCGTTTACGCCCAGCGATGGACGCCAATTTAACAATAATTTTAACAATTACTGTTATATTATCTATTTAATGTTCCGCGTGTTGACGCCAATTTAACATTATTATATATGTTTGACGTTGTGTGCGTCAATTTTAACATTATTTACTTTTTATTCTCTTTATCTCAGGGTTAAAAATAATAATAAATGCTCATTTCTACTGATAGCTCTTAAATTTATTCACATTAGTTTGCTATTACTTGTAAATATTAAAGTAGCACAAAATTCTATGTACTCATTAGTACTTGTAAATATATAAAATTAACACATTACCAAAATTTAATACTCATGGCTAAATCGTAAATATCAAACAATAATACATTAATAACTTGAATACTCATTAAATTGTAAATATCAAACAATAATACATTAATAAAATTGAATACTCATTAAATTGTACATATCAAAATAATACAGTAATAAAATTAGTTATCCAAACTCTCAATCTAATGGTTGCATATTAATGATCATTCATCAATTGCGTTTAGTACTTAAGTAAATTATAATGTTTAGCCTCATCTTATAAATTCTTAATATGAATATCTCTTAAGCTGTTACTATATTTTGTAATTACGGATTCATTTAGAACTTGGAAATAAACATTACTCCAAAACTGATAAACAATGATAATTTTACTTCTAAACAAACTTTAGAATCGATTTCTTTAATTCCTTTACGATTACTTTATTGAATTTTAGTGTGTGTGGATTCTTTGAGATGACAGACAGTGGATCTAAATTAATTAAGACATGTTTTACTATACTTGGTATTCGAATATCCAATCACTCGGTGGTTGCGGTGACGATTCTCTCATGTCGATCGTTCTAGAATCGTGCAGATAACTCCTCCAGATGATAGATGGCACTGGATGAATTCCACGATGTCACTCACAGACACTTCACTCACCAACTCCACGCATTCGGATTATAATTTATGAATAAAAGTTAGCATTCTCTGTTGTACACCGACATCGTAAATCATTTCAAATCTGAATTAATATTACGCACCTTTGTTGCGGTATGTCTGGTTATTAAGTGTTCATGAATGTAGTTTGTGTTGTTAAACGTTCTTAAAAGTTATTGTTGTAAAGTGTTTTTATACACTGAAATTACATTATTGTCTGGTTACTATTTGTTTCAGTTAATGTTCACTGGTAGGCTAATAGTGTGACTCTACTTCATAGTTCGTTTGCTTGTAATGACTGTATTAATTTTTCTTATAAGTTCGAAAACTACCTTCTCACAGTGTGTATCGAATTATTCTAAGTTCGATAAAATGCTAATTTCTCTCGTCACGGACTTCACTCCTCTCGCGTCCGAATTTTTAGTTAGAACTCCTCTCGCGTCCGAATTTTAGTTAGAACTCTTCTCGCGTCCGTATTTTAGTTAGAACTCCTGAGCGCGTTCCTGTCTCCTTCCTATATTTTCCTCGCCAAATCTCCCACCAGACTCTGATTCCAACGACGCCGTGTCCTTATTGGTTCCATATTTTTCCCTCCAAGTCCAAATACCACCCATCTTTTCAAAGGCGTTCTCTGATAGGGCTTCTGGTTCCCCACCAGATTCTTCCCTTGCTTCGTATTTTGAGGTAGTTGTCATTTCCAGCCAACGCAGCAATAAATTGTATCTGTCGTTTTTTCTAAAGTCTTCAGTGACAACTCTGAGTTTCTCTTCCATTTTCATTGTTTCTCAACTTCGTCGCTCTGCCGTTATTATCTATTGTTGTTCAAGGGCCTCGCCTACCCTTCTTTGAAAGTTGGTTTTTTCTTTTAGTTGCCAGGCAACACCGCATCCTTGCGTTTGGACGTACTCTCTGCGCTTTCGTTTCCAAGTAAGGTCAAAACCCTGTCATCGACCGCTGGAGTCCTTCAAATCAATCCACCCTTCGTCGCTTTCTCCTGACAGCTGGCGTACACATGTATGCTTGACCATTGTTAAGCCTTTTCTCCTTTAATGGCTCTGTACACATTGTATGTAGTTTCCTATGGAATCAATGTGTTTTCACAAAAAACTGGTGTTCTACGTACCGGGATCAGTGAAGTCTGTTCACAGGGTATGCGTTGCAGCTGCCTACGAAATTTATGACCTGTCCGTCACTACAGCGTGCTTGCTCGTTCCCCTTTTGTCCCTTACAAAATATGTTTTCCACACATACACCCTTCGTTATTGCTTTCAGCGACATTCCTTACTGCTGATTATAAAATAAAACTTTTCGAAATTTTGTTTTGTGTTATATTGTCCCCAAATTTTGTCAGTTTGGATGGACTCTGTACATCCAAAATTGATCCAAAATTTTGCGCCCTTTCAGTAAGGTTTAAATGCCAAAATCTGCGTCCCAATATGCGTACTTTGTGTTGCCTTGTAGTGGCTCGTTCTTCATTGGACCTAGTATAATGTTGTTTACATTTCGTCGTTGACCTAGTCTCAGCGTAACAGAAAAAGGTTCGTTACATAATGGTAAACACACCCCATCCCTTCTAAAGTACTTTCGCTTTCGACATCCTAAATGAATCCGTTTTTTTTTTTTTTTTTTTCACTCTAATTAACATAGTATTATATTTACAAATTTATATTTAGTCAAAATCTTAAACTAAATTTGTAATTCTCCTTAACTATTCTTCATATAATATTTCAATATCTACAAAATTCAATTACACAAATTATTCGATACTGGTATTAATATTTCTTGCCTTTAGGATTAATTTTCTTTGTATCCTTTAATACATTTAATTTTTATGTCACAACTTACTAAAATGTGCATCAATATCTCCAAATTAATTGGCTTTAAAAAAAAAACTTACCACATATATATAGAATTCTTAGTGACCATCATACTTTCTATCATCACTAAATTATAAATAGCACATTGGTATTAATAATAATAATACGTATTTCTATATCCTAATTCACTATAGTTTTCTAACCTATTTTATTATTACTGTCTCTGATTAGTCCATATTTTCTGATATCTCGCTAGCATTTTCACAAAAAAAAACATTTTTTCTTTTCTATTTACTAACATCTTGGAACACAATTATATTATACAATCTTATACTAAGCTTGTAAGTTGTCCTTACGTAAACATGATCTTAAATACATACAACTTGAATATTTCTCTCACAATTCTATTAATTGTCTTCACATATATACCATTTAAAAATTTATCCTTCCATCTTCTTCACTCTTATTGACATCTATTATCATTAATTGTTTTATTCATAATCATTAACATGACATTTATTGACTATGACAACTAATCATTAAAATAATTCATTTTATACACTTGCTTTCTTATTTCTATTTTCTTTTATCTCGTGTTACTACTAAGACATTTCATTAAGTGTTCTAGCAAATTATAATAATTCTTTTACATTTTTGATAGGCCCCCCCCTAAGCTTCTGAATGATATTTCTATTTTATACAAGGCAATTGCAAACGATCTACCTACCAGGCATCTGGACATTATTACATAACCCCGTACCCCTTTACTTGCAGTTCCCAGAGATTGGATATCGGTGCTTTGGGTATATTCTTAATAATCCCATTCCAAGCATTCCTTAATCACAGCTACTTCAGCCTTCTGGTGCCTTGTGGTCGAGGAAATTCCATTTTTTTTTTCTCGGGTTCATCATGTTGTCATGCCCTGGTGGTGCTTTTGTTTCAATCCATATCAATTATTTCCTAGGTATGCATAACTCTCATTTGTTTATCCATTAGTGACCTTCATTCCTTAATGATCAATTTCCTTCTGCTCCTTCGTATAACTCATCTTACTATTTCATTCGCTATTAATGTTCTTCATTAATATTCCGTACTTTCACGGTAATGTTTTTTTTTATTTACCATTTATTTAATTTTATTCATATTATATTCATATCTATTTATTTTCTTCGGTTAATGTAATTTTACACAACCAATCTTATTTAAGGTATTTTATCCAATATTATCTAACTTAATTATTAAATTTTCGGATATTCTTAAGATTGTTTTCTTTAATCCGTTACATTTTATTACTTTTAATTTTCTATTTGTGGAGGCATAGTTGTACGTTTTGTTAAGTGAGTTCCGTTACAACACATTTTGTTGGTAATTAGTAAGGGTATTGAATTCGTGAGTTTCGTTTCACACTTACCCTGCAGTCGGCCGTTGACACCTAAGGAATTTATGACCTGTCTCTCTCTCTCTCTTTTTATGAGGGTGTGTTGAAAGTAGTTCTTTTCGACAACTTCCCTCAGGCACATTACCATTACTTATGTACGTTCGGGTTTTTTTTCTCGTTTCTTCGTAAGTTTCTTAATAACGCGTTCACTAACTGTTTGTGACTCGTTTTTTTTTCTCTAGCTTTCCTTCCCGCGTACTTGTGTAATAATGTTTTGAAGTTTTCGAGACTTCTAAGAAATCTCATCTCCATCGCTTGAAATCTTCCTTTCGTTCTCGTACAAATCTTTACAATATTCTTGAATGGTCCAGCAACTTTCCTATTTTTTCTCTTTCGTGCTAACGCAGTTCGCCCTTGATACTCATCAGAACGGTTTTTCATCTTCTTAATCTCAGGTTTGGTTTCAAACTTTTTACGTACTTCCCCAGTCCTACTTCTAATTTTTCTATCAGTACTGGTAATATTAATTGTAGTACTCAATTTTTTTCTTTTTAGTTCTCTGCTTTTCTTCAGCCTTCGTGTTAGCTGACTCAATTCTCAGGTGGTAACCCTCATACACATTACCATTTGCTTCCAACGCACGATATGCACTATTTTCGTCAGTAAAACGTACATATGCATGGATATTTGTTCTGCCTTTATGAAACTCTTTCCTAATAACAGTACGTCTTTTGGGAAATCGTGGATCAGATACTGCAGCATATCGCAATCTCGTATTTACAACCGTACCAAACTTCCTGAAATATTTGATTATTTTCTTTTTTGTAGTTGTGTTTGGTAAGTTGCTAACAAACACAGTACAAGTGTCTTTATCATCTTCATATCTACCATTAATAATTGTAGAGCTTTCTTTTGGTCTTGAAGCATGATATGCAGACAATGCTTTAGTTGTTGAAGATTGATACTCGGTGTCAATTTGATCCATAGTATTTCCATCTAATTTGTTTTCTTCCATTTTTTCTGATTGTTTTTGTAAATCAGTACCTACCTGGTGGTTTTGTCCTCGTAAATCTCTTCCCATTAACTCTATCTGTCTTAGTGTCTCTTCATGTAGTTTTCTTTGTTTTTCATCTCTCTTCCTTTCCGCTTCTTCCTTTTGCTTTTTCAATTCTTCAAATTGTTGTTTTATAAATGTCATTAACATTTGAAAATTTGCTTCAGATAACTGCGGCTGTGATTGCGGTCCCCCGCCCCTAGTTTCTGCACCGGTTGTTGAGCTTTCTTCATTCATTACGTTTCCGTCCTCAGGCTGCTCATAGCCCATCTGGTTATTGATATCAAACTCATCTGAATTCTCTCCCCTAGATGCCATTTTAGCTTGACTTCGGGTTATCATTCAGAGACTTAGAGACCGATATACGACAACAATAATATAGCTTAAGCTACTTACATGTACTTATTTTAAACTTATTGCTAGCCACTGTCTGTCACTGCCCTAGCTTTCTATTTTATCAAGCCCCACGTTGGGCGCCAACTTAACAATATTTTGAGTTGAACCCGTTTACGCCCAGCGATGGACGCCAATTTAACAATAATTTTAACAATTACTGTTATATTATCTATTTAATGTTCCGCGTGTTGACGCCAATTTAACATTATTATATATGTTTGACGTTGTGTGCGTCAATTTTAACATTATTTACTTTTTATTCTCTTTATCTCAGGGTTAAAAATAATAATAAATGCTCATTTCTACTGATAGCTCTTAAATTTATTCACATTAGTTTGCTATTACTTGTAAATATTAAAGTAGCACAAAATTCTATGTACTCATTAGTACTTGTAAATATATAAAATTAACACATTACCAAAATTTAATACTCATGGCTAAATCGTAAATATCAAACAATAATACATTAATAACTTGAATACTCATTAAATTGTAAATATCAAACAATAATACATTAATAAAATTGAATACTCATTAAATTGTACATATCAAAATAATACAGTAATAAAATTAGTTATCCAAACTCTCAATCTAATGGTTGCATATTAATGATCATTCATCAATTGCGTTTAGTACTTAAGTAAATTATAATGTTTAGCCTCATCTTATAAATTCTTAATATGAATATCTCTTAAGCTGTTACTATATTTTGTAATTACGGATTCATTTAGAACTTGGAAATAAACATTACTCCAAAACTGATAAACAATGATAATTTTACTTCTAAACAAACTTTAGAATCGATTTCTTTAATTCCTTTACGATTACTTTATTGAATTTTAGTGTGTGTGGATTCTTTGAGATGACAGACAGTGGATCTAAATTAATTAAGACATGTTTTACTATACTTGGTATTCGAATATCCAATCACTCGGTGGTTGCGGTGACGATTCTCTCATGTCGATCGTTCTAGAATCGTGCAGATAACTCCTCCAGATGATAGATGGCACTGGATGAATTCCACGATGTCACTCACAGACACTTCACTCACCAACTCCACGCATTCGGATTATAATTTATGAATAAAAGTTAGCATTCTCTGTTGTACACCGACATCGTAAATCATTTCAAATCTGAATTAATATTACGCACCTTTGTTGCGGTATGTCTGGTTATTAAGTGTTCATGAATGTAGTTTGTGTTGTTAAACGTTCTTAAAAGTTATTGTTGTAAAGTGTTTTTATACACTGAAATTACATTATTGTCTGGTTACTATTTGTTTCAGTTAATGTTCACTGGTAGGCTAATAGTGTGACTCTAATTCATAGTTCGTTTGCTTGTAATGACTGTATTAATTTTTGTTATAAGTTCGAAAACTACCTTCTCACAGTGTGTATCGAATTATTCTAAGTTCGATAAAATGCTAATTTCTCTCGTCACGGACTTCACTCCTCTCGCGTCCGAATTTTTAGTTAGAACTCCTCTCGCGTCCGAATTTTAGTTAGAACTCTTCTCGCGTCCGTATTTTAGTTAGAACTCCTGAGCGCGTTCCTGTCTCCTTCCTATATTTTCCTCGCCAAATCTCCCACCAGACTCTGATTCCAACGACGCCGTGTCCTTATTGGTTCCATATTTTTCCCTCCAAGTCCAAATACCACCCATCTTTTCAAAGGCGTTCTCTGATAGGGCTTCTGGTTCCCCACCAGATTCTTCCCTTGCTTCGTATTTTGAGGTAGTTGTCATTTCCAGCCAACGCAGCAATAAATTGTATCTGTCGTTTTTTCTAAAGTCTTCAGTGACAACTCTGAGTTTCTCTTCCATTTTCATTGTTTCTCAACTTCGTCGCTCTGCCGTTATTATCTATTGTTGTTCAAGGGCCTCGCCTACCCTTCTTTGAAAGTTGGTTTTTTCTTTTAGTTGCCAGGCAACACCGCATCCTTGCGTTTGGACGTACTCTCTGCGCTTTCGTTTCCAAGTAAGGTCAAAACCCTGTCATCGACCGCTGGAGTCCTTCAAATCAATCCACCCTTCGTCGCTTTCTCCTGACAGCTGGCGTACACATGTATGCTTGACCATTGTTAAGCCTTTTCTCCTTTAATGGCTCTGTACACATTGTATGTAGTTTCCTATGGAATCAATGTGTTTTCACAAAAAACTGGTGTTCTACGTACCGGGATCAGTGAAGTCTGTTCACAGGGTATGCGTTGCAGCTGCCTACGAAATTTATGACCTGTCCGTCACTACAGCGTGCTTGCTCGTTCCCCTTTTGTCCCTTACAAAATATGTTTTCCACACATACACCCTTCGTTATTGCTTTCAGCGACATTCCTTACTGCTGATTATAAAATAAAACTTTTCGAAATTTTGTTTTGTGTTATATTGTCCCCAAATTTTGTCAGTTTGGATGGACTCTGTACATCCAAAATTGATCCAAAATTTTGCGCCCTTTCAGTAAGGTTTAAATGCCAAAATCTGCGTCCCAATATGCGTACTTTGTGTTGCCTTGTAGTGGCTCGTTCTTCATTGGACCTAGTATAATGTTGTTTACATTTCGTCGTTGACCTAGTCTCAGCGTAACAGAAAAAGGTTCGTTACATAATGGTAAACACACCCCATCCCTTCTAAAGTACTTTCGCTTTCGACATCCTAAATGAATCCGTTTTTTTTTTTTTTTTTTTCACTCTAATTAACATGGTATTATATTTACAAATTTATATTTAGTCAAAATCTTAAACTAAATTTGTAATTCTCCTTAACTATTCTTCATATAATATTTCAATATCTACAAAATTCAATTACACAAATTATTCGATACTGGTATTAATATTTCTTGCCTTTAGGATTAATTTTCTTTGTATCCTTTAATACATTTAATTTTTATGTCACAACTTACTAAAATGTGCATCAATATCTCCAAATTAATTGGCTTTAAAAAAAAAACTTACCACATATATATAGAATTCTTAGTGACCATCATACTTTCTATCATCACTAAATTATAAATAGCACATTGGTATTAATAATAATAATACGTATTTCTATATCCTAATTCACTATAGTTTTCTAACCTATTTTATTATTACTGTCTCTGGTTAGTCCATATTTTCTGATATCTCGCTAGCATTTTCACAAAAAAAACATTTTTTCTTTTCTATTTACTAACATCTTGGAACACAATTATATTATACAATCTTATACTAAGCTTGTAAGTTGTCCTTACGTAAACATGATCTTAAATACATACAACTTGAATATTTCTCTCACAATTCTATTAATTGTCTTCACATATATACCATTTAAAAATTTATCCTTCCATCTTCTTCACTCTTATTGACATCTATTATCATTAATTGTTTTATTCATAATCATTAACATGACATTTATTGACTATGACAACTAATCATTAAAATAATTCATTTTATACACTTGCTTTCTTATTTCTATTTTCTTTTATCTCGTGTTACTACTAAGACATTTCATTAAGTGTTCTAGCAAATTATAATAATTCTTTTACATTTTTGATAGGCCCCCCCCTAAGCTTCTGAATGATATTTCTATTTTATACAAGGCAATTGCAAACGATCTACCTACCAGGCATCTGGACATTATTACATAACCCCGTACCCCTTTACTTGCAGTTCCCAGAGATTGGATATCGGTGCTTTGGGTATATTCTTAATAATCCCATTCCAAGCATTCCTTAATCACAGCTACTTCAGCCTTCTGGTGCCTTGTGGTCGAGGAAATTCCATTTTTTTTTTCTCGGGTTCATCATGTTGTCATGCCCTGGTGGTGCTTTTGTTTCAATCCATATCAATTATTTCCTAGGTATGCATAACTCTCATTTGTTTATCCATTAGTGACCTTCATTCCTTAATGATCAATTTCCTTCTGCTCCTTCGTATAACTCATCTTACTATTTCATTCGCTATTAATGTTCTTCATTAATATTCCGTACTTTCACGGTAATGTTTTTTTTTATTTACCATTTATTTAATTTTATTCATATTATATTCATATCTATTTATTTTCTTCGGTTAATGTAATTTTACACAACCAATCTTATTTAAGGTATTTTATCCAATATTATCTAACTTAATTATTAAATTTTCGGATATTCTTAAGATTGTTTTCTTTAATCCGTTACATTTTATTACTTTTAATTTTCTATTTGTGGAGGCATAGTTGTACGTTTTGTTAAGTGAGTTCCGTTACAACACATTTTGTTGGTAATTAGTAAGGGTATTGAATTCGTGAGTTTCGTTTCACACTTACCCTGCAGTCGGCCGTTGACACCTAAGGAATTTATGACCTGTCTCTCTCTCTCTCTTTTTATGAGGGTGTGTTGAAAGTAGTTCTTTTCGACAACTTCCCTCAGGCACATTACCATTACTTATGTACGTTCGGGTTTTTTTTCTCGTTTCTTCGTAAGTTTCTTAATAACGCGTTCACTAACTGTTTGTGACTCGTTTTTTTTTCTCTAGCTTTCCTTCCCGCGTACTTGTGTAATAATGTTTTGAAGTTTTCGAGACTTCTAAGAAATCTCATCTCCATCGCTTGAAATCTTCCTTTCGTTCTCGTACAAATCTTTACAATATTCTTGAATGGTCCAGCAACTTTCCTATTTTTTCTCTTTCGTGCTAACGCAGTTCGCCCTTGATACTCATCAGAACGGTTTTTCATCTTCTTAATCTCAGGTTTGGTTTCAAACTTTTTACGTACTTCCCCAGTCCTACTTCTAATTTTTCTATCAGTACTGGTAATATTAATTGTAGTACTCAATTTTTTTCTTTTTAGTTCTCTGCTTTTCTTCAGCCTTCGTGTTAGCTGACTCAATTCTCAGGTGGTAACCCTCATACACATTACCATTTGCTTCCAACGCACGATATGCACCATTTTCATCAGTAAAACGTACATATGCATGGATATTTGTTCTGCCTTTATGAAACTCTTTCTTAATAACAGTACGTCTTTTGGGAAATCGTGGATCAGATACTGCAGCATATCGCAATCTCGTATTTACAACCGTACCAAACTTCCTGAAATATTTGATTATTTTCTTTTTTGTAGTTGTGTTTGGTAAGTTGCTAACAAACACAGTACAAGTGTCTTTATCATCTTCATATCTACCATTAATAATTGTAGAGCTTTCTTTTGGTCTTGAAGCATGATGTGCAGACAATGCTTTAGTTGTTGAAGATTGATACTCGGTGTCAATTTGATCCATAGTATTTCCATCTAATTTGTTTTCTTCCATTTTTTCTGATTGTTTTTGTAAATCAGTACCCACCTGGTGGTTTTGTCCTCGTAAATCTCTTCCCATTAACTCTATCTGTCTTAGTGTCTCTTCATGTAGTTTTCTTTGTTTTTCATCTCTCTTCCTTTCCGCTTCTTCCTTTTGCTTTTTCAATTCTTCAAATTGTTGTTTTATAAATGTCATTAACATTTGAAAATTTGCTTCAGATAACTGCGGCTGTGATTGCGGTCCCCCGCCCCTAGTTTCTGCACCGGTTGTTGAGCTTTCTTCATTCATTACGTTTCCGTCCTCAGGCTGCTCATAGCCCATCTGGTTATTGATATCAAACTCATCTGAATTCTCTCCCCTAGATGCCATTTTAGCTTGACTTCGGGTTATCATTCAGAGACTTAGAGACCGATATACGACAACAATAATATAGCTTAAGCTACTTACATGTACTTATTTTAAACTTATTGCTAGCCACTGTCTGTCACTGCCCTAGCTTTCTATTTTATCAAGCCCCACGTTGGGCGCCAACTTAACAATATTTTGAGTTGAACCCGTTTACGCCCAGCGATGGACGCCAATTTAACAATAATTTTAACAATTACTGTTATATTATCTATTTAATGTTCCGCGTGTTGACGCCAATTTAACATTATTATATATGTTTGACGTTGTGTGCGTCAATTTTAACATTATTTACTTTTTATTCTCTTTATCTCAGGGTTAAAAATAATAATAAATGCTCATTTCTACTGATAGCTCTTAAATTTATTCACATTAGTTTGCTATTACTTGTAAATATTAAAGTAGCACAAAATTCTATGTACTCATTAGTACTTGTAAATATATAAAATTAACACATTACCAAAATTTAATACTCATGGCTAAATCGTAAATATCAAACAATAATACATTAATAACTTGAATACTCATTAAATTGTAAATATCAAACAATAATACATTAATAAAATTGAATACTCATTAAATTGTACATATCAAAATAATACAGTAATAAAATTAGTTATCCAAACTCTCAATCTAATGGTTGCATATTAATGATCATTCATCAATTGCGTTTAGTACTTAAGTAAATTATAATGTTTAGCCTCATCTTATAAATTCTTAATATGAATATCTCTTAAGCTGTTACTATATTTTGTAATTACGGATTCATTTAGAACTTGGAAATAAACATTACTCCAAAACTGATAAACAATGATAATTTTACTTCTAAACAAACTTTAGAATCGATTTCTTTAATTCCTTTACGATTACTTTATTGAATTTTAGTGTGTGTGGATTCTTTGAGATGACAGACAGTGGATCTAAATTAATTAAGACATGTTTTACTATACTTGGTATTCGAATATCCAATCACTCGGTGGTTGCGGTGACGATTCTCTCATGTCGATCGTTCTAGAATCGTGCAGATAACTCCTCCAGATGATAGATGGCACTGGATGAATTCCACGATGTCACTCACAGACACTTCACTCACCAACTCCACGCATTCGGATTATAATTTATGAATAAAAGTTAGCATTCTCTGTTGTACACCGACATCGTAAATCATTTCAAATCTGAATTAATATTACGCACCTTTGTTGCGGTATGTCTGGTTATTAAGTGTTCATGAATGTAGTTTGTGTTGTTAAACGTTCTTAAAAGTTATTGTTGTAAAGTGTTTTTATACACTGAAATTACATTATTGTCTGGTTACTATTTGTTTCAGTTAATGTTCACTGGTAGGCTAATAGTGTGACTCTACTTCATAGTTCGTTTGCTTGTAATGACTGTATTAATTTTTGTTATAAGTTCGAAAACTACCTTCTCACAGTGTGTATCGAATTATTCTAAGTTCGATAAAATGCTAATTTCTCTCGTCACGGACTTCACTCCTCTCGCGTCCGAATTTTTAGTTAGAACTCCTCTCGCGTCCGAATTTTAGTTAGAACTCTTCTCGCGTCCGTATTTTAGTTAGAACTCCTGAGCGCGTTCCTGTCTCCTTCCTATATTTTCCTCGCCAAATCTCCCACCAGACTCTGATTCCAACGACGCCGTGTCCTTATTGGTTCCATATTTTTCCCTCCAAGTCCAAATACCACCCATTTTTAATGAGCAATACCCACCAGTAACACTTAAACCATATAGAGTGCAAGGTGTTAGCATTAAAATACCCCAAAGTAAATATAACCCCCTTAATAGTGATAAACACCGATAAGTCAGTGAAAAAAGTTTATAAGTGCATGAAAAGTGAGTGAGAGCTAATAATTGCTAAACACAGGAAGGACTGTGGCGATTAAAAGCAATTATACGTGAACACCAGTATGTAACAAAATAAACTAAAGTGTAGTAGAATTAAGTTAGCAGTAGTAGTAACTACATATCATGTTTTAGATTGTAAACAATTAATATTCTAAGTGACAATTTATATTATTACCCATGAGTGTAAGAAAAATGGACTATTAGTGTGTTGATACACAGCATAGAGAATTTCTAACATACAGAGGTATAAACTAAATATTATTAACCCAAAATGATAAGGGAAAGACAATTAATAATAACATAATCATTATAAGGTTTTAATAAAAATATAGTAAATTTTTATTAGAGTGTGATGTTAATGACCCAATGTCATATAGGATTGGTAATAAGGATTTATCATTATAGTCAAAATATTTAATTAATGTTTATATGTTTGTTGTTTATACTGTAATAATTGTTACTCACCAAAGAGTATGAGTACATGATGAAAATGAACATTGTGGGTAATGAAAAGTAAATAATTATGCTTTAATGAATAGAATTAAGTTAGTGTGGGAATTGTTAGACCATAAGATTCAATGTTATATGTTAAGTAATAAATAATAAGAAATAATAATTAAAAACAAACAAAGCAGTAAACAAAAAGCAAAACAAACAAAGACAAATACAATGATACTAAAAGGCAGTTATGACAATAGACAAGCCAGGATATGAAACCAGTAAAATCACATATAATTACAAGAACAGGCATAAAACCATAGAACAAATGAATAAAATCATGTATTAAACCAATCAGAACCCATACAAGGGGAAAATAAAATATAATCTCTGTAATTTAATGAAAATAGACAATTGCTGTTTAGGCCTAGGCAAATGCCTAACTGTAAAACTACAAAAAACTTCAATTTTGAGAATTAAACAACAACATTAGCAAAACTAAAGCATATAAACAATGAAAGACGATTAGACAATCATGTTAAGAAGGAAATATTAAAGTAATCATGTAAATTAAGAAAACAGTGTAATTAAACAAAATCAACATAACTGTCAAAATGCTAATACCTATGTAAACACAATAGTATTGTATGTCAAATTAATCCTTGAACCAAAATACGAACAGTGGTAATGATATTTAATACTTAAAAGGGAATACTGAAGATTAATTGCATTCAGAAGATCTGTAACCATTTTAAATAAAAATTCAAATATCCTAACAATGGTCTTAAGCCAATTTTAACCAATCAGAAATTTTGAGTTACCATGACCACAGCAGAATATTGACTATTTTCTGTTAGGAACGTGAGAATCTGTAGTGATGCTTAACTGAAGAGACGCCACGCCGTGAAGGGCCCAAATTTTATCATAAAACATAGAAAGTGCCCATAATTTTATAAAGAAAAGGACCAGACCAACTGATGAGAGGACGTTACAATCAACCAGACCGAGGATCAGCTCAAATTAATCCAGATGCATGGAATATAAGAAAATTAACAAGAAGAAGACGCCAGACGTACCTGAAGCCCAAGATTTGAAGAAAGAAGAATAGACATCGACTAACTAACCTACGTTAACTATTGACAATACACTTCCGATCAACTAACGATAAGTATTGCTGAAATCATTGAATTCTTAAAATAAATTCTCTTTCAAATTTATAACTATACTGTGAACTCTCACTATTACTGAAGGTATTAATTTTCAAGGATTGATGAACAAACATAATTTGAAAACACTAAATAACTGATGACAACCTATGTATTACACCAACGACACTGTCACACACTTTAACACCACAACATTGAATTTAAAGTAAACCTTGTTTGACTTTAATGATCACGAACATTCAGTGATATATTGTAATTTATTATCTTGTTTAATACTTCTTTGTCGTACTTAAAAGGACTCTATTTTGGCAAATTTATTTTGTAAATAATAACCAACGCTGTCTTGTGGCGAATTAAAACATTGTAGTCCCAACCCAGCCATCCGCTGAGTGAACGACTATTTATTGTCGAGGCTAAAATTATTATATCAATTACTATTTTTGTACAAGCGTTAACAAGAATTAACAGTTCTGAGCCAAATAAAGAAGTGTGCACCATTAACAACTGCCCAACAATTATTTATAGAAAAATATGTATGTTTTGTTGTGTAGCAGTGAGTCAACCTAACCAACATTATTTCAAGTTGGTAACACGTTTCCCCCACTCAAACGAGATTCGAGTTCATGCCAATCGGCGAACTATTCGAGTGTTCACTAATACACTGTAAAACCATCTAGGTAAAAACTTTTAATTGTTTTCTCACAAAACAATTTGGCGCCTATCGGGAAGTACAAAAGAGTGAGAAGGGACAGGTAAGGCACACAGGCTACCAGACGCTTTTATAACACCGAACGAGGACCATTAATAACGTTCGCATATTAAACATACAAAATTATAAACGACACAAGTCAAACACTGACCACATGAGGATTTTAACAATATCTATCATTCCAGACAATATAGCTGTATTATTTGTCTTCAGCGATAGGGCAGGCAGTCGGAGTCGTGACCGTGACTCGATCTATCGACCACAGCATAAGCGTTGCGATTGTGAGCCGCAAACCAAAAATTGTGCCGGCCCGCACTATGTAACTTAATAATTTAAGAATAATAATAATTTATTACTATATTTATCTGAATATATGTCTAGAAATATTCTAATTATTTCTCTATACTGCCTGTTACAGGTGCATGTGAGGACAATAAATTTTGCTGAAACGACGCAAATGTTAAAGCTGTGTCACGTTAATGGCCGACTCTTAAAACCTTTCTACACTTATTAATAAATGGTCATTATTGAATCAATAGTAACATAGTGTGAAGCGAACTACTTATCATTTTGTAGCTTCATCATTCATATACACGAGTAATTAGAAATAGGCTACATAGACATGAGTATATGGATAGGTATACGCTTACATAATATGTATGGCTACATATGTGCGTATGTTCTTTTTCATTTAATAATCAGTAATTATAACTATTATAAATATATTATTAACGTATGTATATTATGAAGTTAGTATTATGAAGACACAATGGTTTCTTTTGCAAATCAATATCCCATCGGTTGTGGTGTACATACTGTGTGCATTAATCTACAAGTTATAATATCAAAGTAAACTTCTACATTTTGCAAATTCAATACACAAAAGATTTAATCCGAAGAATCGGACGAACCTAGACTAAGTCGGAAATATTGCAACTGCAGAGTTAACATATTCCTAATGATGATGTAAAGAAAATAATGAAAGGATACTTTGATGTAGAAGATAAAGTTAGTCGACAAAATAGAAAAAAAAGATGCCGAGTACAGGAATATTGAAGATGGAAGAATTCAAAATGGTCATAAAAAATATTGAAGTAGCGAAAATAAAAAACGAGATGGGGAAATGATGACCACGGACTGAAAGAGATAATGATGATGAGACAAACGACATAGAAAGGGACTCACTAAAAATTAAAGTGCATGGAGTGCAAGAAATGGCAAATGCTGTAAATCCCCCAAATTGAAAACATCTTTCAAATACTAGACCTCGTGACTCTTATACATACTTTACAATGTTATAACATAATGCCTTCAGAAGCCCTTTCCATATTTCAGTGTTGTTTGTACTTTCATCCAAATTATTCACACTTTTTTAGTGATTTTGATAGTCGAAATGTGGAGTTATTATAGTGTGCATTTACATGCACAGTGGCTCATATGATACCACTTCATTTTTCTTTTGTTTCATAGAGTATGTTAACATATTTTTTTTCAAAACTGCATACTGTCACTACCTGATACCATTCTGCAGTGACACACATGTCTCCAGCACAATGCAGTTTAGTCTGTTTGTTGACTATTTACAGTTAAGTTAGTGGTAACTATGTTACTAAACTATTCTTTTATGGACTTGTAAGAAACCTCATAAATCAGTTATTTTTACAAAATTTTGACATTAAAGATAGTTTTGTTGCAGTGTGTGTCTTGTAGTTAGTAAGACAATTATTAGTTATTATATGAATTGTTGTTATGTGTTGAATATCAGAACTTCTGTTTGTGGTATCAAATGATGATATTGTGTAAAAACAACCCTACCCTCAAATAACAGTCCAGTAGTGGCTTTTAGTTACTGTGAATGTGCCATAGGTAATTTATTTCAGTGTATAAATCTGTTTATTTAACAAATTACATTATGTCTTGCAGCATTCTTGTTGGTTCCTTTTGTAGTAAAAAGTTAAGAGACTTCCATATTATTGAAAATATTTCGTTTGGATCGGAGTCTGAAGCACACGTAGATAGTGATTCATCAGTATACATATCACCACGCATACATACATCACCAGGTAATGTTATTAGTGAATCAGGTAGTTTTGAGAGTTCTGATGAAATCAATGAAGTACTATCTGCATCACCAACAACAGTGCCTTCAATATCTTACAATCATCACCGACACTCGGCCTAATACCATTGGAGCAACACGTCTACAGAAATCAATGTAACACAGAAAAGTGAACAAGAAAAAAATGTACCTATTCCTAATACACTTTCTACATCAATTTTCTAAAGCCACTCTTAGTTTACAAACCCCAAAAGTTATTTTGCATGGACTTCAAACTAACAGAAATTGTGTTTTACTAGCAACATCTTGTAAATCAGTCAGAATTCATATTCCACGTATTCTAAACCAAACTCGTATAAAAATCCAATTATACCTATGATATATTAACAAAGGTAATAATTTCACTGGAAATGCTCCTCCATATTTAAGACTGTCACAGCTTAAAATTGATTGTGATACACTTTACAAATGTTTTTACCACTTCTTTTCTGATTCCCTGCTCTCTTATTTTGCCTCTGGAACAAATCAATACGCAGTTCAGAAGGGAAAAGATAATTTTTTATTTTCTGTTTGGGAACTCAGAGTGTTTCTTGGCATAAACATTGTGATGAGTTATATAAAGACCCAAATACTCTAATGTATTGGTCATCATACTCTGGCTTGAGGATAAACTTAATTCCTGACTAAATGTCTTGAATCAGATATGAAAAAGTAAGAAGATTTCTTCACTTTACAGACAATATGGCTATACCAACGCAGACAAGTTTGTAAAAATAAGGCTTGTTTTAGACGATTTTCATAATAAATTTCATAAAGCCATTGTTCCTAAAGAGTTCTAGTCAATACACAAAAAGGTAATACCTTTCAAAGGTAAAAGTTACCTAACACAATATATAAAAAAGAAACCAAAAAATGGATGAGTATGGGTATGTTACATCAGACATTCTGACATTGTCACAAATTTTTATTTATTGACCTACACGTTAATGACTAGGTAAATACTTACGAAAATGATGTGCAGTGATGACTAATTATTTTGATTCCCTTAATTCAAACTACATATGTGAATCATATCTAGTTGGGGCCTGTTGGAGAAATCGTTGTTAGACTCTGTCATGGTATCACTGGAATCGGTAATAAATTCTTTATCAATAATTTTTTTACTTCAACAGCAATTGTACGTTTCCTGCAACAGAAACAGACACATGCACTTAAAACTCTTAGGCTGAATTGATGTAAGGCTGCCTGATGGTAAAGGACTGAAGAAAAAATGTAGGTGCTCATCTGCTGTTGAATCTTCCTCAGATAATCTGATAGTTGTTCGCTGGGTTGACAATCAGCTTGTGCATACAATTTCAACATTTGCTGGGCATGACCCCTTTGGCAAAGTAAGAAGGTGGGACCGAAGTAAAAAAAAGTAGTTGAAAGTCCTCGATCGTATTCTACTGAAATATACAACAGGTACATGTGTAAGGTCTACATAACTGATAGTATGCTGGCTCATTACATACATTCTAAAATAGGGAAAAGGTGGTATTTACGACTTTTTTCATTTTTGAATATGATTGCTACTAATGCATAAATATCGTATAGATTGTACATCATAGATAGTATATATAGATGTTGTAGATGAATATTCAAGATAGTACATAGCTTTACCTACCTCGGATTAGAAGTTAATTGTAAAATTAATATTACAGTAAAAATTCCAAAGCGTATTTTTTCAGAAAATTAGTATGTGCTGAACAGTTAATACAAAGAAAGACTAAGGTATTTATGTATAAGGTCCTAGTGCGCCCAGTACTACTACTTTATGCATTAGAGAAATGGGCGCTACGTAGATCAGACGAGAGGCAACTAAATATATGTGAAAGCAGGATACTCAGACAAATTTTTGGTCCAGTGGAAGAGGGGTGAGCCTGGAGAAATGATATAATTTAGAGCTCTACAATTTGTTTATTGACATGATGCGGTCACCTTTAAATTGAAAAGATTATAATGGGATGGACACATTATATATGCTTGGAAAAGTTACTAATCTCGAGTTACTAAGAAAATATTTAATGTAAAGCCGGAAGGCAAAAGGAAAGTTAGAAGGCAAAAACTGAGATGGAGGGACGGGGTGAGTCGCAACATCAGTACTTTTAGAATTAGAAACTCGAAGAATATGGCATGCATAGAGAAAAATAGCTTAATCTTCTGAAGAAGGCCAGGGCTTACAAAAGGTTGTCGAGCTAATGATGATGATGATGTATAGATTAACAAAAATATCAATATACCCCTTGTCAGGTTAAAGCTGCTGTAGCTAGAGCATTGATTGAAATTGTAAACGCAAGAAAATAAAGAGGGGAAGACCTTTTTCAAGTTCAAACACAATACCTCAATCCTTAAAAAAGAAAAAAAAATTGTGAATGCGCTTTTCCCAGAACTACGTTTTACAATCTGCACCACTATCTGCCACACAAGGAACAATGTGCTACTGTGTCAAGGTGTCGGGAGTAGAGTTGTAGTCGACGGACGAGGTACTTATGTAGTAAATTTAAGTACCATTGTGCCTTGAATGTATGGAGGTTTTTCACACTACGAAGAACTGAATAAGGACTTTGTGACAGTAGAACAGTGCATAAAATTTAAACTGCTAATAACATTGATAATTTCTGAAAATTGCTAAGACATTATAGGCCTATACATCTGTTGTGTAACGCTTTTCTATATATAGTGTAAAATTATATGATAAAATAACTGAAATCTTCATTAAAAATAAATAGAACAATGTTTTGAAAGAATTTCTTGAATGTCAGATTACCACCTCTGTAGTTTTAGCTTCTGATCCACTAACGCATGATGTACACAAATGACGACACACATAAAAACTGAATTACCAAGTTGAAAAATGAATCAATGTTTTCCATAAAATGATTCAACAGTTCTTTCTGATGGTATAAATTTTTTTAGCAATATAATTCTGAAAAAAGTGATTCATCTATGAAGAGATTGAGTCTCACTCTGTTCGCTTCAAACATTGCGTCTTACACATCCTAACCACACTGTCTGCGAACACTTCTTCAGAGCTGTCTACGAATGCAAGTTTGAATCTCTTGCTTTAAATTTTCTACTTTTGCAGATCACATTTCGATTATACGTGTTATCATTTTTCTTCTGAACTTTGTGTATGATGTTTGCAGCATGTTACAGTAACTCCGCAGTCTGCCGCCGTCTCCCACTTGTTTCATATTGTTTTGCTTTGCGAGATCACATATGTCATTCAACATCTCTGTGTATTCATTCCACTGACTTTGATTCTATTGAATATGTAAAAGTTCTGTCTTGACAACTTTTACAAGTATTTCCTATTCTGTCTTGACAACTACACCCTTCACTCTTCGTAGCGATTTATATCTCAAGGTTGTAGTATACTTTTGAGCTTCTACATCGCTATCGAAGTTTCCATTCCAAAGACAAGAGGAGGCATTACGACTGTTTCATAAAACTTAAATACAGTTAGCCCATAAATAAAAAATGTGTAAATTAATTAAAACAAACTTTTAACATTGAAAATTTAACTTTTTAAGTACAATAATGCCAAAGTGCCTTGCAAAATAGTAAACGACACCAACAACTATAGGGAATTACAAAATTTTTTTAATAACATTGAAAAACATATAAACGATAGGCTATACAATAAAGGAAACAAAACAAAAATCAAAACGTATGGTTTTTTTGTTTTCATTTTTATTAAATTCATAAAACAATCGTGCAGCATATGAGCAGCGTTCTTCCGTAACTTACGTACAAATTTATTTAGTCGTAATCTAGTCCAGACAGTAATGTGGTTAATATATTCTGTCTCTGTAGTAAATTCTTCCCTGGCTGTATTTGCCCATTGCGAAAGTACTGAAACGTCCCCCAACATTTTTTAAACAGTTTTTTGTTTTTTTTTGGGGGGGGGCGTTACTTAATTTTTTAAAACTAGACGCGTGGCCTAGATGGAAAAAGATGTGCCGAGCCCATCGTGACAGGACTTGCAATGAAACACTTGTTTAACGGCAACAACATTTTTATTAGTGCATTTGTTAATTCTAGACATTCCTCTTACAAAACTCCTTTTTTTTTGTTATAGTTTTCATGCTAACTTCAATCAATCTCATTTTACAAACACTAGTATTGTTGACTTTCACTAATAACATCCAATAATATAGGCTATCTCACAAATAAATTACTACAACTGTATAACAACCAGACACAAATTATTTTCATTTTTCAAATATCAGAAATTTTCTATTTACATTAACAATAGTTGAGAATTTACTCAGCCATGAAATTACTAGAACTATATAACAAAGAGTGCAAGTTGTTCATTGTATAACTGCTAAAATTTTGAGTATGGTTTTCTAAATGATTTCCAAGTTACTTCCATCTATCTACTCTAAGCATTTGTAATTAATAATAGTAATAACATGTAACGATAAGATCAACCACTGTAACCACTGCAATCCAGACATTAAGTTTTGGGAGTTATAAATTCTAAGTTATTTTTAAGTTACGATTTTAAAAGTAGTTCCCAAATTATTTTCATTTCATAAATACAAGCAAGTTTCAATTCATACTAATGACATCTGGTAATATGGTTAACCCATGAAATTACAAAGTTATATGACAGGTAGATGCAAGTTGTTCATTGTCTAGATAGCGTAATTTTTAAAGTTTAGATTTAAGTTAATTCCAAATTGGCTTCATCTTGCAGAGATTAAAAATTTAAATTGTAATAATCATAACCTTTAACACCACGAACAATTAAATTACTAAAATACATTATAATCCATTATAAGCATATTCATAATAATAGTCATCACAATAATTACATTATTCAGCATGTCTGCATAGAACATGTTCCAAGCAATCTTAACTCTTAGATATGAGTCTACTTTGTTTAACTGAGTTTTTGTTGGTTACGTTATAACGGGTGGAGTACTGTGTGTGTGGTGAATAAAAGAATCCTCCCACCTGCTCTCTGAAGGCACATACAATAGGGATTCCTGCTATGTAAGCCTGGGTGTGAGTGGTGGTGATGATTACCATGACGAGCTTCTCCGAATAGTGGAATTCTTTCTCTGCAGCGGTCCAGCTGGATGTTGATGGGTCTAGCCTGGTGTGACGGCGTTGGGGATCTTTTCGCTCAGCTCTGCGAATGGGGATGGATGTCCCCATCTCGAAAACCCCTTTAGCTCCCGACTATGCGGGGAACTCTGTAAAAATTCCATTTGTACATTTGTCCAAACTTTGCCCACACATCTTTCTCGCCCCGTAACCCAGATCACACACACACACACTAATATAATTTCATTTCGACAGCTGCCTGTCATTAACAATAGCAAGGATCACATTTTCAAGTTATTAATTTAACTATTAAATTTCAGTTACATTAAAATTAAATTATCACAACTCCTTCAATTCATGCGGCTTTAAATATTCATGTGTTAAGTTTTAGATTTAAATTCACATTGCCTTTAACTTACATACCAGAAGTAACTACACATTTACAAACTATTTAAATTAACAATTAAATTTCAGTCCAATCGTAATTATATTATTATAACTCATGCAATCCATCTGCTTTAAATTTTCATTGCTTTTAAATTTAGTTTTAAATTTACATTAAATCATATGACCACGTGTCTCGGCTGTACCGGAACGAACATGGGAAGTCGGGGCCACACACACACTATTATCAATATATTACACACACAAGCCCTATTAAATTAACATTAAATTATTAACACATGAATACTGGCCACCTGAAGCTCTTTGTAAAATCACAGACTCATTATAAAAGTGTCAACGAATGCATGCCGCCACGACCCGCTCTGTAAGAGTGTTGGAAGAGAAAAGCAGACTTATTCCAGCAGCAACGGATCGAGTAGAGTTACAGACAACTGATGCACGGCCGACCAGATTCCGTCATACATCGTAGCAGCGCGGCCTCCTCGATTACATCGACGATCAAGATCACGGCGACTGGCTAAATAACGCTATCGCTGGCGGCTTACCTAACTAGAAACGTTAACGTATCAAGCGGAGTGGTACTCATTTAAAACAACTGGCCGTGGAATTTAAATTTAAATTTTCCACGGCACAGTACTCCGGTTGGAAAATTTTACTAATGCGGTTACCACGGTTAAAACAACAAAGCATATGTGTACACCGCGAGCCCACATGCGTGCGCATACCAGAATGCGTCCTGGAGTCAAATGCAAGCCTCGCGCGCTCGCACTGAACCCCAACACGCAAACTGCAACGCATTACATGTGTCGGCTCAAGCGGTGTGGTCTGAGTCTGTATGCGGGGCGCAACATGCGTGAGCGCGCGAGAATGCGTGGTGGAGTCAATGCAAGGCGCGCTTGCGTTGGCCCCAACACGCAAACTGCGCGCCAGCATGCGTCCGCCAAACGGCTGTGTGTGAATGTGATGCCCGTATTCTAATCGTGACAATAAGAGTAGCAAAACTTCCATGTACCTCGGGTACTTCACAGTGGGCAAAGGAGCCACAAGCTGAATTTATCTTCAGATTAAGTTACATCAACACGATACGTCCGTTACCGTTGCCGGTTTGAATTAAACTAAATAAATTCTTTAATTTCAGTAAATTGGCTAGAACCGATCAATTTATAGTTACTGATAAATACAACAATGAAATTTTTCATTCAATTTTTCTAAATTACTACTATGCAAATAGAGTTTAATATTTTGTGATGTTAATTAATATATTATAATAAGATGTGCATTATTTACAATTTCTTTAAAATCTGTAAAAATAATTTTTAAATACAATTGTCATTTTTAGTTATTTTGATTGTCTACGTACTAATTTGTATTGAATTAAAGTCATAAAAAAATTGAAAGCATATCGTAACAGTACAAACTGTTCCATACAAATAAACCCCAAGGGAAGTAATAAATTAGCTGAGCAGTAAGAATTGATGAAAACCAGTAGTTAACAAAAAAGGAAAAAAGACACAAATAAAACGTATAAGCAATGAAGAGTAGCACATCATGTACAGCAGTAAATCTACAAACAGCATTCTATAACAACACATGAAATAAACTGATAAATAGAGTGAGACGTTGACAAATACTAGTTCCCCAATAGATTAGTTGAGTGAGAATAAATAAGAGATAGACCGATTAAAACACCATAAATAAATGAAAAGTAGAATGATTTATACTTAAAAATAACTTAAAGTAAAGAGACCAGCATATTAGCTGAGCAATGGAAAAAGAATAGCCATCATAAGAAATAAATTGAAGTATCATGTTAATAATCATAAATAGTAAATGAATTAATTGATAAAACAGGATAATTGAACAAATAGAATGAGGTTAACCTAGTATAATCAACAACGTAATAACTTAACCTTGAAAGAGAGGTATGCTAAGGCATAATAATTAATGATTAAAGAAAAAATACTGAAAGTGTAAATTGTATAGTTCCTAAGGATAAATGATGTCTAATTAGTCAAGTTATGTAAAGAACTTTATGTACTTAGAATACTATAAACCTATTGGTTTTGTAAAAACATGTATTAGAATGCAAGGTGAACAAAACTTGATTATGAATTGTGAAGAGTAAGAGTAATAAAGTTACCTAAGATGATTTAAAGTAACTCAATGTGTGATAAAAAATGTAGTAAAGATCAGAATAATGACTAGGGCCAATATGACAAATAATACTATTATTGTTAAATAAGAATCACATGATTTATCAGAAGATCATGACAGATAGTAGAATGTTTATATTAAATAAAGAAATAAAGACCTAATAAATAATATGACCCATGACAAACTATGCACAATGCATACAAAAAAACTGTTGTAAGTATATAGTAAATAATAATGAATAATCTGAAAAGAAAATAATAATAAAAATGATTATGAAACTGAGAATCAGATGTAATAGAGAGCCCATACTATACTAGGTATAGAAGATATGATAAATAACAATCAATTAAAAGGTGTAGTATCACAAAATATTTAATTAAGAATGATTAGTTGAATTAAAATTAAAAAATGAATTGTTTAATTACAGAATAACCAGGCCATTTAATGGTAATAACGTAAATACGTTATAAGAATTATCAATGTTCAGCTGAATACATTCAGCTAAAATGTTCAGCATTTTAGAATTGTTTGTTAAATTAAGTATTGTAATTTTAATCAATGTTGTTAAAAGTAATTGTTCATTGACTACTAAAAGGATACATAGCAAAAGAAACTGCAAATTGAGCAGAAAACATTAATTGTAAAACCTGTGCCTTAGCATAGACCATCATTAAGATGGATTTTATTAATTAAAAATGTATCAAAACTGGCCGCTATTAGTCTCAAATTAACCAGCAGGAAACAAGCAATACGATGCTAATAATATATTGACTTTTGTAATTAGAATAAAAGAGAAACTTATGTTAATAATAAAAAATTTGTGAATTTTAGAAATTGGGAAATAAGGAGAATAAGAAGAAAACAGACGCTTATTTAAAAGTTATTTTTAGAATAACCGCATAATGACGTAATTTTGCACCAATCAAAAAATTAATTGCAGACGAAAAGAAAGATGGCCGACCAGAATCTGGAGCGACTATATAAGGAACACGCGCAAGGCAGCGAGGACACATTTTAAATTTCTTCCGGACGATTCAGACGCAAGATCCACGCTACTCCATATCAAAATTTAAACAAAAATAAAGTAATTATTTTATAACAGCAGCAGTGACACTTACCTAAAGTCTATAGGAAACAGTAATATCGTTTAATTAACAACGATAACCAGTGAATTCCTACAATAACAGTACTTTTAAACAAGAAGTGCGAGCCGTCAGAACGAGGTTAGGTGGGCTTGTAAACAAAGTCAATATATGGAAGCATATTAGTCATTTTTCATAAACAGTGAAAGTTTTACGATCAGTTAAATAAGATCAAAAGTGAAATAAAAATAAAAATTAAAATAATTTAAAAATAATCAATAAAGATTATTAAACAGGGAGTAAAGTGTAAAACATAATTGAACATAGTTCGATTATTATTGTATTATTCTTAAATCTACTTTCAATTGTATACATCTATATTTTACTGCTTCACCATACAATAACACAATCGCAAATAATTATTGTGAATACTTTTCTAAGAAGTAATTAAATAATTTCCATTCAAGAAATGGTAGTAATAGTTAAACGTAAATAACCTCAAAATTCGGAAAAGTCGAACGAACATTTGTCATTAATTCTAAGTTGTTAATGGTGTCTAACCTAATAATAAATTACTTGTAAAGCATCGTAATTCCAGGAATGTTAGTTTTATTTTGTAGATCCAAAGGATTCACCCTTGATATTTAAGAAATTTGAAGTAAATATTTTTAACAGATTTAATATTGCCAACCTGCTGGGTTAACAGAGAAATAAGCCAGGTCTATTGTAATCAAATTAATAATTGTTTAGTTGTGTTTAGAGAAATAGAAAAACATAAAGTGAGATATAAAAGCATTATATTTCAGTTCAAACCAGTGTAAAACCTTATTCAAGTCATTTTAAATAATTTTTCTTGTTTAAGAGAGTTGAATTTTCAAGCCACTCAAACAGTCACGTTGGCAGCACGGACGTGTGAAACGCCAACTATATTTAAATTTTCAAATAGACAACAAGAGAATAATCATTAGATTAAATAAAATTGGTATTACATTAAATTTAAAAACATAGAAGCATCAATTTAACTTCTCAATTTTCTTTATTAAAACAATTTTGTGGAATAGTTATTTAGATTCCATATGGCGCCAAAATAAATTTCAATTAATCTCACTCAACTTTAAACAGTGCAAATCGCCTGTTTTGAAATATTAATTGTTTTGTTACATACAACGACAAATTTTTTAACCCTTTCAGACAGATAGACGCGACCAGCTCTACACCAAAGGTACGTACAAATTGTGAGTGTGTTATAAACTATTTAAAACAAAATCACTAAATTACAACTACAATACGATCGAAAGAATTGGGACAGAACGTCAAGATTATTCTACATTGCTCAACATTAATTAAATAAATCGCAATTAACAGATTATAACTAAATATTACTTTATAAAATAATATAAAGTAATTAAAAATTAAAATAAAAAATAATTTTGAAGGGGAGGAACTCCGGTTAGTAACAAATTGACGCAACCAACGTGTGGCTTTTAACCCGTACGAAAGCGAATTGTTATAATATTCATGTCACAAGTTATAACTTTCCTGCTGAGGTCCAGAATGTCATTAAGACAAAAAATAATATTCAAATCTTTCTCATGACAAACATTTATTTGCTACTAAGGAGTTCTGTTTCTATCTTTTGTGTAGTCACTTTCTTACCCGCTTAATTGCTTTAATTACTAAAACTACTAGTACGGGGTCTGACATGTTTTGTGCGTCAGGCTTATTTGTCTGCAAAGCGGATATGAATAAAAAACTAATTTTTGCTTGAAGAGGTTAAGCTATAAAAATTCGTGATAAGAACGTATGACTTGATAATGTCCAATAATATGTACAATAATACATACATGTCTCAGTATTTATTCAAAATTATGTAAGTTATGTCTTTGTGAATTATTGTAGTCACCTTAACGAAAATAAGGGAAAATTGAGGTAATATTCTGCACTAGGAGAGAAATTAATATTTCAAGATTGGCGTGTGTTGAGCATTGTTGTTCAAAGTTTACGTTAATTAAAGGAAAACGGTTGTTTAATACAAAGTTATAAAATAATTTCTCTGCGTATTTAATTACAAGTAATTTTGATCAAGCCTTGGCATGTGCATATGCCTCTCTGACTTTAGGCGTAACTTGTAACAATGCTCACACGTGTAGGCTCCACACCGATTTATTAAATTAGTTACACTATCGTTAAAATCTACTGAACGTACGTACAACGTTATTTGATACAAACTTTAATTAAGTACAGTCTCAACAACTACCTGAAGCACTAGTGATGTGGCGACGTACACGCAAACCAATATGTGAGCGAAAAGGGTTTTTACTCTTTAGAAAACAGCCCGAGTCGTTAACATATTGTCTATTTAAAATACATTTCGACGTTCATATAAACTTGTATGTTTTGCCATTAGCTTCTCTTTCTGTTGACTTTAAGAAACAGTTTTGTCCTCTCAATGATTTTTGTGCATTCCATTCACTCTCTACATAGCCTTCCCTAGCGTTCACTACATGTCACTTTTATGTACCTCAAATTTTACCTCACGCCGTGCAAATATGTTCGCCGTAACCTTCTTCTATTTTGTATTTACATTGGTAATCAGCCTGAAAGTTTCTCTTAGTTTAACTCCAAATCCTTCTTGTGCAACCGTTCTAATCTAATCGTCGTAACGTACTATATCAGTTCCTTCTGTGACATCATCCAGTTATTAATTTTTAATTCAATAATATTTTCAATGGTCAACTACCATTTCGCACAATTTATATTCGTATCAGACAGTGCGTTAAAACGCAAAGCTGTAAAGGGAAACGAAACATTTGAGAATCTGCATCTGTGTGTAAGAGCAGGAGTACTCCGACATACAGTTAGTTCTTCAGATAGTCACAAAATGTTGAGCATAATTTTACTGTCAGATATTCATAGTTTGTCCGTCTCTCCTGGTTTCTGTGCAGGAATCGCATCCGAATGTCATCCACTGTTCTTATACATAAATCACCAATTTAAGTTGTGCCCTAATCCTACTGGGAAAAAATAACTTTTAATCCTACTTACGATACGAAAATACGATCCTTCGTTAATAGAAGTAGTATTTGTAATCTGTGATGCTAACTAGGGGATGAGTCAAACACGTTTGTATGTGTAACACAAAGTTATAACGGACACCAGGAAGCTACCGAATTGCGGTGCAGACGACAAAACATGGGGAAGGTATGATTTGATTTTGTGCTTTACATATACCTGTTAATTTTCCACTTTTATGCTTATGATTGGGTAAAAAATAGTCCAATTAGAAGCGCCGAAGTGTGAAATAAAGAAGTTCGTGTATACATGACAAAAATTGGATTCTGACACTACCGATGTGGTTGAAAGAAGGAAGGTATATTTTTCCTAAATAAATAGACGATTTACTCATTACATTAACTGCTACAGTATAATAATGTTTTGTGAAATCTGTTTTGTCAAATATCGTTTACAGGAGATTTTGTTTAACTTTCTGTTATACTATGTCTTTAATTTTTAAAGACATACATAGTATACCTTATTTGTTTTTACTTCCATATTCCTTAAGGAATGGAAGTATGGTGATGGCAAAAAAAATCGTGTTCGAGATTATTGCAGATTCTGATTCTACTACACTCAAAACATGAAAAAAAGTCGTTTTCCGAAAAGTGTCTGTGTGTCTGTCTGTCTGTCTGTGTGTCTATAGATTTTTTTTCTATGGCAAACGATAACTGCCGCAAATTCAAACAGAATCAAACAATTTTTTGCATACCGCCCTGATTTGCAGAGTACTCGCGACCTGTTGTTTTTGGTGAAGATCGGTGGAGGGAAACGGGTAGTTTACCTGCAACGGTTTTTTTTTAGCAAGGGTAATTTTGTTTGTTTGGCAAACGATAACAGCCGCAAATTCAAACAGAATTAAATAATGTTTCGTATACAGGCCTGAATTGTAGAGTTCTCAAGACCTGTGGTTTTTGGTGAAGATCGGTTAAGGGAAAGGGGTAGTTTACCTGTAACGTTTTATGTTTTAACAAGGGTATTTCCTATGGCAAACGATAACAGCCGCAAATTCAAACAGAATTAAAAGGTTATTTGCATACAGCCCTAAATTGTAGAGTTCTCAAGACCTATTGTTTTTGGTGAAGATCGGTTGAGGGAAAGGGGTAGTTTACCAGCAACGTTTTTTTAACAAGAGTATTTTCTATGGCAAACGATAACAGCCGTAAATTCAAACAGAATCAAATAATGTTTTGCATACGGCCCTGATTTGTAGAGTACTCAAGAGCTTTTGTTTTTGGTGAAGATCAGTTAAGGGGAAGGGGTAGTTTACCGGCAACGTTTTTTTATCAAGCGTATTTTCTATGGCAAACGATAACAGCCGCAAATTCAAACAGAATCAAATAATTGTTTGCATACGTCCCTGAATTGTAGAGGTCTCAATGACTTTCGATTTTGGTGAAGATCGGTTAAGGGGAAGGGATAGTTTACCAGCAACCTTTTACGTTTTAACAAGAGTAAAGTACTTGAAAATTTATTTAAACTTTTTGAAACAATGGTAATTGTTAAAAATAAAATAATGTTGTTGCCAGGCAATAAAATTATAATTTTTTTCATTTTAATGTAATATAATATTTTTCATTTAATACAGCAATAAAAAGGCAGGTAAGACACAGCCTGGCTGTTTGGCTGAAAATGATTTTAAATATAAATCTTAGAATATGGAAGTCATGTATGGTTCTCCATACCGATATTTTGAATATTATATGAGTCAAGTGTAACAACAATTTTATTGCCCATACAACGCAACCCACTCATGTTGTAAGTAAAAAAAATAAGTCTCTACATAACTGAATATATTTACAATATGTGATTTTGTTTCGCCCTCCGGCTTTTGATTTCTATTACCTTGTAAAGACCGAGTGTAGTATTCAAGATTAACGTGCAAAGATACGATTTTGAATGCCGACCTCTAACTAAATGTGATTGTAAAACAGTCTTTGAAAAGACAAAAGTAGCTACAGTACGCGCTAGTTTATTAAAGTTTTACATGGAAGTAAATAATTGAATTTAATATGATCACAATATTTTAAGTTGGATCTATTGTATTCCTATATCATAAATATACAACTAAGGTCTAAGGCGTTTCTGACATTATATTCCAACTTCGTATTCCAACCTATTAAAAAACAAAATTGTACATCGTCTGATAAAATGAATTTTGTTATCAATAACTAATTACTTCTTGGTGTTACTAACTAGGAATTCAATATCTCGTGAAGTTCTTCTTTATAGACCTGTCACAAACCGCCGCGTAATTACATGACAACTCAAGTATAGGAACAGAGTATTCTACAGGTGAAAATAACATGTGTATTAGCTTGTATAAATTATTTCAAATACGAAAACCTATTCTTTTTATAACCATTTTTTCAACAATTTCAAAATAATTTTGAAGAAAATTGAGTTACCCCAACTGCATTTGCCGCAGTTAGGCCTATTGAGTATCAGCTGTTCTCGAAAAATTATTCAAAAATTGCTGTCTCTTACTCCAAGCGAAACAAATAGTGTATGCGCTTTGTTAAGATCATTTATCTTTATTAATATGTCAAAATTTTTGTAGAAACATGAGCATGTTTTAAACATTGGATAAGTTGCTATTATTTAGTTTACGGTAGGTTTTGACTAACAGTCTAAGATACAGTTGACAATACCTAAAATACGCAAACATAAAGTATCAAAAATCTCATAAGTTACACATTTAAAAAAAAAATAACAAAAAATATCACCCAAGATATTATATTAATATAAAAATCAGACTTCTCCCCCTGCACATTTGCACATCCTTATTACACTCAAATCTAAACATTTTGAACGCTTTTAAAATTTCTGAAAGTTTATTTCAATATTTTGTAGTTTGTTAGTTTAGAGATTCCTTAGTATATTAGGTTTTGAGGTAACAAATAATTTCTTAAAATACTGTTTAAATTGTTCATATAATGTTTCATTTGTTAATTGTTCTTTTTAGATTATTTATGCAGAACACACAATGGCAAAGAATATGACGTAAACGCGTTAATTCTCAGAGAAATAAGGTTATGTTAGGGCCTGTAAGAATAATACGAGTTTTCGTTAGTCACCCTCTTACCAACTGTGCTATATAATTTCAGAAGTAGAAATTGAAAATAATAATTGAAGTTTAATGAAACTGCAAAGGAGTTTTCACTAATGAAAGCCACAAAATTTGTTAAAGTGATGAAATTGTTTAATATTGCAACCTTATCCTATTTCACTATTTCAGGTTTCACAAACTTAATGCTCTACTTTAAAGATTTCTACATAAATGTACATATAAAAGGATGTATTAATATTGTAAGGTTGTACACAAATTTAATATTAGCATTCAAATAAAAGAAAACAGAGAAGTAAGATAAAATTTTGCTATGTTTCTTCTGAACCCATTGGTTGCCGCATATTTTCATACTTAACCTCAACCCCTTAATTATTAAACAACAAGATATTTTGTCCAACATATTTAGTATTTGCAGGACTAAATAAACACATTTTTTTAAATATGTCACTTCTATGTTTAGCTGTACGTAAAAATAAAAAGGGAACTTTATAATAAAAATATACACATTTACTATTGCCACTAAAAAGAATTATACTAAATAGCGAGCCAAAGAATAAGAAGATCACAAAACAAACAGCCTTGTCAGTTAGTACAATCTATTCAAACTTTATCTTTATAACATTTGGATGTTTACAAGTTTATATATGCAGGTCAAACATTTACGCTGAAAACTGATCATAGGAACCAATAGGCAATAACTGATTATACTGATTTGGTAACTAATTTCGCTTTAAGACGTCTTTGAATATTGAGTTCACTTTTGAGTCAATGAGTAACAGATAATCGTGTTGAAATTCACACATTGTGAAATTAATATTAGGCAACTCGAAACTGAATGTGTATTTCAGACAACATATTAAGACGATTGTAGTTTCATGTTAATCTGTGATTTTGAAACACAGTCTCCACAGAGTTATAAATATAGTTTTAACATTACGTGATGTGAGGATTACAGTCTCAGTGTGTAAGCATACTGTTTGTAGTATTACTGTGTGTATGTGTGGGGCAAAATAAAACGAAGCGATCTGTCAAAAGAATTAAAAGTTCCACACGGTACAATTCGTTTAAAGCCGGATGCGATTCAAATGTACTGCCGGTGATGGATAGACTTAACGTACCCTCACCAGACACGCGGTGGGTATAGTGTAGTCCATGGAAGGGTGCCAACATGACGTTTTAAACGTAGATAAAAATAAACCCTGGATTACGAATACATTTTAACGTTCACTTTACTAAGCAATTAATTTTAAACAAGCGAATCCAATAAATAAAAATATTTTATTGCAATTTGTTTACAATTTAATTTAATTACAATTCTTTGTTAGCTTCTTTCAATAACAAGAATATTTACATTTTGAATCCATCGGTAATTTTTTATTTGTATTATATTTTGTTTCAAAAATGTTTTGCAACAATATAAAAGATTATTGAAGCAAAAAACAATTGTAATTGATATACAGAACACTAATTTTAGTCGTGAACAATGACTCAGAAAGAGCGTTGTCAGTTAATTAGGTAGTAGTAAAAGTACTAATGTAGGGGAAGTTATTTAAATGTCAGGTGAATTGAGTACTCAAAACGTGGTTTTGTAATTTTCGTGAAGTCGACGAAGCATAGAACGTTAATAAGGAACTGCTTATACAAATATACACATATGAAACGAAGCATAGAAAACAAAGATCCTATGCAATTCATTCTGAGGAGGTAAGATACAGCAATCAGATTTTAAATCCATGTGACCGTCGGTTTTTTAAACAGCCACCGACATGGCTACGGTTGTACAAGAGCAGCAAAAGATTTAGAGTGGCTACAACTGTAGCTGAAGGGAGCGTTGAAAATCTCTCTTTCTGTATCGTTTAGAGTAATCATATTGTTTTATTTTTTTATTGCTATTTTTTTATTATTTGAACAGTAGTTTCCATATGTGTTTTCTTCGTATGAATTTTGATTTTAAATATGCAGGAGTTGTGTGGTGTTATTATTGTTATTATTATATTAGTCACTCATTAATTCTACAATGCTAGTACATCAATTTCCTTACAAAATTGTAAGGATCCTTGTGATAAAAGTTATAGTACTCAGTGCGCATATATACTTTAGCAAAAAATGTATAAATTTGTTTCTTAGTAGTGCTAAGGAATTAAATGAAAACAAACAAAAAATAGAGAAATCGAACATTGAACTTTCCATTTTATTGAGTCCGAGTTCTATGTCACAACAATCATAACCAGAACCGCATACAATTTTTTATCAACGTATTATCAACAATTGAAACAGCGTGCGTTTGTTATCAAGTGGCTAATAAGAAAAATAATAGTAATGAGCCTACAATCGTACCATCAAACAATAACACCAACACCACACCACAAACTCATAAGAAATAATAACAAATTTTTTGTAAATTTCAGGAAAATTTTTGAGTAATCAAGGACGACACAACGTATCTTCGTCACAATTGGTGTTGATGTATATATATGGTACAAATGGAATTTATTCTTAACGTGTTGTCAGTGAAAGAATCATCTGTTGACCTGAATATTTCCTAATTTTAAGGGTGCATTTACATTCCTAACACCTTACAGAAGTTTGTCATTTACAGACACTGTCATGGTTAATGAGCTACATTTCTGATATTTGAGCGAAAGTAATGAGCTATATAATGAGCGAATATTTGAGACATTAAGGATCTTCAAGACAGAGGTGTCAATAATAACGTTCACAGAAATCTTGTTATAAGAATGTTAGAAGTCTATTAATTTTAAAATATACGGAATAAATGCTGTAAGGAATTTTTAATTTAAAAAGACAATAATGTGTATTACTATACCAAGTAGAAATCGAAGTGCGACTACAATGAGAGTTCTTCGTTTCGTGAGGAGAAGTTAATAATCAATAAAATGTAATGTTAGTGTGACAGTACAAGGTTTAGAAAAAAGTCTACATCCTTGGGTATCGGACCGATAAAATTATAAACCTTGACCTGCCTTAGCAATCTATTAACCATCTACTAATTCTACCTTTTTTGTCAGAAAATTCGACTACTATTTAACGTCAGCTGATATGGAAATATACGACACTGCCATTCCTTTCTTAATACCTAAAACAAGGTTTATTTATTTGAAAAGAAAATAAACCTTTAATTTTAAATTTAGAATTGTTAGTTTTTAAAATTTTGTAGAGATCTAAAAGTTAAGGGATGGCAGTCAAGAGATCTCTGTGTATGAAAAGTCAAGAGAAAATATTGAAAACAATTTTATTATTGTTTCGAATAATGTCACAAACGTTTTGCTTGCGTATTAAATAAGTTCCCATATATACTGTCTTGTTTTTTGAAATAAAATTATATATATATATATATTCGTACTTTTACTGTTAATGTTTCTAATTTATTTACGTTGTTATTAATGAAACGAAGAGTTTGTTTTTAAATTATTAGTCTACTTCACTTATAAGCAAAGACAAATTTAAAAAAAAATTTGACACATGCAAATAGGTACATGATTCGGGCTATCGGATATCTCAGAATAGACAAAGTCCATGTGCAATAAACTCGGTTACCAAGAATGTTACTAAAAACACATGTGAGCACGCTTGCGTGTAATGACTCAAATACTTCTCTAGGTTGAAGTTAATTAAAGTTTATATTAAATCACGCTGTATAATCTACACTTTAAACAAATCCTGCTCTAGGGTTAAGTATTTAATAAATTAAGAAACCATCACGTGTGTGTATAGGCCTGAGATACATAGTAACACTTGCACATGCCAAGACGCGAATTAAATTATCTTTTAATTAAATACGCTTAGAAATAATTTAATAACTGAGTATCGCACTCCCGTCTTATCCCCTGTTACTCGTTTCACTGTAATTATCAAAAACTTCAAACCTCAGTATAAATACTTTGATTAACAAATAGTCGCCTTCATAGACACCTAATTTTCCACTTTGGAACCTACCAAGAGTACTGCGCCGTATTTTTCTTGTAGAAACAGAATTTTTGTAAGCGGATTCTGTTAGAAATTGAAGTGACATTATTCTTGTTTATATAATGTTCTTAAGGTCGGATACAGGTGTGCACGTACTAAACGCTAAGAATTATCTAACGCAGAATTTCATTTTAATACATTTTCTGATTTAGTTCATGCTAATAAATGTTTCTATCAATTTTTAAAACTACTGAATAACATTTCTTTACCTAACACAATAACATTTTATGTAACTGCATACAAATTTTTGGGACATACAGTAGTGTTACTCGTATAATACGAAAAGTTGTAAACAGTCGAAAACAGGCTCAGTAATCTTTTAAAGTTTAATGTAAAAAGATGACAGTGAACATAAATGTTAACACACACAAACGAACGCTCTGATGTTTGGTATCTAGACTAGACTTCTACATTAGACTAAATTAGATATTCTGCTATATATTCCATTACTTAAAAACATATATACATGATTTAAAATAAAACAGTTTTTGTGGTATGCGTGTAGTATTTAAACTACTAAGCTATGCTTGGAAATTCGTTCTTGCTTTTTTTTTCAAGTAATCTTAAAATTAATGCATCAAGTAGAGGTACATATTTAAGACTTTTAATCGATGCATTGCTGCAATTTTCATGATGACACTTCTAATGAACATTTTTTGTTACACTATGTCAATTTTTTAATATTCTTTCTGTTCTGAGATATCATGTACAAATAGGCTACTTGATTACATTTTGATAGAATATAAAATTTTACTTTCTTAGATTGCTCTACGCATTCCTTTTTGCGGCCGTTTCTTATATAACTTACACATCCCTAGAATGAAAGAATGAATTATTTACACATATTTGGTTTGCCTGCATATCAGCAAGTACATCAGTGGTACCAACAGTAGATTTCGCAATTCAGAATAAACTGTTCATGGCGTTGAAAGATAATTACTAATTGTAAAATTTTCTGTAATATAGAAAGTGTTTTATTAGACAAAACTACATGGAATTGATTGTTTACGATCAAATGCATTCATTCCGTACTGACAATCTGTGAAGAGAACCATGTTCAATTGACATACAAGAAGATCCGCTTCTTATATGTTCAATTTGTATATAACGAAATTCCGGCCCTAACCCTATAGGTAAAAGGGGTATAAGTCTACCCTCAGCCCTACATAATATCCACAGCCTACCGTACAGTGCATAGAATACAATCATAATATTTATTGTATACAGAGTAATGCCACGTATTTACATGTGCTCATCCGGTTTAGCGGCCAGTTATCGTAATTTATGAACACACAAATTGGTTCAAAAAGATTATTATTTAAGATACCATATGATACCTTAAAATATTTACCTATAATAACTGTAAACGTGCAAACTCTCTAAAGTGTTTTCCATATTCATACTTAAATTATAAGATACCATAAGCCACAAGCCGTTTATAGCTGAACGGTATGTCAAAAAATTCTCCAAGTTTATCAGAAACTAATTTTTAACTTCAATAAGACTTAAGTGACTAAATAAGAAATTAATTATTGTTGTTTACGTATCAATACTTACCTTAGTATTTAATGAAATAATACAGATCCTAAGTGTAGTGTCGGGCATTTCCTCGTTTGACACTGTTTTTCCTCATTTCTTACTGTATGCCTTATTATATTATTTAACCATTTAGATAGTAGAGAAGGCTACCATTTATGAGAAAAAAGACTTGATGTAAATTACACCGAGAAAGGCATATACAAAAATAATAAAAGTAATTAATAACTTATTATATGTTTCCACAAATGCCACTCGATGTCCTACGAGTTAAGCTACATAATAAAAACATTTAATAATCCTATTATTGCTTAAGCAATCTGGATTCATTTGTACAATTCAAGTAATATACGTAATATATGCTCTATTTATTGCAGGGTAAACAGCGACTGGGATATGTGGAAGAAACAGTGGGTATAATTAAACTGTATTTGGAGTATAAAGTGTAGTTTTAATATGTCCACCATTGAGCGTATCTGGCTAAGTATTCATGCCTGTCTGTCTCACTAAATTAAAAGAAACCCACACGATTGGAGACGTTATGTTTCTTTATCCGCTGAAAACTAAGCCGCTAATAGTTAAAATTTATAATTACGTTTAATAACTATTCGCCCTAAACGTGTTATACAAACAATCAATTCATAAAATTTTAATGATTTTAAAAATCAAAACAAAACAGTATTAACAAAACAAAAAGCAGAAATAAATTTACGTTAAAATTATACAGCATTCTGTAATTATTGCTAATATGTAAATACGGATTAAGTAGCAGCTTTATGTGGTCTTCTCTAATTAAGGAAATTTGGAATTTTGAATAACATTTGCACAAAAATTATCGGTGTTTCAAGAGATCAAAGAAAACCTTTACGTGTAACGCTTCAATGCCAGTTACATTTAGGATACCTTACATTAGATGTTTAATACATAATTTTTATTTACTGTAATTTTACAATCTAGTCAGTATAATAGAGTAATAACTAAAAAGTATTTGAAAAAGTTTTCACATGAGGTAGGATATGTAAAGATCACCCATCGATGTTCGCAACGCTCACTGGGAGCAGGCCATCTGGCCGCTTCCTCTTCAGCTGGTTCTTCAGGTGGTTGATTGAGTTCTAATACGTAAATACTGAATAAATTGTTTAGGGTGTGCTTAGCAAGTAATTTTAAATAGTTAAAATTTACCAACATTAAGAAGTAACTATTATTTACGTAAATATAAACTATATATCACAAACACTTCCAGTGTTTACCTTTACCTTTTTAACAAATAAGTGACTAAACCTCTCTCAGGTTAAGTTCTATCCTTTATTGAAAAATAAAGCACGTAACGTTGTTTCCATTACTATTTTAATGAGCTATTGGTACATATGTTTCGGTATCGTCTACCATTATCATCAAGCTTAAACACTTGAATGCCTAACGAGCAGATTCAAGTGTTCATTGAAGGCCCATGGTAGTGAGAAGTGCCACCAAATCATACCTAGCAATAACTCAATAAAAAGTGGTGCAGATAACACGACGTGTTTTGTTTTTGAAGTATGGAGAAATGTCAAGTACTCTACGTTTACAGTAAATCAAGCCATCTGTGTTATTAACTCATCATCGCCATCATACTTCCCTTTTTCATGCTGTTAGATAGCTTAATGTGAGAATTATTCCTGTTTCATTTGTTAAGTTAGCTAATACTGTCAAACATTAGTAGTTATTACCATTCAGAAAATACAGTTTCATGAGCTAATTAATTTATATTGGATTCTTCCTGATTCAAGTTCTTAGATACGCATCTATTTTGTTTCTTTTGAAACAGTAGAAGAAAAGTCGAAAAGTTAAAAATAAAACGAAACGAAATGTAGCCTAATATAAAACGGTTAGCCTTTTTCATTTTACGTAAAAGTAGTCGCCTATGTGTTGAAACAAATCTCATTTGGTTGTTTTAACATACTACAGAGTCTAAATGCACCAATCTCTCTCAAACAACTGGATTTTGTACATTCTCTAATACAGTTTATAATATTAATGTATTATATAGCTAAAAATTGTAAATGTAATTAACATTACTTAATATTTTAAAGACACAGAATTTTAATTAGTGTTCTGTGGGACTTAAAGGGAGAGGTCGAGAGGTCCTCCTTATTTGTAGTGAAACGTATAGTCCAATTTAGTACACAAAGTATTATAACCAGGTACCAAAAATCAGTAGTTTTCTGTTTATAATCATTAATAGTTTACAATAACGTGTATTTATCTTTAAAATGTAAGTATCCTTTTAACAGTTTAGAATAACGGAATCTATGAAACAATCTTTAATTTGGTAAGAAATAATTTTCCTTAATTTTATTCAATCGTTTAAGGATAATTGTTAACTACAGGAAACCTAAGCTAGTAGAAATGGCGCCTTTGATACTTATTTTGAAATTATTATTCATCAATGAAATAAAAGTCTACAAGTTATTAAAATATTATAATTCTAATTGTTCTCTCAAAATTAGTGATATTATTGTAACAATAATATGCTCCTAGAAACGCTGTTACGTTTGTTTTTAAATTCTATAAATATGGTGTATTTTATAAAGCAAATAAATCTGGTAAATCTTTAGCTGGAAACTTTATTTTAAGACTGAAGACATAAACGTTGAATTTTCCAGACTGGTATAAGAATCTGCTTGTAAACAGTTCCACTTTCTAATCTCTAATTTTTAATTAGAATTTTATTACACTCGTATTGTAAATATTAGTATCATAAAAAACAGAATAAGATATCATTCTCAAGTACACTTATTTTTAATAGTGTGTTGAGATTAAAGAAAAAATCATGCATATGACATTCATAATCATATAAACGTACACAACTTTTGACACATCAAGAAACTTATAACTTATACAAAACATTTTTTTAGTCATAATAAAGAATAGGTTTTAACTGTTTCTCTACTTAGTTAAAATACATTTTTATTTACATTGCAACATACTATTATACATCTGAGGAACGCGACTCTAAGCAAAGGATAACATTGAAAAATACAAAAATTGTGTTTGCTAGCAGCTGTGTCACGACTTTTCCATCAACTCTGTATACAGTAAATTTGAATCGAAGTGATTTTCCAATCTGCTTGAAATGAATGCTATTCAAGCTTGGTTGGCGGAATATACAATTTACGTAGAGCAGAGAGGGGTGTTTCAAATGTGCGTTACCACTTCTGTGAGGTGTATAACGTAGGTTTTTTCATAAAAGCTTGCATTAGCAAAAGAAACAGTTTAGCAAATGGGTTTACGAATTGAATAATGATTCTTATGTTATTTCTTAAGCTTCTAACCAGTGATTTTACTTTTAAAGAAAATACTTTTGTAATTAAATTCTGCAGTTTAATAAGTTCTTTCGTAAGAGTATTTTGAGACAAAATTCTTCCTAATTTTCACTTAATTAAACAAATTTTGGCAATATTTCTAGTAACAAAAATTATTAAACAAATCGTACTCAAATCGAGGTGCTAAATAAAATATAGGCCTACGCTCTTGACTAGTCCCTTAACACAAAGTAACGTATTCCAAGTAGTCATTAAAAATTGAATATTGTAATTCTTAAAATTATATATAATTTAATGAACAAGCTACATAAAAATATAATTAAACGCCGTAAGAATGTATTACTTAAACGTGTTAAAATTATGGAACACCATTTTATTTAGAAGTCAGCCGAATCTCTTCTAAACTGGACAGTTTGAGTTTAACGATTCACATCGTTATGGGATCCTGCATTTCATTTCTTAGAAGCATAGTTCAATTAAAAACCTTGAGTCATTATTACTCTTAACTAAAATCACCAACTTTGTCACTACTTATTTCCACACTGTTAATACTTCTTTCTTGACGAGGTCTTTCAGTGTCTCTACCATCTTCAGGTCTTGAACGACATGTTGTTTAAGACCTGAGGATGGTGGAGTCACCGAAAGGCCTCGTCAGGAACGAAGTATTTAGCAGTGTGGCAATAAGTAGTGACAAAGTTGGTGTTCAGATGGCTGCTAATAAAACTAACAAAACTGGAAATATTAACTAAAATCGCTTAATGAATTCGCGAAAATCTGGGAAAGAAACCAGAAGAGATGCGTTAGATAAAAATATTTTTTATAAATAACTTAAGTATAGAAATATAGTCTCTACTATTACAACGATGGTGATGATAATTCTCATATTTTAACATTTCATCAAAATGTTTCTTAATAATTACATATTAGCGATGATAGTTGTATATGAGTTTAGTAACTCATATTTAACTATACGTGCCTTAGGATGTAAAATGCAGAGCAATATACCACTTGCAATATAATTGATCTTTTGAAAATAGTAAAGCCAGAAAGTTAAAATACTGCAACAAGCAATATTTGCTTATATACATGATCGCACAAAAGTAATAAAGCATTACATTGTACTAAACGGATCGTATGGTAAGTTAATTACAGCACGCCGCAGATGAGCCTTACTATGCTGAGTGTGTTTAACATAGTTACTGTCTAGATTAAAAATGTCTTAAGGTTTTTGTAGCGTAGTTTTACAATACTTAATTAATATTCGTTGTAAATTAAATGTAAAATCCACGAGGAATTTTGTAACTAGCATAAACGCTTTCAGCTAGCTTCTATCAACTGTTAAATTAGATTTGTCATTAACATTCAGGTTATAATTTACATTACACGACGTTAACAAATATATTACGTATTATGAGTAGTACACAATTACACTTATAAAAATTAAACTTATTATATGAGGGCTACCCTTAAAATTAACCTCCATCTGGCAGGTAAAATAAAAAAAAAACTATAAAATGTGGAAAAATATTTTATTAGATACGAAAGTTATATACACTGCACTTTCATTTATCCGGAATTGATAGGACCGGACCCTTTCCGGATAAAGGAAATCCTGGATAAACCAAACTATGGCGAAAATCCCGGTATTAGCGATGTTTACCTACCGCTATACAGAAAAGTTGCGTTTTTATTTTGAAGACTTTATTCAAACTGTAATAGCCTACTGACTGTATTTTACGAGTACAGCTTAAGGAAAACCAAATATATTTCAGAATGTTATACAGTATAAACAAGAAAAAAATGTATTAACATTAGACATTATACATACATTATATTAAATTCAGTACAGTACAGGAGAAGCACTTCTAAAAATTAACAAGTTTAATTTAGCGAGAAAAACAATAAGAAACACAGATACCTACAGGAATGATCAAAGTCTTTACTTTTTAAAAAAGTCCATTATTTTTTTCTGCTTTAGGGATGTTTCTCTCTTCTTTGGTGTACGGTTACGGAGTCTTTTTAGAAGTAACATTTCTGCTGGGTTTGTCTCGCTTTGGCGCTCAAAATAATTTAATAATTTGTCCAGCATTGAAGTAGCCCCTGAATGGTTGATTGCCATTGCTACGTCATCCGCATCATCATCATCGGAACTTGAATCTTCGTTGTTTGATTTTTTAGAACACTCAACGACGGATCTCGTCCACAGAAAGGAATTGATGCCTGGGGTCATATTTGTCTACACCTACATTTAATCACTCGAATACTTCTTCCTCTTGAACATTTTCACAAACTTAAATATCTTTTAACAATTCAATAATCTCGTTATTTACAGAAAGATTATCATTTTCGGCACTTTCTGCAGTTTCAGCGTCGCAATTTTCCGCCGTTTCTGGCCACAGCTTTTTCCAAGAATTTCTAAATGCTTTTAGAGGAACATCTTCCCACGCTGCAGCAGACATATAAATTATATCTTTTATGTTAATTTTCTTCAAAATGGTCACAATATCTTCTTTTTTCTCAGTATCTTTTACTATTTTACTCAAAATAAGCTTTACGATATCGCCGTTCCAAAGCTTCAAGCGAACCATGGTCCAATGTTTTGATTAGGGAAGTCACATTAGGAGGAAGGATTTTAACAAAAATGTCACCACACCTCATCTCGTTCTCTGCAGGATGTGTAGGAGCATTGTCAATCAATAACACGCTTTCAGAGGCAGTCCGTTTTCTGTCAGATATTTTTTGACATTAGGTACGAAATCGTGGAAAAACCAATTTTTGAATAAATCTTCAGACATCCAGGTTTTTTTTGGATCTGTACAGTACCGGTAAACAGTTAACACTTATATTTTTTAAAGCCCTTGGCTTCGCAGAGTTGCCGATCAACTTCAGCGGCAGTTTATGTTCACCTGTGGCATTTAAACAACAAAGGAGTGTCACACGATCTTTAGTTTTTTTTTTTGCCTTTAGCTTTCTCATCTAGTTTAGACGCCAAGGATGATTTTGCCCTCATTTTATAAAACAACCCTGTTTCTTCAGCATTATAAACTTGGGATGGTGACAGATTTTCGTCTGAAACAAATTTCTCAAAGCTTATTTTATACACGTCACTAGCTTCGACGTCTGCAGATAAGATCTCACCTGTCACAATGAGCTGCCGATTCCATGACGTTCCTTCCACCGCGTTAGCCACACACTGCTAGCCATAAATGTTGGATCCCCACCCACTTTCATATTTAAATTTAATGCCTTTTCTTGCAATTAGGACCTGATATAGGGACACCACGGTCTCTTTCTTGACAGAACCATGGAAAAAGAGCATCGTCTAACGCCTCGTTTTTTGCTTTCCGAGCTGTACTCCTTTCTCCTAAACTGTCTTTGATAACCATCTTTGCACAAAAGTTTTCTATATGAGCCCTGTGTTTTTCTAGTCGCCCACAGTGGAAGTCACTACTCCATAATCCTTAGCAATATTATTTAATGTTTCACCTTTGTCAAGTCTATACATGGCCCCCAGCTTCTTTTGCATCGTAACGATATTCTTCTTTCTTTTACACGACATTTTTTAATGAGACAAATGCAGTAAACAGAACAGTACACGAACACTTAAACACTACGAAATGTTTTGGAACTAAAAAGTAAAAATACTGTAAGAATCTTACCTTATATAATCCACTAGGCGATCTCAGTTTTTCAAATACGACATGTTTCAGGGACTAAATCCCCATCCTCAGGTACAGTAAAATGCTATTCCCCTAATACATAGGGGTCGTCGAAAAGATTAAAACGTTTACACACATAAACACCACACGCACAAAACTCACTATGAACAAATTAACATATATACATAAACATATGAAAACGTTATAAGTGACTCGGTGCACCGGTCGACCTCTGATCGTCAACTAACATGTATTCGCGCTTCACTGCTTATCTTCAACGCGGTATCATATAATTTATTGGATTTAAACATCAGCTGATCGTTGAGTAACTGTTCTTCATTTATTTTGGAGGCCCTGTATATTTCAAACTCTTCTAGGGCGTTCAGGAGATGACCTTTGTTACATATGTGTATCGGCTCCATGTTTTCTTTGAATCCGGTGTAACTATGGTTTTCGTTTATGAGGTGGAGTGCGTAAGTTGATGAGGTGGTTTGGGGATTCTTTTTTGGTAGGTGTTCTTTAAACCTCTCGATAAAGTTTCTCCCCGTCTGTCCGATATAGAAGTTATCGCACTCACTTGCGATACAGAACTTTCGCACTAATCATAATAGCGATCTGGAGACTGCATAAAATGTATAGTAAAAATACGACTGCTTGCACGCCACGCACACAATGAAGCCCTGAACAGTATCAGTAGGTTGCCGTTACTGCACTATAGTACGGGACTTACCATAATAAGCTTCGAGGTGACGCAATAGTAACAGCTCTTCCCCGCCCCTTGTCATCAAGCGTTGTCGCACGTTACACTTGGTTATGCGTAGGCAAAGGCGGGGAGGGCGGAGTATGTTGCAAACACTGGCAATACCGCAGTGGACTCGAATCTTATTATGATCCGTCTCACATAATAGGAAACGTAACTGGTCACAACACGATGTCTTCCAGCGCGCCAATGCGTGAGTCACTCTGTGTTACAATCTTGCCTGTCACTCACCGCGAACTCACGCTTGCTACAGTCCGCGATAAGATTACACTGTAAAGTTGGCGCAGGCGGAAGTCTGAAGCCTTCGCTGTAATAATGAGTTCTTAGAACTGTAACACTGGCTGCTTGCGCCAAACATCGCAACCGCAATGGTGGAGTTTTCTAGTCATTTGTGACTGACAAGGTTCTCTTTGAATGCCGTTGTTAACGAGATCGCCGAGGAAGCTACACACTGCACTGTATTATTTTTAACCTTGCAGTTTAGATCAATTACTTTTATGTTGTTGAGCTCTGAACGGGTATAACGTTGAATTTATAGCAAAACAGGTTGTTTTTATTACAAATCGTATCTTAAAATTCACCGGTAAAGTCGTTAAAAATAAATATTTTGAAAACTAATTCCGGATAAGCCGGAATTCCAGATAAACGAGAGTGTAGTGTAAACATTTATACTACTTTTAAAAATTGTCACCACCCACATAGAGGCAATTATTGTTGCACCAATTTTAACAGTCATTTGTTAAAGAACTCTAACGGCCAAGAGGCGACGCCATTCATGAAACCAATGTTAGCGAAAAACGCTGAATAGCAGAAGCCAAACCATCATCTAGGTGACATGATGGCACCCTTGTTCGTATTAAGTCCGGCGGCGTACCAGTCCCAATTACGCATCAGACAAAGCACGCGCACAAACGTCTACTTATCTCGACTGTGAAATTCACTGTAATTCGTGTCTTTCTAGTACATGGAACTTGCGTCTGGTCCATACTCTTTGGTTCTCGGTCAAATGAGTTAAGCTAATAGTAATGTCGTCGACTCAGCGCCATCTAACAATCTTCCATCTGACGGTGATTGACCGGGCGACGTCGTCTATACCGTGTCGTTCGGGGTGAGGTTTTGTACGATCCTGTTAGCGCCGGAAGGTTTGACTTCCGTCTTTCCATCTACCGAGGACCTTGTCGTCCGACGCCTCCCTTTTAATAATCTGGGGTACAGTCCCGAACGTACCCAGCGAGGATAGGTAGGAGCTTTGAACCAATATCGCCACGCACTTTACACCTGGCGGGAGAAGCAATGACAAAAAGGAATGTCCGTCGTCAGTCACAGCTCAAACAGAAGTAAACAAAAGGAACCGCGGGTTTGCGTGTAACAATGAAAAAGTGTACTGGTCGGTACTGGGAGTCCGCCGTTTTCCTATGACAAGCAGTTTGCGTGAATCAGCCAATCGGCGGTTAATCTTAGAATAGCTCTAGTATTTGTACATTAAATACTGTGTGAAATAATGGACCAAATTTTGCTATCATTTGTTATGTGTTTATACACGCGCTCGCGCATACACACACACACACACACAACACACGAATTACATTACAGACGTTATCAATGTGATCTGTGATCGTTATCAGTGTACAGCTGTGTTCTGATGAGATCCGAATTCTAACTCGAATTCTAAAGGACGCTCGTAAATTTCACTTCGTGAAGCTACGTATTTATGAACACTATTAGTAGGATTTGAAATTCATATATTAAAATGATATACACAATAAATTGACACGCTGAGAAGGATTTTGATTTCCAGGAATCGACTTAGACATAATCTTATCGCCGTGTGACAAGATAAACATTTAGCAAGGCCTGGAGTTATTGTGATTTCCAACTGTAAACAAACAATACAACACAAACAGCAGTAATCACTACAACAACAATATGCTCCCTTCGGGAATCATAATCGGTAGTATGAACAATGTACAATCAGTTGTCAATCAAAACACATAGTGTCTCTCAATAGCAAGTAAACAAGTACAAATATATTCAAATCGATTACCACAAGAACAGATGTACTCCACTCAGAGGCCACAAATCCATATCAGTCCACATATTTACTACAAACTTACAATGTAAATGACAAAAATTCCATGAGGCATTACAATTGCCCGCTAGTCAGAATAATATTAACTAGCGATGACGAACTAGAAAATGTCAACAAAGACAACCATCAGAAAATTGTCGGTGTAAAAATGCGAAAACTGTATAGTATGGGACAAACATCAGGTGAAAATGTTACCCCTTGACGCAACAACAACTGTAACCCCTTGACGAACCTTAAAGCAGAAGCCACAAATTAAATGAAAATAATACCGAAATCTACTCCAAAATTTTGGTATAGAATTTTGTATTTTTCAAGCATCATATCTAAAATAAGGGATGAATAATATGTCACTAAGACCACTGCAAATTTATTACTAGAATTCACACGAACATTCCAGATATACACAGAAACTTGCAAAATTTATGAAAGACAACATTATTGTAAATTACACTTAGAAACCTAAGTAAGATAGAGTACACAACATAGTTACTCTATCTTATATTATTCTGTAGTCACTAACGTCATTAAAGAAGGCCTGGAAATCAGGGAACACTAAGTTAAAAACATAGTCAATGCATTACACAGAATGACCAAATAATTTTTTGTTGAGTTTAGAACCATTTGAAAAAGGTAAAGAATTTTGTCAGGTAAATGTCCATAAAACAATGTAGGAGAGATTCCTCCGAGGAAAAACATCGCTCAGTGTACTCGGTGTCAAATGTATGATCACACTAAAACTTATTATGATAGGTCTTATGTAAGTGTAAACACGTGGTGAATAGCATACACCTGAAAGACGCGAAAACTCTACGGGATGTGATTTTATCTAAAATTTAATATAAGAAAGTTCATTAAATTATAAATATTACGCAGCAGCTAATGACAACCCAGATTACAGGGACCGAAACGTCACACGCCAAACATATTACGATGGAAGCAGTCCGAATAGAGGATTTGTCCGTATGAAATCACCCATCGCTTAGAGGCTATTTAGTTATGCACATGAAGTGAAATTGAGTCAACAAAAAACATGAACATTGCAGCAAAATATTTAGTAAATTTGTAGAGGAATTCAGAAACATATTTAACCAACTAATACACCAAAACAGCGTGGTTTTAACATTTTCTTGAAAATGTTAGTAAGTAACATTACTTAATGAATAAATCTCTTAGAATAGTTTGGTAGAATGCCAACAGAATTATTCAAGATTCAATTATTCCAAACAGAATTATCACTGTTGCACACCACTATAGAAAAATTATTCCCATTAGAGCTTCCAAGCTTCTCAGCTCATCGGAATAATTTTTCTATAATGGTGTACAACAGTGATAATTCTGTTTGTGATTTTAGCCACTAACACAACTTTCTTAATTAAGATTAAATTATTAAACAAGTGTTGAAAGAAAAACTACGAAAGTTTAAAATCTGATTTTTGATAAATAAACCTGCATACTAAGAAAGGAGACATATAAAAGTAATACATAATAGTTGCCTAATAAATTATTCGTTCCTTCTCATATTGGCTGAAATATTTTTGCACATCTTTTTACAGTAACGTTAATACAAACAGTTCATTACGACACACAACAAGACACTTAGTTAGAAAAAAACAAATTTGTCTCGGTTACATAATACATATTGTTACGACAACACAGAAAAATCTACGTGTTTGTCGAATGTGGCAGAAGAATCTCGATGTATCGCGTGAGGCGTACGTGTTTGTCGACGCATTTTCGAAAGGTTTCTGGATGGCGCCAGACGCGCGAACTGTGTCAAGGCCGTAATTAATTACGCCGCACACACTGGCGCTAACACGGATTATGGAATAATCTAGTAATTTGGGGGGGTATAAATACCAGTACTCAACGACGTTCAGTTCAGTATGGCTGCGATATATTTACTGTGCGGTTCGAGAGTTATTATCGGGCGATATTATTGTGCGCGTTCAAGTGGTTATTAGTTAAATGTTGTGTTTTATAATCGGACGTTATTTTGTAATACAATTGAGTTTTAACATTAGTCGACATTTATTTGCGTGTGAACAAAATTTTCATTTGATTTGTTATAAGAGACTTTGTTGTTAATTACGAACTGTTTAAATGTGAAAATTAAAGCTGGTGATTAGTGACTTAAATGGTGTCTTGTACTTATTTTGTTTCCACTGTACCTACGACGGTCGAGTAGACCGTCGTAACAGTGGTGTCAGAAGTGGGATAGAACGGTTAACACTGGAAACAGTGGACACTATATACAAGACGAGTGTAGTTCGTAATTAATTAATAAAATGGATACCAGTCAGATGATAGAAGCATTCCGAGCAATGCTACAGCAAAGTCAGGAACAATAAAAAGAAGAACGGAGACAGGAAAGAGAAAAGGCAGAAAAACGACAAGACGAAAAACGTAAGCGTGAAAATGAAACACCAGAGTGACGACAAAAAGAAGAATTTAGTCGTCAATCAGACGAAGTTAAGGCGTTCGTACAAGAGGATACCACTGCAAAATTCATCCTGTTACGAGGTGAGCTGAAGAAACAAGTTGACAGAATATCTGAAGTAGAAAAATCTGTGTCAACTATGAAAACAAATATTTCAAGTTCAGAAGTTTCTATTGCAAATTCAATAAAACAAATTAAAAAGGAATTCGAACATTTAGCAAAGGAAATATTTAATAAAGAAAGACCATTAATAAATGCTGATGAAGATTCACAATATCAGAGAAATCAAACTGTAGTAGGGCCAGTTCTCGCAAAGGCCCTAACGTTTGATGGAAGTACTCATTGGGCAACTTATATTCTCCAATTTGAAGCTGCCGCTAGCTTAAATAAGTGGACGGAAGAAGAGAAAGGACTCTCACTAATTCTTGCTTTAAAAGGGCCTGCCGCAGAACTAATACAGAAAGTGCCATCTGATAGTCAGAACGTCTATGCCGAATTAACTAAATCTCTGGAATTACGGTACGGTGACCAGCATTTGTGCGAAGTGTACTGTGAACAACTTAAAGCGAGGCGACAGCGTTCAGGGGAGAACCTTCAAGAGTTTGAAGCGAATGTCGACCGACTGACGAGATTGGCTTATCCTGATGAATCGGAGGACTTCCGGAAGCGGGTTTCTCTCATTATGTTTATTGACTATATCAGAGACTGTCAATTCAACAAATGTTAAGAATGGCATGGGGTCAAAATAGTTCAGACGCTCTTGTTCATGCTCTCTCTTTTGAAGCTGCCAAGTCGGCAACCTACATTAATCAAAGTATGCCATCACGTTGTAGCCAAACGGATCCAACATCACAGTATCCTCATAACGGATAGAATAAAGAGACAATTCAAGCAGTTTAAGAAGTCAGCAGCGCCATAACAATCATTTGAACAAAAGGATAAAGACAGAAGACCGAAGTTTTACAACTGTGGGAAACGTGGTCATCTACAGGTAGACTGTTGGAAGAACAAAATACCGACAGAAGGGAGTGATCGCACCAATTGGAGAAGTAAAGGCCCAGAACAGCACACAGTTTCCACGCTACATAAGACCAGTGGAAACTTGATCGTTAATGGATTTGCGGAAGGTAAACCAACATCATTTACAGTTGACACGGGCGCAACAGTGTCCATTGTGCGCCCTGACTTAGTCAGCAACCGCCAGCCTATAATTAGCTCTTGTACATTAAAGACAGTGACTGGAAGCCCCGTCAAGGTGCTAGGAAAGGTAGACGTACGTGTACGCCTGGGTCTTCTCGAGTTTAGCCACCAAATGCTCGTTGCAGACATTGTCGATGAAGTGATTCTTGGCACGGACATTATGTATGCCTACGGATTCGTTGTGGACTTAAGAGAGAATGTCCTGAAGGTTGGCCAAGAGAAGATAAAGCTTTGCATGGCTAAAATGACAGAGTCTACCGCCCATTCGATTAAGCGAGTGGCATTACTCGAAGAAAAAGTCAACAGGTCTGGTCAAGAGGAACTCTCCCTATTGCAAGCGGAAATTGAGGAAGAACTAGCAGAGGAAATACAAATAAGTGTAACGACAAAAGAAGTGATTAGAAAGTCAACTATGGGTGTCGAGACAAAACTCTTTCTTGTTCCTGAGCTGATAGAAGCGCCCGAGGGCAAAGTGGCTGAAGATGAGGTTACGCAAGAGGTTGTTGATGAGAACCAAACAAACTTGGATCAGCCAGTGGTGTTTAGGTCATCAATACATGACGCAACGGGAGTGATTTCAGCAAAACTAGTGGTTGAGCGGAAGACTCGCATTCCTGGGAACGTGACGTTCGGATCACACGAGACTGAATTCGAAGAACCGGAGAATTATCTTTCGCAAGGACGTCCACCTAGATCGCCTGGTCGAGTATTACTTCAGAGACGATTTGCGAGTTCGGGACGAACAGGCTTAAGGAGGGGGCAGTGTTACGACATCACAGAACTATCTACGTGTTTGTCGAATGTGCCAGAACAATCTCGATGTAACCGCGTGTGGCGTACGTGCTTGTCGACGCATTTTCGAGAGGTTTCTCGAAGGCGCCAGACGCGCGATATGTGTCAAGGCCGTAATTATTTACGCCGCACACACTGGCACTAACACGGATTACGGAATAATCTAGTAATTTGGGGCTGTATAAATACCAACGTCTCCACGACGTTCAGTTAAGTATAGCTGCGATATATTTACTGTGCGGTTCGAGAGTTATTATCGGGCGATATTATTGTGCGCGTTCAAGTGGTTATTAGTTAAATGTTGTGTTTTATAATCGGACGTTATTTTGTAATGTAATTGAGTTTTAATATTAGTTGACATTTATTTGCGTGTGAACAATTTTCATTTGATTTGTTATAAGAGACTGTGTTGTTAATTACGAACTGTATAACTGTGAAAATTAAAGCTGGTGATTAGTGACGTAAATGGTGTTTTGTACTTATTTTGTTTCCACTGTACCTACGGCGGTCGAGTAGACCGTCGTAAAAATATGCTAATTTATTAGAAGTAATGTAATTAATATTAGCCTACATGTAAAATGATGTTTATAAAATTAGAGTCGAATATTTTAATCGTTAATGAAAATAGAGGTGTTATATTTACAAATAGCAGCTGATAAAATATGCAAACGTTGATATTACAAGAGGCAACTGACTACAATAAAGGTTGAATATTACTGTCGCAACTCCAAATGAGCCTTCTTTATGTGTACTAGCAATGGCGCGGCGTCTCAAAGAGAAATTATTTCTCTGATCTGCTGTTACTGAGGGTTGATTACACTCCACAAAGAGGCTGTGTGCCGTATAGACCTACACTCCGCAGTACACAAATAGTGGTAAACGAACGGACAAGCGTATTCAACTAGCTAGCTTTGAAAACAACAATCTATTATATTACGAATCGTAATAAAATTTTCGTGTGTCTATAAATTCAAAAAAACTCGTTTGAAACAATAAACCTTGTTATTTGTTATGATTTAAAAAGTTTATCTTATGTTTTATTGTTTTATGTGTTAGAGGTAATTTTATTGTATGCCTACACTTTTACGTAAAGTGTCAGTGAAAGTTACAACAGTTATTTAACTTAAAAATGAATCAGTTTTCGAAAGAATTTTAAATTTTAGTTAAAAATGTCAACCAAGAATATATTATTATTAATATTAATATGTAAGTACACATGCTTCTCCGGAATTTTTTTTATACAAATTTCATAAATGCGAAATTAAAGTTGTTAATAGACTTTTATAATAAAACAACTATTATAGTTAAAATAATATTATAGTTAGTGCAATATGACAGTTGAACCTTCCATAAATTCAAATGCTATTTGTACGCGTATTTGTTAAATATACGTCGATCATTTTCCAGCATAGCGGGAAGTCAATATTATCCTTTTATTTCAATAAATTACACCAGTTCATTCAGTAAAAGCATATATTGTTAGTTTAACAATCTTTCTGTACGTCAGGAATACACTAGCCTTAACAGGGTACAGAGTACAGGGTAGCCTTAACGCATCATACAGTGTACTGCATTAAATGAGAAGTAATGTTCTCAGTTCTACACGATGCATCCCATAATTATAATATTGTACTACGGACTGAACAATTCCATTTAGCCTTCAATTTAATTTTACTTTTAATCAGTTTTGTAATATTATTCAATAGATAATTTACTTATTTTAAAAACTTTTTGAGAACTAAAAAGTTATATATTACACAATAAAAAAAGTTACTAAAACATAAAAGTATTAAAACGATGCCACTCTGACTACACCAGTTTCAAACTTACGTATAGGCTCATTAGATCACACACACACCCATACACTTAGCGCTGTTGTGCTTATGTAATGAAGAAAATTGAACTCTTATTAAACAGTTACTGTCTAAATGACGAAGTTTAAACATAAAATTTAACAGAGAATGCGATGTTCAAAGTTTAATGACACGACAATAACAAATTTAATATTTCACGTGAAAATGGGACACTTACTATTATAGCGTCAAAGAAATAAATAACTTTCAACCTAATTTCATCTCCGTTCATTTAATTCAAATTATTTTAAAAATTCAATCTACCTCCCGTTTTCTCGGAAGTACGCAAGTACAGGTTTCTCTCAGTATACGGATATAACATGACTTATCTCTCAGTGTGTAGTACGTGATAAGAAAATGTTTGAACTTTTAATATTTCATTATTTCTTGCCCTATTTAAAAATGTTATGCTCAATAAAAATTAAGCTCTCTACGTTTTTTGACAATAATTTCTCTTCACCTGAAAGTCTAATATCATATAGAGTTTCCGCTTACCCAACTCATGATGAAAGTTTGGAAAGAAGCGAGCGACAGTTATGATAGTGAGCCACTCAACACTCACTTGAGCCATTCGGGGACAGAGTTTGTTTTTGTTATCAACTCCGCCCTCAGTTATACGGTCCTTTGTACGCAGCCAGCTCAACGAAAGCCTGCGTACATTTTCTCTCTCTTGAATTTTATCTCGTTTTTAAACAGACATTCGTATACCTGAATACGATGTTTATATTTTACCGTGTGAAATACACACGTTTGTAAAGGATCCGGTGTGCACGAAGGAATATCGAAAGGACGAAAGGCAGCAAACAGCTTTTTTGTTAAAATACGCAAGGTATTTTAAAATTAACTAATTTTTCCGCCAGACAACTACAGTCTTGCAATAAAATGAAAAACAGCAACAATTTTACAAAACACAAGAAATAATATTTTTAAAATCATACAATTTTTTAAGCTGTTTCGTTCAAATAATAAAAACGTAAAAGTGATAATAATAATAATAAGAAGAAGAAGAAGAAGAAGAATTGTTACTACAATAATGGTAATGAAAGTAATTCTAATAACACAAACATTTTTTTAACATCTTTACATTATTATTATTACTAATTTTATCAATAATAATAATAATTAACAACAATGGAAGATTGTCTTTAATGTGTTTAAGTCTGTGTAAAACATTGACTGCATGACACAGCGCAAGAAAGTCTTTATGCCTTTGTGACCAAGTGCGATCCCCATTTGCCTGACCTGACAGTCAGACATTAAAAATGTCACTTGACAAGACGTGTTGTACACTTGAAACAATAATTACCAATTATTGTGCGTGTGTATTATGTGTGATACTTATATCACAAATAATTTATTTGATATCGCTCTTATAATTATTTATAAACTTTCACTGCTCATATGAACAGTTTTACTTATCTAATGGTCTGTTACTAAATTTGTCTGTAATGTATAGGTATAAGTTTTATAAATACTGTATACGTTTAAGTGTATTGGCTGTATAAGTTAATTGTAAATACAGTATCTGTATGTATGTGTGTGTGTGTGTGTGTGTGTGTGTGTGTGTGTGTGAATATTTAATAATACTTGGTAAATATTTACTAAAAATTACTCATGTGTGTATAATAAACAAAACTTTTCTTACATTAATATATTTTGTATTTTTTTAGTATTGCAGTTTTGTGATAGTTTAAAGTATCGAAACATTGTACTACTCAAAAAATACAAAATATATTCTTTTAAGAAAAGTTTTATTTATTACTAGCTGGATACCCGTGCTTCGCTACAGTGATTATCAGAAAAGAGAATGTACAATCAGAATATAGAAATAGGTCATTTCTAAGCTTAGATACTATTATCTAGGGTAGTATTTTGAAACTAAGAGACACTATTTAAGCTAGTTCAATTGAAGATGATCAACCTTGAAAATGATCAATTTGATCAAGCTCGATCAATCAATTATTAAAGCTTGAAAATTAATGAGTTATCAAACATTACGCCGCATTGTTTAGTTAAAGAGGGTAAGCTAAGTTTCTATTAGAGATTAAGACAGTCCTTTATTGTAAGTCTAACAACAATAAAATAGATGGGCTTAAGCCCTTTGACCCCACCACCACCCCTGGTTTTTGGTATACGCAATAACTTGCTTAGCATATTCTCTCTGTTGCTCCCTCAGATTAAGTGCTCAGGACCTCCCTGTAAACAACATTCCTGGTCTTGCTCTCTGGCTGAAGGATTACCAGGCTGTCAGGTGAAAAGACTCTGGAGAACGACACGTACAACTGGCCATGGGAGAAACAGTCACTCCTCAGATCCACACCAGTCACTATCAAACTCTGCCCTGTGCCTTATTGATGGTCATGGCGTCCTGCAGGAAGGATACAACTAAAAAAGCGGCATTATCAGTGTTGCGGTCTCGCGTTTTCTCGCGGATAGGCGTTAAGGCTTTCGAAACTCTTTCTTAGTGAGCAACCAGAAGCCAAGAGGAATATATGGCCGAACTTAGAACTCAAAATATACTCACAACACCATATAGCAAGGAATACAGGGGGAAATGGTGAATTGTTTCGCGATTAGTTTCGCGCCTCTTCGTGGCTACTGGGTAGATAAAAAAAATACAATTTTAGTAACTCCCCAAAAGCCTAAAGGAAAGTAAAAAAATAAACACTATACTTCCAGGAAGCGTAAAGTTGAAAAAAATCTGCATTATAGGTGTCACGGTTTTTAGCGGTTTTTGGCGTTTTTTCGCTGTTAGCCGTTAACGTTTTCAAAACCCTTTCTTAGCGAGCACCTAGAATCCAAATGGAACATACGTGCCGAATTTCAAGTTTGTAGGCTTTATAGTTATGGAGATTTCGTGATGAGTGAGTTTATGAATAAGTGAGTGGTATTTCGCTTTTATATATATAGATATAGATAGGCCTACAGGTGCTGTGTTTCACCAGCATTGAACCATTTGTAGTACAATCGAAACAGGATTTATTTGGTTTGCTTGAACGTTTTTCATATGGAACTAGCCAAAGAGTATCTCCGTACGCTTTTCGGAATATATGTGCCGAATGTAGAACTCAAAATAAACCCTCAACGCCACATAGCAAAGAATAGAGGGACAGGTTGAACTGTGTCGCGATTATTTTCGCTACTCCTCGTGGTTATAGGTTAGATGAAAAATATTCTGGTTTGTAACTCACCAAGTAAAAAAATAAACATTAGACTTCCAGGAAGTGTAAAGTTGAAAAAATTCTGCATTATAGGTGTCACGGGTTTTAGCGGTTTTTCGCGTTTTTTCGCGGTTAGGCGTTAAAGTTTTCAAACCCCTTTCTCAGCGAGCACCTAGAACCCAAGAGGAACATACGAGCCGAATTTCAAGTTTGTAGGCTTTATAGTTATGGAGATTTCGTGATGAGTGTGTGTATGGATAAGTGAGTTATATTTCGCTTTTATATATATAGTACAACGCTACCTTTTATCTAACACTCTTATCTAATATTTTGAATGATAGATAAAACGTTACTTACCCGTGAGATTACTTTACCTGGGCGCCAGAACAAATCCCAGATACTAATGACACGGTTCCAGCTTAGCTCAGAGCATAGAGACACAAATTTCTCAGGATTCGTTCAGTGATTGTGGATTCAAGGGGAATCGTTACAAATAACTCTTTAAAATTGGCTTGATTATGTTTAATTAATGTTTTAATTATTTTTAAACTTCTTGAAAATGTTAATTGTAGGATTTATTGCTACCCTAACACTTATAATTAACGAGTGTGTGTGAAAAGTAAAGATTTTGACGTTCAAACGACCTATTGCTCTTATCCGGTTGAATTAAGAGATTGATATCTTCCAACCAGTGCTAAAGAACAGGTCTACAATAATTTGTACGTCCAATACTACACCTCACTTTCCATTCTACACTCCTATTCTATATTATGACTAATCTTACACATTACATACAAAGTGTGTGTCCTTAGTGTCTTTTAAAAATTGTTTATTGGTTTTATTATTTGTTTAGTGCTTATTTCATTGATCAATGAATCTATTTCTTACTGTTTGATGCGTCGATCGAAGATAGGAATCCGTAGAGGTCCTCCTTTTGATGGTTTAGCACAGAAGAAAAGATGTTGATCAATCCGGTAGAAAGATGCTCTGGCAATTACAGATGCTGTAGCACGCTGTAGCTCAGGTCACTTCACGGCTGATTAATAAATAAATTAAATATCACTATAATATTGACGACTCGGAACACTAAGTTTTTTATAAGTAAAAACGTAAAGTTTTACCTTACAGCCTAAACCGGCTTTCACCTGTAGAAGGCTTCATCAGAGGCTGTCGTTAGTAGCGCTGTTCGTCTTGTTGTTGGTGACGAGATAGTTTTTCGAAAGATCGAAGCTGTGTGTGTGTGTGTGTGTGTGTGTGTGTGTGTGTGTGTGTGTGTGTGTGTGTGTGTGTGTGTGTGTGTGTGTGTGTGTGTGTGTGTGTGTGTGTGTGGTGAGATGTGTTCGAATAATGCGTGCGATTTGAATTGTGTCTGTTCGTTTAGGATGTCGTTTTTATTTGTTTTTGTGTGTTTGTATATTTCTAATTGTTCTAGAGTGTCTAGTTTTCAGCCTTTTGTGTGTACGTGTAGTATGTTCATGTTATTGTCGATGTTTTTATATGTGTGGTTTGCTTCAATGAGGTGGTTTGCGAAGGTAGATTCTGTAGTGGTGTGGAGTGCTTTTGTGTGTTCAATGTATCTCTGTTTGAAGCTACGTCCTGTCTGGCCTATGTAGAATTTATTACAATTTGAACAATTTAGCTTATATACACCGGGTAGATCGAATTTGTTTTGTGCTTTGGGCATGCGTTTTGATAGTGTTTGTTCTGTTTTGTTAGTAGTTTTGAAAGCGATTCTGTATCCTGCTTTTTTGAATTTGTGGGCGATTTTTTCTGTTTGTTTGTTGATGTATGTTAGTGTTATGAATTTGTTGTTTTCTGTCTTTGTCTGTTGTTTGTTTTGTGTTTTGTGTAGGAGTTTACTGACTATTGTTCTGTCATAACCGTTAGATTCTGCTAGATATTTTATCGTGTTTAGTTCGTCTTTGTAGTCTATTTCATCTAAGGGGATGTTGTTAAGTCTATGTATCATGGTTCTAAAAGCAGCTAGTTTGTGTTGTATTGGGTGATTGGAGGTGTTGTGTATTAGTGTGTCAGTTGTAGTTGGTTTTCTGTATATACTGAATTTGTGCCTGTGTTCTAGTTTTGTGATGGAGAGGTCTAAGAAGTTTATGGTATTGTTGTGTTCGTATTCGGCAGTGAAGGTAACACACTAATACACAACACCTCCAATCACCCAATACAACACAAACTAGCTGCTTTTAGAACCATGGTACATAGACTTAACAACATCCCCTTAGATGAAATAGACTACAAAGACGAACTAAACACGATATAATATCTATCAGAATCTAACGGTTATGACAGAACAATAGTCAGTAAACTCCTACACAAAACACAAAACAAACAACAGACAAAGACAGAAAACAACAAATTCATAACACTAACATACATCAACAAACAAACAGAAAAAATCGCCCACAAATTCAAAAAAGCAGGATACAGAATCGCTTTCAAAACTACTAACAAAACAGAACACACACTATCAAAACGCATGCCCAAAGCACAAAACAAATTCGATCTACCCGGTGTATATAAGCTAAATTGTTCAAATTGTAATAAATTCTACATAGGCCAGACAGGACGTAGCTTCAAACAGAGATACATTGAACACACAAAAGCACTCCACACCACTACAGAATCTACCTTCGCAAACCACCTCATTGAAGCAAACCACACATATAAAAACATCGACAATAACATGAACATACTACACGTACACACAAAAGGCTGAAAACTAGACACTCTAGAACAATTAGAAATATACAAACACACAAAAACAAATAAAAACGACATCCTAAACGAACAGACACAATTCAAATCGCACGCATTATTCGAACACATCTCACCACACACACAGCTTCGATCTTTCGAAAAACTATCTCGTCACCAACAACAAGACGAACAGCGCTACTAACGACAGCCTCTGATGAAGCCTTCTACAGGTGAAAGCCGGTTTAGGCTGTAAGGTAAAACTTTACGTTTTTACTTATAAAAAACTTAGTGTTCCGAGTCGTCAATATTATAGTGATATTTAGTTAAGTAACGGACACGTCATGGACAACGAAATCCAAGAATTTAAATAAATTAATTAATAATGTAATTAACTAATGTTGTTTTACACAGCGAGAGTTGTTGAACGGTACTAGTTCATCTTCACTGCGGTCTACTTCTCGAATTTCGCACTTAAATACCGCTTTGCGTGATTGTAAAATTTCTGCACGTAATTTATACACGACTAGCGCATTGAAGATTCGATCGAAGAGTAACGCTACCCCTCGATTTGAGTTGGTGTCTGTTTTAAATACGGGCTTCTGATTGGTTGTTCAAATAAATCATACGTTTTTCCAGTCTCGACAATCTCGAACAGGTCGAGCAAACACCCCATGATAGGTTTGAAACGGCAGAGAATTTCTAGTTAAAATCGTACTTCCTGTGTTTGCAAATTGATTGATTTCAGGTATTTGCAAATGTTTTTTTTCAAAGGTCTGACCACAGAATATTGTTGCTTAGGACTTTATCTGTGTGTGTGTGAAAACACCTAATTCCTACGTAGTATAATTCTCTTGTTATTCCTTTTGGCGTTCGTCTTCCGTATAACTTCTTCAATTGTTAATTATATTAACTGAGATTGCGGCTACTTATAAAGCTTTACTTGCTGAACACAATGCTGTTTTCAGAATTGCCCTATATTTATTAGTTTGGAAGTTATTGCAGGTTGAACTGATAATTTGAATTGAGTAAAGTTTCATGTTCGTACCAGTAGCGGACGTCGCTGTTACGAGATTAGAGTGAGATGGCTGCGATTGTACGCTCTCTCTCTTGCTTACGCTGCTATACTCGTACAGTCTAACACTTTCATATAACGCTCAGATAGGACGCTAATATGAATCGTTATAATAGATATAGATAGGCGTACATGTAGGTGGTGTGTTTCACCAGCATTGAACCATTTGTAGTACAATCGAAACAGATTGTATTTAGTTTGCATGAATGTTTTTCATATGCAATGACCAAAGAGTGTATCCGTGCCCTGTTCGGAATATATGTGCCGAACTTAGAACTCAAAATAAACCTTCAACGCCACATAGCAAGGAATAGAGGGACAGGTTGAACTGTGTCGCGATTATTTTCGCGCCTCCTCGTGGTTATAGGTTAGATGAAAATAATACTGGTTAGTACCTCCCCAAAAGCCTAAAGCAAAGGCTGTTTATGAAAAAATAAACATTAGACTTCCAGGAAGCGTATAGTTGAAAAAAGCTGCATTATCGATGTCACGGTTTTTAGCGGTTTTTCGCGTTTTTCGCGGTTAGGCGTTAAAGTTTTGAAAACCCTTTCTTAGCGAGCACTTAGAAGCCAAGAGGAACACACGTGCCGAATTTGAAGTTTGTAGGCTATACAGTTATGGAGATTTCTTGATGAGTGAGTGTATGAATAAGTGAGTGGTATTTCGCTTATATATAAAATATAGATTAACATTAAAAAAGTATATACAAGAATAATGTGAGCAAATATGAATGTAATATATACGGTATACATAATAATATTGTATATAATACAGTGTATATTAATGTTGTGTGTGTGGGCGCGCGCGCGCCTGTTTAAGTAAAGTATTTACCTGATGTAAATATTTGAATTACAAACAAAATTGGTAAAACACGTTGAATTATTTTAATAAAAAAGTAAGTGGAAACGTGCTAGTGTACTGCAGAAAGCAGTTTATAAAATTAAGGAGTAATTATTAAATATATGACCATCGAGAAGAAATCAAATTAAAACTTTTATATTAAATTAATTCTACTTATATTTTTTAAATTGCAATGTTTATTTAATTCTCTTATTTGTTCAATAAACATATGACTTCTAACTGAACAGCACTTAATTTTATACGGCGAAAGTAAAACTAAGTGCTTACCGTGCATTAAAAACTCACTGATGACATTTTATTTTTTATCACTTTCTATGTTTAACGTTGGCAACCCTTGGGAACTAAACATACGCATGGGGTATCTGTTGAAGAGGGTTAAGTCTATCCATCACCTGCAACTCATCTGCATCACATCCGGCTTAAAATGAATACTGGTGCGTGCGGCTTTTTAATTCTGTTTGACTGATCGCTTCGTTTTATTTTGCCCCTCACACGTGGGGGATATAAAACGTATTTTTACAATCCTGCACTGCACCTTCACTCTTGCATAAAAAGAATTTTAAAACCCTGGAAAAAATCTTAATTTTTTTTGGAGACATATTGCATGTTACACGTTAAACTATATTTATGCAATGCTCTTACTAAAATTGTCTGAATTGTACAGGTTTAAGTTTTATAAATATTGTATAAGTTAAGTGCATTAACTGAATAAGTTTATTGTAAATACGAAACACACACACGTATACACTAACACCTAGATTTAACTATAGTTTCGTTACTTTTCTTTTCACTCAAACTTCATATTAGGCAACGAGATGTACGTGTTCTGCCATAAATAAAATAACAACTGTTTTTAAAATCAAATCAATTGGTATTCAGCTGCAACTTGTTTTTACTCATAAGATGATTCTCAAGTTTCATTGATTTTTTAGTTTAACGGGAAGCGCTTAAACGTAACAGTAGGCTATGTCTCCAATTGTGTGATACTTTTTAATTATTCAGTAATCCAATATTGACAGTGATGCTCGGACCAACCCACACACTGCCCGCCTCCGTATTTAGACTACACTCGATTTCTGCCAATAGAGTTTAATAATGCCTACCGTCATTTTCCGCTCAACTCAACGGCAAACAAAGCAGTGTACAAATACAGAAATGGAGCCGATTAAACGTAGATTAGTAAACGAGTAAAACTCTTTTACAGCTATTCATTGTATCCAATAATAAATGTTGAAAAGTGTTTAAGATAAATATACACCAATTGTTACATGCCTTTATATTATGTTCTTTTTATAAAGTTCTATGAAACACAGTATCATGTTTAAACATCCTCAGACACGTACACAGAAAATAACGGTTGATAATTTTCAAGAGTAACCTGATATTTTATGACGTTCTCATATCTGTGAATGAAATGCAATAGCTTACATAAGCATATCCCATTTTGATCTGAATTGTTTTGCGAAAAACAAGTGTAAATAAACAAACAATGGAGACCACTTCATACTTGCGGCTTGTTATTGCTCCAAGGCTCACTAAAATACTGTATGTGAATCGTGTAATTTTAGGCATTATGTCAGACAGATGCTATATGGTGACTTCATATCAAACATAATACTCTATATACATATGTTAGTAATATATGTTAATAATATTTACGTAGAATATATGTTAGATTTAACATAATAATTGTTCTTTATTAAATTATAAAAAGTTCTGCAAATTTCAGTATTTTTGTTACGTATAAATACGAATGTATGAATACTTCAATTTCAGTGAGAAGTTATGTATATGTTATTTCTAAGTGCAGCAGTTACATTGCATACAGGTAGGAAAGATATTTAGATATTTCCATTTATCGCTTTTCTATTCCAGTTTACACAATTATAATACGTTTCTTCAGACGTTTCACTGCATCAGAGGGTTTGCTTGAAGTCAAAGGAAGATTATACATATATACTAGCGGTCAGTCTGTCTTGCCTAAAAATTAAAATGTTCAATAATGTGTTTATTAATAATATACACAAAATATTAATAACGTTTTTGAATTTAATGTTATCAGTCGGGCTGTTAGGTCGTGGACCACAGTTGTCGTTATTGGCAAACGTTTCGGTCCTACCATCGTAGGCCATCATCTGCGTTTAAGTCGGCACGGTGTCCGCCAATTCACTTCAGAGATGAGGTAGAGAGGCGGACATCGTGCCAATGTAGACGCTGATTATGGCCTCCGGTGGTGGAGTCAAAACGTATGTCAATAACGACAAATGAAGGCCAAGGCCTAACAGCCCGTCTGATAATAATAATTTCAACAATGTTGAAGCCGGCCGTGAAAGCTTAAGAACATGCATTATTAACGTTTGTTATTAATACCCTTGTTAACAATAATATAGACATAGTAGGCACCTTTGAAAGGAAAATCCTCAGACGCATTATATGCCCAATACAAGAAAATGGCTCATGGAGACTGAGATACAACAACGAACTTTATCAAATATATAAAGAGATACCAGTCTCAAAATTTATAAGAATACAAAGACTGCGTTGGGCCGGACATGTTATGAGAATGGAGGATGGCAGGAACCCCAAGAGGGCTTTGCTGGGTACATGGGATGGAACGAGACCTAGAGGTAGACCGAGGAAGAGGTGGGAAGATGGCGTTGCAGAGGACGCGAGAGACGTGGGGATAAGAAACTAGAGGAGGGTTGCAGTGGATAGAGTGGATTGGAGGCGGAGATTGGTGGAGGCCAGGGCCCGACTTGGGCTGTAGCGCCATAGGAGGAGGAGGTTAACAATAATTGTTAATGGCACTACTTTCGTGCCATCCACATCAAGTAAAATACGTACAGGAAAGTTAACGTAAAAATTTGTAATTGTAAGATTAGGGTAAGCTGAATGATACGCATTTTTATTTAAAAGTAATTTTAAAGAAAAATAATGGATTATAAAAATAGTTTAATAAAAATGTTAGACATAAAATAGATTTTCATTATCTCAGATTCAATAAGTTTATTATTATAATATTGCAGTTACCAAATTGTAATTTACGTTAATATTGCACTTTAAGATTTTCTCTAGTATACTTTATGAGTAGTCGTACTTGTGATATTAATTTATTGTATAAATCAAGCGTTGTTGGTATTCTATACAAAGCTTGCGGTAAATGCACGTAGCTTAAAAATCAGTATTTTGGTCGAAACAACTCTTTAAAAAGAATACTTTAACAAGTTAAAGTACCTCTGTTTCTAGAGTTGACCAGAAGCTTTCAAACAATTCATTTGTAATAATGCGTGTGGGAGTATTATCCTGGTATTATCCTGGGAGAATGTGTAGTGTATTGAACTATTTTATTGGAAATTGAGGATAAGAGTTTTATGGTACGATATTTCCATATACAGAAAAAAAATTGTGCGACCAAATAGCTTTATGTCTTGAGTGGAGATTACTTGTGATGTGATATGACTACGTTATGTTACGTTATTGTGATGTGGATGTGATATGATTTCGATACTACTCTGTTTCTTTTTACACTAATTTGTTACATTCTTTGTTTCCTTTGTACAAATGGAGAGTTTTACATCACGATGTAAAACATTAAACCAGTTTCATAAATTTGTAAAATGTTGTAAAGAGTTTAAACATTATTACGTAGCCTACATTCAGATCCGAGATAGGTTCAGTAATACTAGAGAGAGATGCTGTGGCTACAGAACATTGCGGGAGTCGGTTCCATTAATCTCAGTTTGCGTATATAATTGCACACTATCTGGCGTTACCAATTATCGCCGTCCTTGCTGGCGATTTATATTCATTTGCTCTGCTCGTACAGTCTGTCTGCGGCCTTACTAAAAGGCAATTATTTCTTTTATTGTATAAAAATCCACAAATTAATTTGGAGCAGAAAACCTTTTTGATATTATGGACCTGTTATTACAGATTTATTTTCGTTCTTGTTTTGGCTTAGAAATAAACTTTTTACCTGTTCATTACTACAACTGGTTTTTTAAACTGTCTCTCCATTTACTGCTGGGTGTTTTTATTGATCTCTGTTTAATCTATCTTTTATTTCTTACAACTTAAACATGATTACCCACTACTGATGCTACTACTTCTGCTGCTACTACTACTACTACTACTACTACTACTACTACTACTACTATTCACTCTGTATTTACGCAATTAATTTTTTTTTCAAATCGTGCTTAAGTAAAAGCGTAAACTCTTTAACACACCTTAAAATTTTAAATAATGCCTCCATAATGTTTTCTAAATACATTTATATCGTTTTCTATTTTTTAGCTTTTAAATAATAAAGTAATAAGCAGATACAAACACATGTATATAAATCCTTACATTTTGATTAAAATATATTTTCTACTTCAAATCTTAAGAATAAAAACAGAATATCATACCTACATTTGCTGCAATTAATAGTATTTTAGTAAAATTCAGTCATTATATTAAATTTGGCAACGTTAATTTTTATATATTACTGTATGTAAAATCTAATATCCCTGTGTGTATTATTATGGTGGAAATAGAACAATACTTAATCACGTTGGTATTTATTAGTTGGAATTTAGGCACTTCTCTGAACACCGTTTATGGAAAACGTGTAATACACTTCTTTGAATGATAACAATAATGATCAGTCAGCGATAAAGGTATACTAACATGAAAGAGAAACGTTATATTTATAAGCGATAGTTGATCTAAAAACAATATATTCTGAGAAAAAATGTTTTTAGAGATCTGGTAGTGTGTATTATTAACGTACTTAACAATTAGATTAACAATTTTTTACGGCACTGGAAACTAAGTTTTAATTCTTTTTACACTTGTAGTTTGTATTCGAGTTTAGCGTCTGCTCTTTAATTGAAACGCACATTATGTGAATAATACATTACGTGAAATAAAGTCGGCCTTCTAAAAACGACTGGTTTTTAGAAATGTTTCGTTGTTTGATGTTAGCCGATTTCTCAAAAACTAATAATGTTTTATTAATGTAATTAGACCCTACTATTACAGTTATTAGATCTTCTTCTTCTTCTTCTTCTTCTTCTTCTTCTTCTTCTTCTTCTTCTTCTTCTTCTTCTTCTTCTTCTTCTTCTTCTTCTTCTTCTTCTTCTTCTTCTTCTTCTTCTTATTTTTCCTCCTCCTCCTCCTCCTCCTCCTCCTCCTCCTCCTCCTCCTCCTCCTTCTACTCTTCTTCTTCTTCTTCTTCTTCTTCTTCTTCTTCTTCTTCTTCTTCTTCTTCTTCTTCTTCTTCTTCTTCTTCGTCGTCGTCCTCCTCCTCCTCCTCCTCCTCCTCCTCCTCCTCCTCTTCTTCTGCTTCTTCTTCTTATCATTACAGTATTTATTACGGTTCTTTTATAACATGACTGTTTTATGTTAATAGCATACACAGTGATTACAACAGTTACGTAACATAATACTTTTATGTATAAAGTATAATAGAATGAATTAATTTTACTCTATTAAGTAATGTTTACTCTATGAGACACTATTTTAATACGTTTTTGTATAATTCAAACAAAATTTGTTCTATTACGTCAAATGTGACTATTGGTTTTTCATAAGAATATAATAATATGGTATAAACAACATTTTTACATCTTGTTTCAAAGAAAGAACAATTAGGTTGGGTATATACTTAATTTCAGTATTACTGTCAACATGATACTTTTCTTGAAGAATTTGAAAGACAATAAAATAATCTGATCATGAAGAAAACCTATTAAACTTTTAAATTTAATATCCATTAGTCAGTACTGGCACAGTACTGAGTGTTGTAATGGAATACTTGTTGTGAAAATTAAACAATTTAACAAGACCTAGTTAATGTAGACAAGGGAATGTATAAATATTACTTCATTAATATTACCACATTAATATTACTACATTAATATTACTTTGTTCCTTTATATTAACAAAACAGTATCAACTCTAACAACATGAAAACAGCTGCATTTGTACTTAATGTTTGGAAGTAGTCACAAAACACGGCACAGATTAAGTATCGTTTAAAAATAATAGATCAATTCAGTAAAATATTTATATTGTAAATGTTGAAATGGAAACATTTTTTGCATCCAGTAACACACTTAGCATTAATCTGACTGGTTCGTTACTTTAAAGGCTCTTGCAGTTTCCTTTGAATGTGCAAATACCAGAATAAAAATACATGTTTCCTTTGAAGAAGGTAGGCGGAGTAATTAACAAAACCCATACTTAAACAACAAACAAAAACTTCACTGAGTTGGGAATCTATTGTCACGTAGAATTGTAATTAATAGTAAAAGTAGTGTTATTATTAAGACGATATGAGAAATATTTACATAACAACGCTTCTATTATTTATTTTACTTATAAGGGATAAATAATTTACTGTAAAAGCAGTTTTCACTAAATGTTTTATCATTTATGCTTTCTTTGCTCTACCTATTGATGAATAAGTGTACTCGTTGTTTCTTTAGGATACGTTTTTTTATAAAAAGTATTACTTTTTTGACAACACAAAGCATACTAACTAATGAAAAGTGTGATTGTCAAGAAAAGCGAATATTTTGCAATGCACGAATACGTTTTTCCATATCAAAATAATTCATCCCAATTATTCTCCTTACGTGTTGACCCAATGCATTTCATGGTTTTAATTAATGTGTGTGTGTGTGTGTGTGTGTGTGTGTGTGTGTGTGTGTGTGTGTGTGTGTGTGTGTGTGTGTGTGTGTGTGTGTGTGTGTGTGATACAGAAAGAGAGAGAGAGAGAGAGTGTGTGTATACGAGCCACATATTAGTTATGGATTTCTAAATACCGACAGTGAAACACTATTAACAGATGGTTATAGTAATTATTCTGTGAACATCATTGGTACTATACTTTCTTTTTGCAAAGACCACTGTTAGTCTACGAAGTGGCTGGTTTCACAAACAGCTTCAGTGTTAGGACCATTGTTATTTATTTCTGCTCTCTCTTTAGGCTGAATACTGTACTAAGAATAAGTTGGGTCTACGATGCAGTTACAAACACAGAAGAAAAGGTAGCAATGTAAGGAAAATGATAAGTCTGTACTAGTGAGAAAAGAAGAGAAAGTCTACCAATTGGCATTTTGTAAATCCTTATTTTTATATATAGGCTGCACAAAATATCTATTTTGGCAAACTGTTTTAATGAGTTCAAAAATTAAAACGATATTTGAAATGGATTCACGATTAACTACTAGAATTATTTATCACCTACGAGTAATATTGGTAGAAAATATACTTGTATAGGCTCAACAATATAACTACGAAATTATTATTAATGTACAAAGACAATAATTATTCGAAAAAAGACAGTAATGGATAATATACTGCGTAATATTAAGTAGACAATATTATAATTGGAATGTGTTGGCCTACTCAAGAACATTCTATCCAGAAAAATTAATTATTGACATGACGTTAAGTGGAAAACAATAATATACGTCACACGGCACACGTGATGATTATAAATTAACACCAACCGGAAGTTAAGATATTAGTGCAAGCAATTTTATGCTTAAATTGATACCCAGCACGCTGTAAACCATAACTTAGTTACAAAATAATTTATGCAATATATGAGAACTTAATTACAACGTGACGTAATTTAGCGTTGTCGCTCCCCTGTGTGTGTGTGTGTGTGTGTGTGTGTGTGTGTGTGTTACTAAATTTGTTACTGTCTTAATTAAAACCGTTTGAAACTGCATGAAACTAACTATTTAGAGCGTATTTCACCGCGATCCTTTACAGTAATTAAGCATGTACCCTGAAATACTTCAACCTTAATGTGAAACGCAATGGTAACGAGGCATTTTTATTTGAGAAGACTAAAACACACTTCCTCACGTGAATATAAAAATTATTGTTGTAATTTACATAAAGGACTCAAAAATATGTTACATAAAATTTCTAATCCAATCCATTTTATAAACTATGTTCTTATTAATATAATAACAATAATAACAGAGACTTGATAAAGGTAGTACAATACTTCAGTTGTTGTTTCAGCATATTACTGTTTCAGCGTATTAATGTTTCAGCGTATTGATGTTTCAGCATATTAATGTTTCAGCTTTTTAGTTACACACGTTAACTTGTGAATTCATGTTAACTTTACCATACCATACAATTACAGTCATCTCTTGTGCTTCTTTTTACATCTTGTGCTTCTTTTCGATCGCTGGAAAATGGTTTCTATAAAACTGAAAAGTAAAACTCTATATTTCAGAAACACCATGTCCTTTTTTATTTAACGATTATTGACGTTTTGTTTGAATGTTAAAGTGTTATATATTTACAACAAATATTTGTATAACAAATATTTCAGGTACAGACACCCCAAACCATAAGCTTTTCTGTATAATTTATAACAACGTCCATAGTTTTCTATTGAATTAATACTGACTCAGTAACATATAAAGTGTTTATGAAAATTGATTTCGTGATTTTGACTAACCGAGTATCAAAGTTGTCTTGTAATTGCCACGTATGGCACACAATGAGTGTACAATTATAGACCATTGAATAAAGGCAGATTTTGTAAAAATCTGGACAAAAATCCTCCAGACACGAAATTTGGTAGAAAGTTAGGTTTTGGGGTCACTTCAATGGGGGAAAAATCGGACATTCCAGCTCACCGTTGGGCCACCCTGGGGGGGTTAAAAGGAGGGGCAAACGGTTTGTTGTAAATATCTCAAAAACTAAGCAAGATATCAAAAAACGTTAAACACAAACGTTATAGCTGACCACATTTCCCATCAAAATGATCCTTAGTAATTTTTCTGTAAGACGCACTGGGACAGAGATATGAGCGTTCAAAGTTGAGACCTTTTTTTGCAATTGTTCGTATAAGGCATTTTTACGAAAACAAAACTTGCATTTTTTTGAGTTTAGGCCGATTTTGTATAGTAAAAAGCGCTAAATATGGGTATGTAAGTGTTTCTACATGTAATACCAAGTATTCGGATGTAAATTTTTGCATGTATATATTTATGCACACATATACACACACACTACAACTACAAGAACGTGCATTTTTGAACGTAAGCGTTTTTAGTTGTATACATGTATATACACACACATATATGTGCAAATATGTGTAGAAATATTTTCATGGATATATATTATACTTGACTAAATCCACAAATGCACATGTATACGCATGGATTAGTCAGTATATGCATGTAACGCTTACGTTCAAAAATGCACGTTTTTGTAGTTGTAGTGTGTGTGTATATGTGTGCATAAATATATACATGCAAAAATTTACATCCAAATACTTGGTATTACATGTACAAACACTTACATACCCATATTTAGCGCTTTTTACTATACAAAAATCGGCCTAAGCTCAAAAAAATGCAAGTTTTTTTTTCGAAAAAATGCCTTATACGAAAAATTGCAAAAAAAGGTCTCAAGTTTGAACGCTCATTCTCTGTCCCAGTGCGTCCGACAAAAAAATTATTAAGGTCCATTTTGATGGGAAATTTAGTCAGCTACAACGTTTGTATTTAACGTTTTTTTATATCTTGCTTAGTTTTTGAGATATTTACAACAAACCGTTTTGCCCCACCTTTTAACCCCCCAGGGAGGCCCAGCGGTGAGCTGGAGTGTCCAATTTTTTCCCCCATTGAAGTGACCCCAAAACCTAACTTTCTACCAAATTTCGTGTCTGGAGGATTTTTGTCCAGTAAAAATTTTTTTCAATGGTCTATTATTGTTGTAAACGTAAGTGTCATAAAACCTTTGTGTGGATAACATAAACTATTCTATTTTTGTGCACTAGTTTTATTTTATTGTAATTTGAATTCGCAACAAATATTGAAAAGAAATTACATTTTTCTTATATAAAGTACATACTGGATGATTCAAAATTAAAATCATCCGGAATTTACATTACTAGAGCAAGCAATTTCGTGTTTAAATTAATATAATTCAGGTAGTACGACACAAAGTATTTACAAAATGATTTGTGCAACGGACGAGAATTTAATTAACGTGTGACGGAATTCAATGTTGTCGCTTCAGTATGGGTGTGTGTTTATTAAATTCGTTAGTGTCTATATTATAGTTGTTTGAAAGTATTTAGAGCGTTAGTTCACTGACGTTGTTAACGGTAATGACCTAAGTACACGACTGTTATGTGATAAACTAATAATTAATTTGTGCATGAATGCATTCTAATATAAACACGCTGACTCATTTATTACAGTAGATAAGTTTATGTATTTCTAATAATTGAAGTTTTAATTTATATTAACATCTGACAAGAATATACCACGTAATTCTAGTAATACTTTTAATTCTTCTAATATTAGCACTACCATTTACTGCAAGTTTACCAGTATAGTATTATTATAGAAAATAGCAAGATGTTTCTCCTTGTAAAGTTATGATTATTGTATACGCAAATGCTCATGCGTTTACAAATTTGTTTGCTTTAGAACAAATGTTCTGCTCATTCCAATAACTATAGTATGCTTAAAACAAGTCTGAGTATCCTAATTGTTCAGTTTTATTAGCGGAAACATACGAATTTTCATAAAGTCTCTTGGATGTTTGCATTAAATATTAGGCCAACACGTTTTTATTCGGAAAATAAGCCCCGATTAGACGGTTCATTTTCATGGTCTCACATATAAACGTACGTAGGCTTACGTTTCTAGCACAGTATAGTTTGTTCCTGAAAATAAAACCTCAGGTTAAAGTAAAATAAAAAAAATCTTGTCTAGACTTATTTAAGACGTTATGAAATTGTCAGAAAAGTCAATACAGTGTATAGCTACATGTTAACAACTGCAGTGTTACATAAAACAAATAAAAGCAGCTAACTCTGCCATAGTAGAAAAATTTAATTATCTGAAAAAATTTCACATTTTAACTCTATGCCGTTTTTTGACATTTTCGTTGTAGAGAATTCAAAAGACCTTTGCTACATCTGAAATTATAATGGGTATCTAAAGTAGGATTTATTGTAAATGATCTTGGAAGAGTCATCTGTCTTTCTCAGCTTCTATTATTTCCTGAACGTTTGGTTACAATGACAATACTACTATCTTTACAGTGTTTGTTAAAAATAGTACATTCCAATTCAATTATCTGCATTATTTTTACCTTTCTTACTTTTTGTATTATAGGCATAAAATATTAACAGCGTACTTAAAAATTTTACTTTTTATGATTAAGGTTTACACTTACTGTAAGACTGGACTGCACATTTTGTTCTTTTCTCATTTTCCAGTAGGAAATCCTTTTCATTCTTTCACTTCTTATCTTTCTCTCTTCTTCTGTGATACCACGTTCCTCTCTTGTCTACTGGATTTTCTAATATTCGTCTTTACTCAATTATTTTTGTTAAATAACCTGCCGATTAATATTAATCGTTAATATTATTATTGTGATTTATTTGATTATGATTTATTGTTTAACCGAATTGTGGTTTCTAGTTAATTTCCTTTTCTGAGACGAATTGGTTAAGATTCCCCCATTGGCATCTGTTAATTGTGTCTGACGTTGTAAATTGGTTTAATGATTTATGGTTTTAATAGTCACGTGAATTCTGTTTATTCATCAATGAAGTACTTATTTGGAATGTAGCTCTCTGTTGTTAACTGTCCTGTCAACAATTCATAGTCGAGACCACAATCTAAAACATTTAAATTATTTCATTGCCGCCGGCGAGTGTTACCAACTGCTATCAGCTGTTCACTTAACCTGAATTCGTATCGTCTAAAGAAATAATTTTATAATCTCTTTTATCTGGTCAAAATGCAGTTTATTCATTAATAATGCTTAGATAATTATTTTATATACCAATGAAATTGATGGTCGTTCATTTACAATAATAATGTAGTTTAAAATACTGAACAAACTTTTTCTCAGGGTGGTTATTCTGTTTACAGAAACCGTAGTAGTGGAAATTTAGTTAAGTTGTTTGACTTTAAAATGAGTTCTTTTAAACTGCAAAATACGCAACTGGAAGAGTTACACTACTAAAATAATTAAGTAGTAGGAGAGTGATTACATTAATAAAGAAAAGGTTAAACTAATAACATAAATTTCAAAAAGACGACTGGCGTCAACATTGTTAAAGCTTTTTTAACAACAAACAAAAATACAAAAGTAATGAGGTTCAAAGCCCTTTCAGTGTTCATCTTAGTTCATAGTATTCATATTATTCCTTAGTTTCGATAATTTTTTCGTATAAGTTGATAATTCTTATAAGTATAATTAATTGTCACTATACTTCCCTGAATTCACGCAATTGCAAATCATTATAGTGTATGCAATCGTTAGTTCACTGTTACACATTCACTAAACTTCGTTGTTTTAATTCATTAATATTTTATAACACATTTGATTAAGTTTGGTTAGATCGATCATTGTTTACATTCGACGCCCGCACTGCCTGCTGGGTATTTCTCGATTTTAATGTAGCGCGGAGATGTCGTCTGTCTCGCTTCGTTGACAATGAAGAAGTGTGCAAAAACTTCGTGCCTTCCCCGCTATTCCAATCTGCGTTACCTGACCACATCTCGATTTACCTCTTCTGATTGGTCAAAAATTGTGACATTCCTTTGTGTGTATATACTCCCCCTTTTCTAAATTATTTTTAAATTAGTTTTACAGAAAGCGTGGGCTTTTGGTGTAGAGATTAGAAAAGTGACGCCAAAGATTTTGTCAAAATTAATGAAAATACATTACAACTGATATAAAATTCTTATGTTACTTGTGACTGCCAATCTAGCCTTACCATGATATGGCGTTTGTCTGGATCATTATTTAGACACCTCACAAGGCCCACTTACGTTTATTATTAACAAAGGTAGTAATTTGAATCTAGGATTAATATAAATTTTAATAAACTTATGTACTATTTGACTTAAATTAACATTTGGTTATCATATCTCATAGAGATATTGCATTCCAAGTCCTTTTTTACACTTATTACTCAGTATTTACATAAAATTATACATAAAACACATGTGTTAGGACTAGGCTTTTGTATGCCTATAGCACTATAAACTAGATTCACTTATGATAGTTTCATAGTTAAGTATGAACTATTTCTGACATGTCATAATTAATCTCCGATGACCATTACAACTTTTGGTCACCTCGGATTTTGTTAATACACTTTTATTTTGTTGGATTTAGTCATTATAATCACCTAAAGTTCTGTACTACTAGGTGTCATATTGATTCTCCTTATTCTATATTATACATTTGTTATTAATTCCTTATCTTTTACATAAATAATCATCATAGTTACTATCAATTTTTACTATAGTTGGTATACATCTGGATATTCTTATTTACTGGTAATTCAATAATGACTCTTACACCTAGTACCACATGTCCTGTATATCTTATTTAAATTATTATGACTTAATTCCGTGACAATTATTATTGGTTTACATAATAATAGTTATATTACATATCATTGTTTACATTGAGATTAATTTTTTTCTCTTTTTTCTAGCATTTATAAGGTTTTTTTAGTGTAGGCCTATTTAGTGAGTAAATTCTATGCTGTCCATTTCAGTCTGTTAATTTACACTAATCACAACACATATCATCTTTTTGGGTAATTAATTTTAGTCATCGAATGGTCCTTATAATATCTAGTTTTAGTAGATTACAAGATACTATAGTTTTATAATATTTTTGGTATTGATTCTTGTCATTATAAGTGAGAATGCTTAGTGAGTTAGGTTAAGTGGACCCCACACTCTGATTTACAACAATAGATTTACATGGTTTGTTATTTTTATACCTTTCACTCCATTATTCTTATTTACTAAACTGCAGTTTTGAGTTTATAACTTCAAAAACTTTGTCTCTTTGTGATTAGTACAAAGTTATCCTATGTACCTCGCTGAAGAAGACAAGTGAAAATATAATGTATTAATTTGTGAATAACTTAAAAATATTTGATCTTGATTGTATTCTTTAGAATCTAGACCGCAAAATCCTTGTTAGGATAAATTGAGTTAGTTAAGGGTTAAAAATGTTTTTTAATTAGAAACTTTTACTTTATAAAAATAAGTACTTTTCTCGTGAAACCTTACATTTCCATACCGGAACCTTATTCTCGTACAAATAACATTTTAGATCAATCAATTTTAGTATTATTGTAAAAAATATTCATCCTATGAAGCGTACATAGTAAACTTACAATTTATTAAAACTGAAGTATTGTTTGTGAATAACTGTGATTGGAGTAATAATGTAAGGTAAGTCATTTACAGACAGACTACATTACATCATCAGTAGATACAAGTCAATCATACAATAATACAAATATACATATATACATCCTTGGCTCTACAGCCCAGATCGAGCCTTAGCTTTCAAAAGAAATTGCCTTCACTTATTCCTGTCTTCAGCCTTCCGCCACCAATTCACTGCGCTCAGCTTCCTTGCGTCACTGCCGACCTGGTCCAACCATCTGTTCTTCGGCCTTCCAATCTTCCTTTTTCCTATTGGTTTGTGTTTTATAATTCGTTTTGCCGTACGTTCGTCATCCATTCTCTGAACGTGTCCTGCCCATCTTAATCTATTAATTTTGGCAAATCGGACAACTGTAATGTCATTGTACTTATTTCATATGTAATGTTATGTCATATGTACATTCATTATTATTTCCCTTTCTCCAGACTCCGTCCTGTAGAATTGGCTCATAAATCTTTCTCTGTATCTTCCTTTCAAACACAGCTAGCCTCTGTGTTTCATCAATTTTCCTGAATACCCAGCACTCAGAGTCATATGTCAATACAGACCTTACCAATGCCTTATAAAGCGTCGCTTTAGTTTCTGTGGTTAATAGTCTGGATTTAAAATGTTTATTCAGCCCGTAATAGCTTCTATTAGCACCTAGAATTCTTCTTTCAATTTCTTTTGTACAGTTATTCTCAGCATCAACATATGTCCCCAGATATACGAAGCCTTTTACTCTTTCAAAATGATAGTTATCTATTAGTATATTTGAAACAATATCATTATTGTTTCCCACAGCCATAAACTATGTTGTATTTTCATTTATAGCAAGCCCCGTACGTAAGCCAATGATTCAAGTGCTCTAAAGGCATTCTTCAGATTACTTTCATTTATGCTGATAATATCTATATCATCTGTATGTGCTAGGAGCGGGACTCGTTTATTAAAAATGTGTTGTCCGTTTGTATTCCAGAGTCACCTATTACATTTCCAAGTGCAATGTTGAACAATAGGCAGGCTAGGGAATCTCCCTGTTTAAGTCCATTCATGATATAAACGGAGCGGGAGAGACGTGATTGAATTCTAATCTGGCATTTGGAGCTGAATAGTGTAGCTCTCACCATTCTAATTAATTTTGGAGAAATATGAAGCTCATGCATGGCTTGGTAGAGCTTGTCTCCATTGACCTTGTCATATGCGGCTTGGGAGTCTATGAATAGGTAATATGTCTCCACTCTCTATTCGAGGGTCTTTTCAAGTATTTGTTTGAAAGTGAATATTTGGTCCGTAGTAGATTTTCCTTTAAAGAATCCACATTGATAGTGTTTGATATTATTTTCCACGTACGTAACAATCTGTCAAAAATTATGTTGGACAGAACCTTACAAGAAGTATTTAGTAGGGATACACCCCTATCATACAATAATAATTAAGCTAAAATATATGTAGTTATGGACGTTGTACGATAGACTGAAGACGACAGAAGAGCAACATTCAGTGTATAATAGGAGTTAAATAAGTGAAAATTAAAAGTTGTAAAAATATGATTGATGTCATCAAAAATAATTTCAACAATGTCTCAAAAAAAAGGTACTCAAAAGAATGCAGTAAGATGAAAATAATTAGAAGGTTTCTTCAAAGTGACTGTGCTGAGAATAAAACAAAGAGAATTAATATACATGAACGATTGTAGTACCAATAAGAACTCAAAACTAAACACAACCTACGGAAAACAATCTAGAACGAAGCTCACGTCTATTTACATTAACGAGTCATAAATCTACACTTGTGGGTAGACGCAATTTGTAGGCAGTAAATTAATCACATTAAGCATTTGGAGTGATAACGGTTTGATTATTGCATTTTTCCAGTTCCGAGAACGTGTTACAGATACAAAACAATCCATTTAATAAACGCCTTTCGAGAATGGAAGCCGCTCTGGCGTAGTCGCGTGACGAGTGTTAACCAAACTGCTGCTTCGCTAAGTATGGTATGCTAAATAAACATATGCTCAGACGTTTACACTTTATGCTCAGACGTTTTCGCTTTTCAGCGATGAATGCATTGTTAACGCAGTAACGCAGTAACGACAATGCTTGAAAATTAATACGCTTCGTAGCTTGAGTTACGCGTAGTTCAATGATTGTTTAAAATCCGCCACTTCTGTTCTGACAAATTATTCCCACTCTGTTTTTCGAACCAGTTAATAAAAACAAAGTTTATATTATAGACTTGATCCAATAAAGCCGCCTAATATGCGTTAGCAGTAATTAAGAAAAGACAGGTAATGTTATTTTTAACAATATTTAGATAAGATGTATTAGCTCCATTAATCACGTTTTAGGTCCATTTAACTCCACTCTTCTACTCCATTCTTCTAATTACATAAATTAATACATACGTTCACGACAGTTTTTCAGTCTTAATTGACTTTAGTTAAGCTATTAAATTTTTGTTTGTTAATTGAAGACACACAATAGATCACAACAGATTGCTTTTAACACTTATGTCTGTAACAGTATTTTACCTTACCAAAAAATAGAACATTCAAAGTCAACAAACATAAAAATAATAATAAAATTTGTATTATATAACTTAATCATATGTGTGATAAATATTAAATGAGGTTCCTACCCCTTATTGACAGTACAAGGTAAACACCGTTAATAGAGTTAACAAAACGAGCTATCACCATTATTTTGCGTTATGGGTATACTAACTACATCTCTATAAGTTTGAAGAAAACAGTGTTACTACGGTTTAACTGAACGTCGTATGGTACAGTGGAAAACAATATACAAGACAACAATGAAATCACTAATAACCAATTTTAATTATCAATTAACAATTTATAATCAACTTGTACAATAATCCTAGTTAAACTTGTTCACACGCAATAATAATAGAGTCCTGCACTATTATAACACTTGGCTACAACATTCCAACCTCACTTCAATAAATCCCCGCTTAAACTCACTGAGTAATCCCCGACGTAAACTGACTTGACCGTCGCTGACTGCCTATTTTTATACCCCGCTGATATGCCATAATAATCTGTCACTTTGGATGACGTGTTAAACAAACAGGTGCTCTCGAATCCACTAGATACAGTGTCCTTGAACACAGTGCGCTGACCGGTATGAACTGGAACAAACTCGATGGTTGACAGATGATAAGTGTCACTTCATTGTTTTTCATCTGAAAGTAGCAGCAATATGTACGCACACACACATTACAGCTGGACTCGGCTGGAATAGCCGAGATACTTGTAGAATGTTTCGAATTACGTGACAATAGGATATTACAGAGATATTACATTCTAATACTGTACTGAATATAATATTATGGATTGGATGAGCGTATTTAAATTTATTTTTTTTATGTGGGGTTAAGGGGATATGGCATTGAAAATGCTAACTTCTATAATAAACATATTGGACATTTCAGACTACTTTATCTGTTGTACAGTCATAAAAATGACCATAAATGGAAACATTTTTTTTCTCATTAGTATATACAGTCCGAATTTTTTTTTAAATATATTGCAACGTTTTTAGTATTATACACAATTACACAAATACATTACCATGTACTCAACGCAAATATAAAGTGTACAGCGGCCAGGTCGCAGGATTTTTTTTCTCGTTGCGTCAAATATAAGTAGTTGCACAATAATTAAATAATTTTAAAGAGGAGTGAGATGTTGTTGACATGAAATAATTAATTAAAACCTTTTCAATATAATCATTCTATGATTTATTAATATTAATAGAAAAATATTCAAATATTAGATAAATCAAATATTCTCTTTTATAAGCTTCACAAATACAATGTAACCTGCTATGCTGTTCATATCAAACAAAACTAAACAACCATATAATCTTACTAGCTAAACAGACATGTTAAACAAGTTATCTAAATCCTTTTTATTTCAGTGTGCCTGACTTTGACTCAAATTTTAAATAATAATAGCAACTCATTTACAAACAATATAATATTAAAACTCAAGAATAAAATTAATTATTGCTATAAACAAAATAAAAATAATATAACATTTACTTCCAATCTATTATTTATTTCTACTGACACACCCAAATTTTAACATACAACAAAAGATTAATATTTCTTTTCTAAATTTTCTTGTTAAATTAAATTCTTTTATTTAACTACTATTTAAATTTAAAACTTTAATTCTTTACTGTTCATAGGTAAGTTCTTTTTGAGAGTTCTTTTTACAACAAAAATATAATTGTTTATTCCTCACCTGCGTACATCTGCCGTTACCGTTGCGTGTGTGTGTGTGTGTGTGTGTGTCCTGAATCCTGACAATTTGATGATGATGATGATGATGATGATGATTATGCTGGTGCTGTGTTCTCTGTCTCTACGGGTTGTTGTTTGTGATGCTTCAGAGTTCCTCCATACATCTTGGTGTGTGTGGTAAAGTGTGTGTGTGTGGCCGATCGATCGGCAAACCGGCAGCGTGACGTTGTGTGAAGATTTCTTGAGTCTGAGACCGGCCCATAATTGCTGGTGATATTTATATTGGACGGCGATATGACAGGTGCAGGACTGTTTTCGACCTGTTAGATATTGTCACTTCGTGCAAAGCGTCCTTATAATTACAAATCACTATTTGGTTCATTTTCGCGATTTCGTAAACATACTCGTAGCATGAGCGATAGGCCTATCTTTGTTTGCGTAATATTTTTCTGGTCACTCACATATACCACACTTATTAATTATTATTTGATTACACTATTAATTAACATTAAATTAGTTAGCGTCTTTATTATTGCACATTTTTGCAATAATTTTATATCAGCATACTCGTTAAAAATTCATTAATGTAATGGTGTTTTTATAATTGGGGTAAATCTTGGTTCACAGATTTAAAACGTATTAATTAGTTTATTTTAATCCAGTTAAAACCTGATTAATAACAAACCAACAATTCGTACGTGTCTCCCCTTCTCGTCGTTCAATGCAGGTCGGAACTGGCTTACACACACATACACACTAACGCTGTATTTAACGCTACCAAAGCAGGTGTCACTTTCGACAGACCACACCCAGTGCTTTCCCGCACAAAATTGTTTAAAATTGTTCGTCGTATTCTTTTATACTAATTATTTACAAAACATACCGCCCTGGGTAAATATGCAAATATATGTATTGTTGGAATGTGTAAAATATAATATTTGATATACCGGTAACTCATGTTCTAACAATTGGATTTTCATGAACAAAGTGCCATTTTATAGGTAAGGATACCCTCTAAAACGTTAGATAGAATTATAATTGTAGCTTAATATTTGGATTTTATACAGAAAATTAAATGTTAATTTTAAAAAATCTTTATGTTTAAAAAAAGAAAAAAATTATCTCAGTTTCTAATAACGTGACATACATACGTAATTCTACCTAAATATTTAGGTCAAATACCCAAGAGTGAATGGTAAGTCTTTGAACCCTGTAACGTTAGTAGTTTGCGAGTTATATCAATTTGAATAATAAAAAAAATTAACAAACTGATTTGCGGAAATAACGCTTTGAAAGTTACCTTGTTGACATGGTATTGAGATATATAGACCAATAAAAAAATTTTTAACATTTTTCAACATTAGTCTATTTATACGTTTGACAAGTCCTATAACAGTGTAAATTTTTATAAGGGTTTTATGTATATTTTACATTTTTTTATGTCATAATAAGCATTTAGGCCTAGGCCTGCTAAATTGAAAAACTGGAAAAAACTGGATATACCGCTTATTTGTATTACTTATATTCTTTTTTTGATGTTTTGTCGTTTTTTGGATGGTCTACCCATACTTATAACACTTAATATAATACTTAAACACGATAATGGAATATTCACTCACTGCTTACAAGCAGCAGACAACACTACTGAGAACATCAGCTGACTGTTTTTGTATTTTGTTGTTCATGTCAGCTGATTATAGTTGCAGTGATGACTTGGTTAGTGGCTAATAATCACTATGTACATATATATACATGTAGTTCAATATAATAACATACTTATAGCAGAGTTTAGTAGTGTATAGCCTAATATTGTGTTCATTACTGAACAAATTACTCGCCAACCGCCAATATCGCATTTTGGTATGGTTCTAAAAAACTATAAAAATATGACACTTACTACAGTCAGAAACATGTTTCATCACATTTCACTGTTTCCTAACATTCCATAGATTAAAAAAAATTGAAAATTTTGAATTTTTTAGTGACTTTCAGTGCTATATCCCCTTAACAGTATTTGTTTTCACAAATATGGCAAAAGTGATATTGTTACTAGTTGTTAATTAATAATTTTAAATTTAAAATCATCTGATGATTATGATCGAAATTTTAACGCTGTATAGTATGCGAAATATTCTTAGCTATGTGGGTATACTAAGTTGAAGAAACTTTATTCTGACTTTCTTTTGTTTTCGGTAATTTCAGAACTCTCCGTAGTCGACATGAAATTTCAAAAAAATAATAGCATTTCAATCTGTGCTTTAGCTAAGCTTATTAACAAAAGAATTGACCTTTCCTTAAGAAATGCCCTTAGGTAAGCAAAAAATAATGAAATGAAAATTTGAAATGTAACAGATATATTTTGGAACTTTTAATAAGTGTTTTTTAGCTCAACAAGAATTTCTGTCTATAGGTAATGATGAATCCTCTAATTCAGTTAATAAGGAAAACTAAGGTAGAATTTATTTGCTAAAACTGATGATAAACAATTTCATTAATTACAAACTGGAACAAACTGCACTGCACTTTACTACAAACTGTCTAACGTCTAATGTTCAGATTCATTACTGAGTGTATATCCGGTTTCCTTATGAACAAAATTATAGAAGAAGTGAACTACTATAATTTTATTGCTGTATGGCTGAAACAACTCATGTCTCAACAAGTTTCCCTTATGTAACTTTGGAAGGAAAAGCTGAAGAGAGAATTTTAGAATTTTCGGATGTAATGTGGTCAACGTATGACTGACTGCTCGACTATCTCTTTTACTATTTGAATACGTAGACCAATTCCAGTACGATGGCGCACCAGTAATGTCTGGTTCAGTTAGTGGTCTTCAAACTCTCGTAACGAGAAGTATTTGGTTTTCAAATGTTATTGGTCCATCGCTTTTTCTCACAGATTTAATTTGACTTTCAAAAGTATGTTTAACGTATAAAAGAACATAAAATATTTCTTCAATCGGTGCCAGGTTTCTTTCGTTTTCACAAAAATCTTTCAGTACAACTAACGACTTAGTCGAGAAGTTGGAAAGCGTCTTCCGACAGCGTGTAATATTAGATCGAACTACAAAAGGGGGATGATTAACGTGACTTTTAACTGTTATCCCGAAGTATTCAGACGTTTTAAGTCAATGGGAGAAGACCGTGAGGAGCGGGAATCCCGAAACACGAGTTTCTGCAGTTGATTATTATCAACAACTTGCAAGCTTTGAGCTTAATTGTAATTTTTTATTCAAGAGTTTTCTGTTATATATCTAAAATTGTATGTTTTAAAAATATTTTGCAGTAAAAAATAGTAGATGTAAGGTACTCAAAAAGTAAATCTATGAATTTTAAAGCGATTTATCATGTTTGTCTGATAGTTTTGATGAAGTTCGGCAAAAATGAAAATTTTATATGTATAGAAAAAGCATCGTGTTAAAAAGAAACAATAAGACTTCGAGTAAATTAAATTGACTGTTACGCTGGTAAAAAAGTTTCCTACAGACGTGTTTGGTTTTAAATATGTTAAACTGTAAACTGTTAAATTTTCAGGTATTAATGAACTAGAATTTCTTGCTTTACTAAATTTAAAAAATACTCAGAATTTATGAATCAATTTCCAGACAAAGCAGTTCAAGTGTTATTAAAAAATTGGGGCATCTTCTTCGATACGACTCGTTTAAAAATGGAGTTTTGTATATAGTTCCAAGAAATTTAGACAGAAGTCGGTATATGATGTAAATCTACAATTACAGCCAGTAAACTCACTCAAGCATTACAGGAAATTACAAAACTGTTTGCCTTAATTACAAAACAATTCTTGTTACAAGTATTCTGAAGAAAAAAAAGTTTTAGTCCTAGGAGCGTACATACGTATCACCGGAATACTCAGGCTCAGAACAGATTGGGTGCCCTATCCCTTGTGTCGACTGAAATGTCTGTCTTAAAAAACTGAAGAAAATGCTTACGTTTGAAAATGTTTTAGGGAAGAATTGAAGAATCAAACTATAGTGAAAGTAGACTACAAGTCTAAGTCTAAGATAAGTTTTAGGCCTAACAGCAACCGTCAATATCTGATATGTACCTAAGCTATGCCACTGGCACGAATATATTATTATAAACGTACATAATCTGATGAAGTATGATGGTAGCAGCAGCAGTAGCAGTAGTAGTAACAGTAGTTGATAATAGTTGTTGGTTGTTGTTTTTACCAACAGCATGAGTATCATAATTATACTAACAAATGTAACAATCATAATAATATTTATTAATTTCAACTTATAACAAAAGTATACTGAACATTTAGTTAATGTGAGATTGTAACTTTCCTCACAAGATAATGGCAAAACCCAAACTTCTAGCCTTCTCCAGTGATACCTCATTATGTCACCGATTGGAACTACCGTTCCAATAAGTGCTGCCACGTAATTTTTGAAAATTCTTAACATCGTCATTAGCAGACAAGAGTTACTGTGTTTAAATGTAGCACGGTATTTGTATATACCGTACATTAAACATACTTTGTCTCGATAGATTTTCATAAAATAGAATAATAAACTTTGATTCCATTTTTTAATCTGATCATATGTATAGGCATAAAACGTTACTCTTAAAACATCTGTAGAAGTCGCAAGAAATTCCATTTATAGTATCTACTATTTCATCTATGCAGCTTACCCTATGTGTCTTATTAAATTTCTACTTAAAAGAGTTTGCGTGTAAAATATTTTATATAAATCCTTTTTATCCTAGATTAAAAAGTTAGTAAATAAAATGTAGGGTATCCGTATTACAGCTTTCAGAGAATTATTGCGACAGAAGTAAGTCAATGTTGTCACGGAAATGAGTCCCCTTCTCGGAAGTTAAAGAAAGTACGTTCCGATTCTCAGTAAATCGTTGTTTCAGCAGATTAGATAACTTTTCTAGGTTACAACATCTTATATGTGTGGTGTATAAATTTAAGTTTAGGGAGATTTTCTAGCTTGTTTCCTTATATTTTCTGTGTGTGTCACACATTATGTATGTTTGTAGATATATTTTGTTTTCATACAAGAGACTGAAGAGCACTAGAAAAAGACCAGTTACTTATCTAATGAAAGTTTATAATGATATTGACTATGAACGTTAACAAACTGTCAGTTAGACGACTATTTAAATTTTGGTTTAGAAATTTACAAAAACCATTTTGTAACTTTGCAACACGCATATATAATTAAATTGCATTGCAAATATACAAAACACTCATTATTATGTTTTAATTTTTCATTAATTTTATAATTTACCATAATAAAATGGCATTTAGTAAATTCTGTGGCACAGGATTATGGCTTGTAAAATAAATTCTAAATAAAATAACTCATTAATTTTTATCTCAGTTTTAAAAATAAAAGTGCGTAAGACATCATAAAAAGATAAAGTAAATATATATGTCGGGTAGGTCGAAGGGTTTTAAACTTTTAGGCCCGGGGGCCTTAATTTTCGCGATTTGACAAATAATTAAATAATTGGTTAGAATGAGCACTTTGTTCATCAAATATATAACACTGACTACTGTAATTGACCCTTTCCCTAAACATATTTCTATAGTGATGATCTTGAGTTATAATCTTGTTGGATAGATACCATGATGTCTTCCCTCAGAACTTTTTAGTTTGCTAAACAAGGCGTCGATGGCTTCCCTCAGAACTTTCGCTTTAAATCTTCTAATGTTGTTGATGGTGGAGCTAGCTGCTGAGCCACACAATTGCAGCCCATTTCTCTACAGAAGTCTTAAAATGGTTTTCTAGAGAAAGGTGTTGATGTTAATGAATAACGGTGAATTCTGTCCAATTAACAAGTAAACGTTTGTATATTTTAAGCATAACTTGTTATTGTCTGAATATTCTATTTTCTTATACAAATGCAGTCTGAGTACTCACGGTTGTTTGTTTTAGAAACTGTTGCTTGTTTAGCTAACTAAAAATCAGGTCTTTCTGCTTACTGTGACTGTAATATTTAAAGATTGTGTTTCGTTTCCCGTAATGTACCATTTCTTTGCCCTGTTTGCATTCTGTTGGCCGTGTGATGCTGTTTTGTGTCTGGGTATGGTGTTAAAATTGTGGTTGATGAATTTCAATTAGTCTTAAACTATCTCAGGATAAATCTGCGTTGTATACAAATATAGTAACTTAATTGGCAAAAGTAACAGTCAAGTTAAAATTAGAATAGAGACCTATAATAGAAACCTGCCATCTTCTAAAAATACATGTATTTTTTAAATATGTAGATTAATTAAAGTGTACATATTTTGTGTTTTACATTCCCGACGTAATAAATTTTTTATTGTTAGAAGCTAATATATCAACCTAATGCTAATACGTAGATTCCGTTCCTACCACTAAAATTACAGGAGCGGCTAAGCAGACCATCTTGGACCATACAGAATCTGTGGGAAAAAATAGTAACCATGATTAAGCTTCAAGGGCTATTATTGCATTAGCTGTATCGTACATGATAATTGCCACAAACTGAGTTGACATAGAGAGGGGACGTAGTAAAGCACCTTGATTTCACTGTCTTGATGAAATCTAACAAACGAACTGTAGGGTTGTAGCCATGCAATATACCCACTTGTCTACTAAACCTTTCCAGGCAGGGGGTATGTAATTACAAGTGTGTTTGTAATTGACGCGATTGAAGCAGTACCGTAACATATGGACGGTTGTGTAGCCAGACCATGTAGGCGTTTTGTTGGAATTCTAAACAAAAATGTCTAGCGTTTTTCTGTGTGTGTATCCATGGTTCAATATTGACATGGTTCTCAATCAGTCTAATACAATGCCTGCCGCTGTATTTAAACAATTGACCACCATATTTGAACAATTCTTGATTTCTACCAATGACAGAGAGTTCGATGAAGATCGTTTCGCAATGGCCATCACAGCACAATAGTGAATGTTGTTTCGTATTGAAAAGGCAATATTTACCGCTGTAGCAATACAATGGAAACGCATGCAACGAAGAGTTTGCCAATTGGTATGTACTGGAACTTTCAGAAAAGCAAATACTGAACTATTTGCGAGTAAAATTTAATTGCTTATAACATCTTGAAGCGGGTACTAAAACGTATATCGTTTACAATTACGCAATGTAGAGAATTACAAAACATGGATGAAACTATGAAGACAACTCACACACCTAAAATTCCAAGAAAATAAAAGTACAATGTACAGGATGAAGTGAACTACGTAGCATATCAATTAATAAGAAATTTTTTTTTTAATTACGCAGAATTTAGTACGAACAAATTACATTAAAAAATTATGTTTAATTATGTCACTGAAATATTTTTCAAATATTATTTGAATTTGTTTTTTAACAAGTCGAACATTGTTTTGCACAATTCATAGTAAATACGTTAATATTTTTACCTTCCTCATTAATTATTTTTAATCAGCACACATTTCCGTCGGATTTTCCAGACTCTCTTTCTTTATTCCGGGGCTCTTACTCCCGTAAAGAACGCATACCTAGATTAGACAATTCTCTCTATAATTTGATGGGTCTGGGATGGACGGTTCCGGGATCAGTCAGAATCCATCTTAAAAGAATCGATAATTACGTATAAAACTATATAACAGATTTTAACACACTAATGGTAGTCTGCTTCCATATAATTATGATTTTACGAGACTAAAAAAGAGATATTGAATTTTTTTACGTTACAGTGTAAGCTAACAGAATCTATTTTGAGATAATAGAACATGTGAATTGGAGGTAAAGAAATTAAAGGCAGAAAGATAATACGCCTACGTAGAATATGGATACAGTCTCACGTGTTCAACACTAGCGTTTTACTTGGTTTCGAAGCTGGTTTATTTAAATTTTAGTGTTATTATGTGTGAATAAGGTACGCCTAGATTTGTTTGTTTCAATAAGTTGCATGTAGCATACTTAAGATTAGTGAATAATGATAAATTTACCGACATCACAAATGAATAAACCTTTTGGAATAAAATACCGTTTATATCGTAATATCGAAACAGGTTACAAAACATTTCCTACATAAACGTATATAGAATAAATCAGAAGATAGTTAAAAGTAAACAGTGGTAGTGTAAAAGATAAACCACAAATACGAAAGTATTAGGCCTACTTTTCTGATTTGAACTAAATTCAAGTCACTAATTTAAACTCGAATCAAATTGGAATCCGTATAAAACACCTCACAATATTTAAAACACTAATTTAGAAGTAATTGGTATATACGTATATCATAAACACCATTGGTAATTCGGCAACCAACAAAATCGGAAAATAGTAATCACCAGGCTGATCACAAAGACTTCTCCTGGCTACCTATTATTATGGTTCACAACAAGCATAAAACGTAATGATTTAGCGTCTCTTAACAAGATAACAATATTTGGCGGTTCTTTAAACTGGTATTAATTTTAAATAGGACATAGTGCGCGCTCACGGACACAGACATTCTCATTTATGTGACCAAAGCTTAGTATTTAGGAACATAATATAAACAAACAGTAGTTACATAATTGAATCCTCCAGTGTGCATCTTTATAGTGTCAGTCAGATATACCTCATCAGTCAGAGAGGACGACACATTAAAGCGCTTATGTAGTTGTATTAATAAATTAAAAGTTCAATGAACTGCAGCCTTGACGTTCAGCAACAACAACGAGCATCCACAATTTCAGAGATATTGTTACGATGCTCTCACAGATTGCCGTCTTGTACAGTGGAAACAGAATAACCGACGTAGGATGATGCTCCTAATTACACGCTTTAATTAAAAACAAACAATTATAAACCATCAAAGCCACTTTTATACAATAATTCATGTTAAACATGTTCAGCACACAACGGTTAATGTGAGATCATTACAGTTTTGCAATAACTGACACGATAATCACTTCCACTGGACCGCACCAATCACTTCGACTGGCATTTGTAATATACCCAGGTATAATTACACTGGATTCGGTCGCTCCAATATCCAGTAGGCCGCATTGCGTTGTAGTGACACAGCAGCCCTGGATGCCGTTAGAATAGTCAAGAAACGTGTGGTCGAAACACCTCGAATTTTATAGAGCCTTAGGTATTCTGCCACGTCTGGAACAGCTTCTTGCGTTGCCGCATGCCAAGAGTCAATTAGGCGCTTTTGTTATTCTTTGGAGCAACGTAGCAGTATCTTTAGTATGCCAATCACAATTTCCATTTTCTGCATTTATAAACATTTATAAACAAACAACTTCAACGCCAGTGTTACTAAATTAATAGTACCTATGAACACAAACAAAAATAGTACATTAGATAGAATGATGGCAAGATAAACAGGGAACGATAGAGAAATTAGTAAACGAGGGATAGATGAGAAAAACAGGAGGGAAAAATGAGTACTATAATAAAATATTTAATTAAATCACTTGCAATTCAGTCAAACGAGTTTAAAACTATGTATTACCAGTTGGTTATCGGAAAACATTATTAGTTTAAATCAACAAATTTTGTAATTTTATAGCAAAGACTACTACAAATAGCATACGACTTAAATGCAAAAAGTAAAGTATGTTATGTGTGACTACAAAACAATTCTAGTAGGTGTTTTAGGCTGTTAAACCCGTTCGTTAAACTATCGACGGGCATGTTAATATCGCCGTTCAAAACATTTATTAAAATAACAGTTTAAGTAAAAGTATAATATTAATTCCTTCTATTTCAAAATATACTTTATCGCTTTACAGTTAACATCTGTAGTACACTTTTTATTTTAATAACTAATAATGCAACAATAGATTTTTATCAGTGCAAATAGCTATAAATTATTATTTATTAATCTCCAGGGGTCGTATCCAAGGTGGGTATGAGACGAAAGTAAAAGTACTTACTTTGTATATAAGATGATAGTGTAAGTTTTGAATTTGAAGATTAGCACTAATATTAAAATTTAAATAGTAAATATTCTTAATTGCAATGTATACATACCAATACATTATCATAAAGGAAATTACTGAAAAATCGCCAAATTATTATGTAGTTTTTATACTTTTGTCCTAATACCTAGCAACAGTTAAACATCACTAAATATCTTTAAAAAAAATTACTTGAAACTATTTAGAAACACATTTACATTAATTCTAGTTTGTACTTACTTGACATTTTATATATAAAGTTTGTAAAGTAAAATCCTGATTAATGTGTAACAAGTTTACAAAAATATTTTACGAATCGATATCTTACATGTCATTATTATATAGTCTGTGCCGGAAATTAAATTTGTTCTTTTCAAGCTGTACGTTTGTACGTTTTAACTTAAATAAAATGTACGTCGTTCCATTAAATTATTTTATACGTAGGCCTACGTGTGCGCGTACTTATGTGCAGACCTCAAAACTGTATGGCTACACTGTATGGGTACACTTACAAGATTGTGATATATACTGGTACTGTTCAATTCATTTTCTGGCGACCTCAACATACTTATCAACTTTAGTTTATTATACGTGTGTGGTTATTTTAAATTTTAGGAGTTCGTATATTCCGTGAGAATATCTATAGGCTAAGTCTCCTCCTTATGTTACCTGTACTCTGGTACTTCACACTAAGTTACTAAGCTGTCGATATACACGTTAAACCTCGTTAATTAAAGCAGTTCCATGAAATTACGCTGTAAATACTTTCAGACAGATTTAATCGAGACAGTAACAAATTTAATAACGGGAACACGCCACGCACCGCTCGGCAGCGACATCACTGAATTACGTCACACTGTAATTAAATTCGCATACTTTGAATTAATCATTTTGTAACTACGTATAACTTTCCTGACTAACGTGAATTAATTCAAACATAAATTGCTTGTTGCAAATTGTTAATCTGTTGATGGTATTATTTTTGGGAAAAAGATGCCATATATATTCCACTTAAATATTAAAGGTGAAGTGTGCTTTATTTTGTTATAAAACATATGATTCTTTATTATTCTTTAGGTCATAATTTTATTATGGTGTATAGGGGTACATATTTTACTTGCATTATTTTACAAGGGAGTATAACTTATACTCAAATATTCATTACGCATATCAATACGAATACCCATTTCATAAGAATACATTAACTTAGAGAAAATACTATCGGCCTACTCCGCGAATACTTGGATTCTTACAAATGCATTACTCTTTTATTTTATATTTTGATAATAATAGTCGGGCAAACAGATTTGTCCAGAACATAGATATGTGTTTCTTAGTCTGACAAACAGTCTAAAATAAATTGATGAAAATGGTAAATATCGAAAAGCGTTTGTTTTACGCATGTCTTTGTTACGCAAAATGAAGAGTTATCTTAGTACAGTAATAGGAAAAGAGTTATCCTTCTCGTAATCTTTGAACTACCGAATAGTCCACCTTACTTGTCGGTTAATATTTTGGCTATTATAGGCCTTATTATAGTAACAAAATTATGAGATACATATGCAATATTTTTCGGCAGTAGAGCAAGTAGACACGAATTATTTTATTTAAAAAGGAAATTTTTTGCAATGATTTTCGTTCAATTTATGTGTACATAAGTTAGAAGCAACTTTGAAGGTAACTTTTATATGTGACCTTTGATAGATTGACTAATATACGACGGCTATTTAAATCTGTTTACCTGTAAAAAAAGTTACAATCATGGGTAACAGATATAGCCTTACCGGGTTACGTGCATCATAAGCTTCTCATTCTCTCTTGTTGAATTTATATACTTCTACTTTGTTAAAATTAAATCATATTGATAACAATTATATACTACGAGAATGCCAATTTATGGTGTGAACCAAATTTCGCAATTGATTAGCTTATGAGGTCATAGCAAAAGGCCTATATCATAAATCATTAAAAACTGTATACAAATTATTTTTCTATAAACAGGAAACTCGAGACTTGAAATTAAGTAAAATTATAAATCCTTAAATTTTTAGTGACCGTCATTCAATCAATGATTTAGTGGATGGTTAGTGAGGATCGGTCAATAATACAAATTTTAGATATTTTGCGTCGACGTTTCGACACTATTTATTGTCATCTTCAGGAACTGTTTATGAAATACAATAGAAATATCAAACATTGAAACCCCCCTTTTATTTTTCTAAGTTTTGTAAATTTTTTTTGAATTTTATTTAATTTTATTTTTCTTAAGTTTTTTTTTGTAAAAGGGGAGAGACATCATATTTAGAACTAGGTAAAGAGAAACCTAGAGGAAGCAAAAGTGTGCAAGGCCCAAATACAATTACAGACATGTCCCCCCCAGGTGAATGACAGGACTTGCAAATGAAAAACTCTTTTAACCAACAAGCGTGTGCTTTATTCAACCTGTATGATTTTACATAAATAACAAGTTCGTGGTTGTGTGAGCACACCATTTAAGGCAGAATTATATATATCTATGTATTTCCATTAATTCATAATGTCACAAAGTAAGTGAATTGATATTACTAATTGCAAAAATTTCTGCCTGATCATGTATGAGTCAAAGTTGGTAATAATCTCATTCATAAAGCAATACTAATCTATCAGTGTTGTATAATATCAATTAGGCTAGCCTGTTGTCTCAGCGAGCACATTTATGGTTATTCTCTTGTTTTAAATCAGTTACATATTCCCCAAAAATATATCTATATATATATAGTAAAATTACACACACAAACACATATACGACATGAATAACAAAACATCCCTCATTTCAACACTAACCTCCTCATAAACCCTTTCCCACAGCAGTAAATAAATGAACCCAAATATGTATAGCTAGGTACAAATATAAATGATAACGTAAATGGAATATCACAGCTCCTAAGCATAGATTTGCTAGTATATTCACAAGCATAGTTCACACCAGAGAATGTAAGTTACCGCCCCGAAACTCAACCAGCCAAACGAACCCTTAGCTTAATCATTAAGCATTAAGTATGTGTGTGAAAGAAAATCGTATCTCATCAACAGCCTCAGACAACCCCCAGCTACGTTATTAAACTCTGCCATGACCAGATGACTTGATAGCACGAGATAATTAACTCCCTAATGGTCTTAAATAGATGAAAGTTAAATCTTACAGTAAACTGCGGATGTGTGTGTATGTGTGTAACTTCTTACACATTATACAGTTATAAGATACTTCATTAGGTGTACTGTGGTAATGTTCACACATGCAATAACATGATGATCACACATAATTGAACATGAGAGTTTGTGCTAGAGTCTAATTTTCAGAACTTCACGAGTGAGCTTCTGGCGGCTTCTGTGCATTCACATGTTGTAGAGAGAGAGAAATAGATAAACAGAATTTTCCCACCTGGATAGTCCGGTGTACTTAGTTCGTATAGGCGAGGATCAGTGATGTCACAGTCATATCACCCGTCCCTGGTGCAGCTTAGCGTTGGAAAAGTTCTTGGTTCAGCTTAGCATCGAAAAGTCCTCGACTGACGGCATTGTGGCTAAAGATCGTCTCTGCTATTAGGGGGAACAGATGTTCGTTCGCCCCTGACACCCATCTCGTCCTTGGTCGAGCACCTGGACATACAATACTTGTAGAGGGTGTCATAAAGAAATTCACGCCACTTAGGCCGTCCACATTAAATACCAACACTAACTTTAAGCAGCTACAGCGCATACACACATCGCCACTAATTCAGATTAAACAGTACTAAGCTCGTCTAGCAATTATTTTCTTAATGTTTCATTGAAATATTCAAATTGATTTGCTGTGTCTATCGTTGTTATTAATTACATCAAAACAGCTGAGTGCAAGATACATTAACATATTCTCTATTGCAATTAACTTGACCCACGACTCTCACATTCATAATTTAATTAAATATAATTTAATTTGATTTTGTAACAGCGTTAATGCCCAGATTAAAAAACTGCTCTATACGCACACACACACACAGGCATAACTCATAATGAAAGCTGAAACGCAAAATATATTTGGGGTTAGAATATTTTCAGAACCCACAGACTTGCACGTACCTGGAGCAACACTTTATCTAGCCTATCATAGTGATAGGTACGGAAGTCCTGGTTAGAAGTTCGCCGCCAGCCGAGACCAGATGAACAGCTTGGAGGATGAAGCAGAAATGAGAGCGAATCAACGTTTCGCTCCAGCCAAGTAACCTCCGAAAGCAGGAATGTACAGACACACAGCTGGCTGGCAGCGCCAGCTATATTGCGTAGCCACACAACCTTTTGTGTGTATAACCGACCGACAACAAACAATCTTAACAGAGTGGCAGTGCGTGACGTCAGCGGCGCTCGTTTTTAAAATACTAATAATCTAATACGTTGCCGAAGCCAGTTCGGCACACCCTCACCCCAAAAGGGCAACATGGTTGACCCAAAACAAACAAGTCCTCAAGCACGACGGCTGCGGGAAACCTGGAAAATCTCAGATTCTAAAACCGCTCTTGGTGAGTTCAGTAACACAGGAAAACGAAAAAGCAGAAGGAAGAGGTGTGAGTCAGTGAATGTGTGTCTGAAAGAGAAGGTGTAAGTGTGAGTCCTGCATGCTCGCCGGGCCCTGGTCCGCATGCAGATAGAAGAGACAGAAAAGAACAGAAGAAAGAGAAGAATCGCAGGCGCTGCTCTGAGTACCGACCACCAAGGCCTCCCATATCAACAACTGAGACCCAGGACCACTAACACAATATTCCTTTCCCAGGACTGAAAATCTCCACTTCCCTGCGACCATCCCCCACGCGCGTCCTCTCCTCCATGCCAAACTCTCGGGACCGCCCCAGCACGTCACCATCTCCGGTGACCACCACCTAACACTCCTGGTACTCACATATTCACGCCCGAAGGCTAACAAGGTGCTACAACCTTGATATGGGAGTACCATTTCTACAACCGTCCAGCTCGTGGACCGACCAGCCGTGTGCAGCAAAACAAGGCATTATCAATCCTTGACACACGACTGGCCCACATCCCTACACTAGGGCGGACGGAGCCGATTAGCAAGGCCGAGAAGACCGCATTGAGGGCACGCGAACATCAATCTCCACTTTATAATAGTTATCTCTCTATCTAAGGAGGAGGGGGGGTAACTTCTCTGCGGACAGCCAACACTCAGCCATACAACCGACGCCCAAACAACGCTGGGGACATCAACCCGGAATGCGGCATGGTTCGGGCCAAACACTAATCCACATTGAAAAACTGACCTACATTTTATATCACTCGAACAGCTGATCAGACAGAAAACAAATAAACTGGTCTTTGAATTTAGCCGGATATAACGATACACAATCTATCAGATAAGCAGGCAGCAAGGCTTGAAACACTGCTACAGCTGCGGCTATCAGCTGGCCAAAGGTTATCTTTCGGATCAGTTTGTATCACTGTTCAAAACTATTGCATCGATTCTGGTTTAATATTTAATTCACTCTTTCTAACATCTATTGTCTTTAGTGCAGTTAGCGTTAAAATTCCCGTTTTAAAAAAACAAGGTCCCCCAAAAAAAAATCCTAACTCAAATTCATCTGAATTCCTTCTTCATTTGGAACGCCCCTCTTACTACTTAAATTCGCTCAGTGTCCACCAGAATTTTACAATTTACAACATACATCACAGACAACAATTTAACACCAACACATAAGGAAGAACTTGATCATTCAAGTGGCTCCAGAATACTCTAGCGATACGACGAGATGGGTGTCATAAAAGCAGAGAAACAGCCATGCAAAATGCCCAGAAGAGAACACAACACAAAAAAATCAAACTAACTCACTAAATACAACACACAAGTACACATAAAATTCGATATAATCGAAAATATAAAGTATCACATCCATGCCCCTTGTCGGACCATAACCGCATTCAAAATACGATACCGCAACGCAACGCCCTCAATAAACAATTACCATATAACTGGGATGCCACCAAACACGTTGTCTAATCCAAGAGACAAGTCATAATCAAACTCAACAAGTACCGACGGCCCTCATCATGTCCAGACTCCGTATGGGCTCCAGGGTATGTGCAAGTGCAACCAATCAGCACACATTCATTAAAACAAATTAATCACATTCTCATAACCCCTTTTCAAAATTCATCTCGCACTCAACATCACAAAATAATCACTTAGACACTAACACATATTAAATTATTTTAAACTTCATTAACCCCCTATTCATTTTATAAAATGTGCTCTTTGTTTTTTTTTTTTGGTCGTTCATTCGGTTAATTTATTACACTATCATTAAGTTTTCTTACAACACTTGGATTCTAATCAAAAATAATTTGAAGTAATTTGCAAATCCTAACACCAGCTGACACGTCTGTAGCCACACTAAGTTTCATTTAAGAAAATAAATATAAGTCCCCAGATTCTAAAATTTCTCAAGTTCAACAGAGAAAATAAGGCAGAAATCATACCTACTATCCATCCAGAATCATAAAAACCACGCTCTGAACTAACATTTGAAACCCCCCTTTTATTTTTCTAAGTTTTGTAAATTTTTTTTGAATTTTATTTAATTTTATTTTTCTTAAGTTTTATTTTGTAAAAGGGGAGAGACATCATATTTAGAACTAGGTAAAGAGAAACCTAGAGGAAGCAAAAGTGTGCAAGGCCCAAATACAATTACAGACATGTCCCCCCCAGGTGAATGACAGGACTTGCAAATGAAAAACTCTTTTAACCAACAAGCGTGTGCTTTATTCAACCTGTAAGATTTTACATAAATAACAAGTTCGTGATTGTGTGAGCACACCATTTAAGGCAGAATTATATATATCTATGTATTTCCATTAATTCATAATGTCACAAAGTAAGTGAATTGATATTACTAATTGCAAAAATTTCTGCCTGATCATGTATGAGTCAAAGTTGGTAATAATCTCATTCATAAAGCAATACTAATCTATCAGTGTTGTATAATATCAATTAGGCTAGCCTGTTGTCTCAGCGAGCACATTTATGGTTATTCTCTTGTTTTAAATCAGTTACATATTCCCCAAAAATATATCTATATATATATATAGTAAAATTACACACACAAACACATATACGACATGAATAACAAAACATCCCTCATTTCAACACTAACCTCCTCATAAACCCTTTCCCACAGCAGTAAATAAATGAACCCAAATATGTATAGCTAGGTACAAATATAAATGATAACGTAAATGGAATATCACAGCTCCTAAGCATAGATTTGCTAGTATATTCACAAGCATAGTTCACACCAGAGAATGTAAGTTACCGCCCCGAAACTCAACCAGCCAAACGAACCCTTAGCTTAATCATTAAGCATTAAGTATGTGTGTGAAAGAAAATCGTATCTCATCAACAGCCTCAGACAACCCCCAGCTACGTTATTAAACTCTGCCATGACCAGATGACTTGATAGCACGAGATAATTAACTCCCTAATGGTCTTAATTAGATGAAAGTTAGATCTTACAGTAAACTGCGGATGTGTGTGTATGTGTGTAACTTCTTACACATTATACAGTTATAAGATACTTCATTAGGTGTACTGTGGTAATGTTCACACATGCAATAACATGATGATCACACATAATTGAACATGAGAGTTTGTGCTAGAGTCTAATTTTCAGAACTTCACGAGTGAGCTTCTGGCGGCTTCTGTGCATTCACATGTTGTAGAGAGAGAGAAATAGATAAACAGAATTTTCCCACCTGGATAGTCCGGTGTACTTAGTTCGTATAGGCGAGGATCAGTGATGTCACAGTCATATCACCCGTCCCTGGTGCAGCTTAGCGTTGGAAAAGTTCTTGGTTCAGCTTAGCATCGAAAAGTCCTCGACTGACGGCATTGTGGCTAAAGATCGTCTCTGCTATTAGGGGGAACAGATGTTCGTTCGCCCCTGACACCCATCTCGTCCTTGGTCGAGCACCTGGACATACAATACTTGTAGAGGGTGTCATAAAGAAATTCACGCCACTTAGGCCGTCCACATTAAATACCAACACTAACTTTAAGCAGCTACAGCGCATACACACATCGCCACTAATTCAGATTAAACAGTACTAAGCTCGTCTAGCAATTATTTTCTTAATGTTTCATTGAAATATTCAAATTGATTTGCTGTGTCTATCGTTGTTATTAATTACATCAAAACAGCTGAGTGCAAGATACATTAACATATTCTCTATTGCAATTAACTTGACCCACGACTCTCACATTCATAATTTAATTAAATATAATTTAATTTGATTTTGTAACAGCGTTAATGCCCAGATTAAAAAACTGCTCTATACGCACACACACACACAGGCATAACTCATAATGAAAGCTGAAACGCAAAATATATTTGGGGTTAGAATATTTTCAGAACCCACAGACTTGCACGTACCTGGAGCAACACTTTATCTAGCCTATCATAGTGATAGGTACGGAAGTCCTGGTTAGAAGTTCGCCGCCAGCCGAGACCAGATGAACAGCTTGGAGGATGAAGCAGAAATGAGAGCGAATCAACGTTTCGCTCCAGCCAAGTAACCTCCGAAAGCAGGAATGTACAGACACACAGCTGGCTGGCAGCGCCAGCTATATTGCGTAGCCACACAACCTTTTGTGTGTATAACCGACCGACAACAAACAATCTTAACAGAGTGGCAGTGCGTGACGTCAGCGGCGCTCGTTTTTAAAATACTAATAATCTAATACGTTGCCGAAGCCAGTTCGGCACACCCTCACCCCAAAAGGGCAACATGGTTGACCCAAAACAAACAAGTCCTCAAGCACGACGGCTGCGGGAAACCTGGAAAATCTCAGATTCTAAAACCGCTCTTGGTGAGTTCAGTAACACAGGAAAACGAAAAAGCAGAAGGAAGAGGTGTGAGTCAGTGAATGTGTGTCTGAAAGAGAAGGTGTAAGTGTGAGTCCTGCATGCTCGCCGGGCCCTGGTCCGCATGCAGATAGAAGAGACAGAAAAGAACAGAAGAAAGAGAAGAATCGCAGGCGCTGCTCTGAGTACCGACCACCAAGGCCTCCCATATCAACAACTGAGACCCAGGACCACTAACACAATATTCCTTTCCCAGGACTGAAAATCTCCACTTCCCTGCGACCATCCCCCACGCGCGTCCTCTCCTCCATGCCAAACTCTCGGGACCGCCCCAGCACGTCACCATCTCCGGTGACCACCACCTAACACTCCTGGTACTCACATATTCACGCCCGAAGGCTAACAAGGTGCTACAACCTTGATATGGGAGTACCATTTCTACAACCGCCCAGCTCGTGGACCGACCAGCCGTGTGCAGCAAAACAAGGCATTATCAATCCTTGACACACGACTGGCCCACATCCCTACACTAGGGCGGACGGAGCCGATTAGCAAGGCCGAGAAGACCGCATTGAGGGCACGCGAACATCAATCTCCACTTTATAATAGTTATCTCTCTATCTAAGGAGGAGGGGGGGTAACTTCTCTGCGGACAGCCAACACTCAGCCATACAACCGACGCCCAAACAACGCTGGGGACATCAACCCGGAATGCGGCATGGTTCGGGCCAAACACTAATCCACATTGAAAAACTGACCTACATTTTATATCACTCGAACAGCTGATCAGACAGAAAACAAATAAACTGGTCTTTGAATTTAGCCGGATATAACGATACACAATCTATCAGATAAGCAGGCAGCAAGGCTTGAAACACTGCTACAGCTGCGGCTATCAGCTGGCCAAAGGTTATCTTTCGGATCAGTTTGTATCACTGTTCAAAACTATTGCATCGATTCTGGTTTAATATTTAATTCACTCTTTCTAACATCTATTGTCTTTAGTGCAGTTAGCGTTAAAATTCCCGTTTTAAAAAAACAAGGTCCCCCAAAAAAAAATCCTAACTCAAATTCATCTGAATTCCTTCTTCATTTGGAACGCCCCTCTTACTACTTAAATTCGCTCAGTGTCCACCAGAATTTTACAATTTACAACATACATCACAGACAACAATTTAACACCAACACATAAGGAAGAACTTGATCATTCAAGTGGCTCCAGAATACTCTAGCGATACGACGAGATGGGTGTCATAAAAGCAGAGAAACAGCCATGCAAAATGCCCAGAAGAGAACACAACACAAAAAAATCAAACTAACTCACTAAATACAACACACAAGTACACATAAAATTCGATATAATCGAAAATATAAAGTATCACATCCATGCCCCTTGTCGGACCATAACCGCATTCAAAATACGATACCGCAACGCAACGCCCTCAATAAACAATTACCATATAACTGGGATGCCACCAAACACGTTGTCTAATCCAAGAGACAAGTCATAATCAAACTCAACAAGTACCGACGGCCCTCATCATGTCCAGACTCCGTATGGGCTCCAGGGTATGTGCAAGTGCAACCAATCAGCACACATTCATTAAAACAAATTAATCACATTCTCATAACCCCTTTTCAAAATTCATCTCGCACTCAACATCACAAAATAATCACTTAGACACTAACACATATTAAATTATTTTAAACTTCATTAACCCCCTATTCATTTTATAAAATGTGCTCTTTGTTTTTTTTTTTTGGTCGTTCATTCGGTTAATTTATTACACTATCATTAAGTTTTCTTACAACACTTGGATTCTAATCAAAAATAATTTGAAGTAATTTGCAAATCCTAACACCAGCTGACACGTCTGTAGCCACACTAAGTTTCATTTAAGAAAATAAATATAAGTCCCCAGATTCTAAAATTTCTCAAGTTCAACAGAGAAAATAAGGCAGAAATCATACCTACTATCCATCCAGAATCATAAAAACCACGCTCTGAACTAACATTTGAAACCCCCCTTTTATTTTTCTAAGTTTTGTAAATTTTTTTTGAATTTTATTTAATTTTATTTTTCTTAAGTTTTATTTTGTAAAAGGGGAGAGACATCATATTTAGAACTAGGTAAAGAGAAACCTAGAGGAAGCAAAAGTGTGCAAGGCCCAAATACAATTACAGACATGTCCCCCCCAGGTGAATGACAGGACTTGCAAATGAAAAACTCTTTTAACCAACAAGCGTGTGCTTTATTCAACCTGTAAGATTTTACATAAATAACAAGTTCGTGATTGTGTGAGCACACCATTTAAGGCAGAATTATATATATCTATGTATTTCCATTAATTCATAATGTCACAAAGTAAGTGAATTGATATTACTAATTGCAAAAATTTCTGCCTGATCATGTATGAGTCAAAGTTGGTAATAATCTCATTCATAAAGCAATACTAATCTATCAGTGTTGTATAATATCAATTAGGCTAGCCTGTTGTCTCAGCGAGCACATTTATGGTTATTCTCTTGTTTTAAATCAGTTACATATTCCCCAAAAATATATCTATATATATATATAGTAAAATTACACACACAAACACATATACGACATGAATAACAAAACATCCCTCATTTCAACACTAACCTCCTCATAAACCCTTTCCCACAGCAGTAAATAAATGAACCCAAATATGTATAGCTAGGTACAAATATAAATGATAACGTAAATGGAATATCACAGCTCCTAAGCATAGATTTGCTAGTATATTCACAAGCATAGTTCACACCAGAGAATGTAAGTTACCGCCCCGAAACTCAACCAGCCAAACGAACCCTTAGCTTAATCATTAAGCATTAAGTATGTGTGTGAAAGAAAATCGTATCTCATCAACAGCCTCAGACAACCCCCAGCTACGTTATTAAACTCTGCCATGACCAGATGACTTGATAGCACGAGATAATTAACTCCCTAATGGTCTTAATTAGATGAAAGTTAGATCTTACAGTAAACTGCGGATGTGTGTGTATGTGTGTAACTTCTTACACATTATACAGTTATAAGATACTTCATTAGGTGTACTGTGGTAATGTTCACACATGCAATAACATGATGATCACACATAATTGAACATGAGAGTTTGTGCTAGAGTCTAATTTTCAGAACTTCACGAGTGAGCTTCTGGCGGCTTCTGTGCATTCACATGTTGTAGAGAGAGAGAAATAGATAAACAGAATTTTCCCACCTGGATAGTCCGGTGTACTTAGTTCGTATAGGCGAGGATAAGTGATGTCACAGTCATATCACCCGTCCCTGGTGCAGCTTAGCGTTGGAAAAGTTCTTGGTTCAGCTTAGCATCGAAAAGTCCTCGACTGACGGCATTGTGGCTAAAGATCGTCTCTGCTATTAGGGGGAACAGATGTTCGTTCGCCCCTGACACCCATCTCGTCCTTGGTCGAGCACCTGGACATACAATACTTGTAGAGGGTGTCATAAAGAAATTCACGCCACTTAGGCCGTCCACATTAAATACCAACACTAACTTTAAGCAGCTACAGCGCATACACACATCGCCACTAATTCAGATTAAACAGTACTAAGCTCGTCTAGCAATTATTTTCTTAATGTTTCATTGAGATATTCAAATTGATTTGCTGTGTCTATCGTTGTTATTAATTACATCAAAACAGCTGAGTGCAAGATACATTAACATATTCTCTATTGCAATTAACTTGACCCACGACTCTCACATTCATAATTTAATTAAATATAATTTAATTTGATTTTGTAACAGCGTTAATGCCCAGATTAAAAAACTGCTCTATACGCACACACACACACACAGGCATAACTCATAATGAAAGCTGAAACGCAAAATATATTTGGGGTTAGAATATTTTCAGAACCCACAGACTTGCACGTACCTGGAGCAACACTTTATCTAGCCTATCATAGTGATAGGTACGGAAGTCCTGGTTAGAAGTTCGCCGCCAGCCGAGACCAGATGAACAGCTTGGAGGATGAAGCAGAAATGAGAGCGAATCAACGTTTCGCTCCAGCCAAGTAACCTCCGAAAGCAGGAATGTACAGACACACAGCTGGCTGGCAGCGCCAGCTATATTGCGTAGCCACACAACCTTTTGTGTGTATAACCGACCGACAACAAACAATCTTAACAGAGTGGCAGCGCGTGACGTCAGCGGCGCTCGTTTTTAAAATACTAATAATCTAATACGTTGCCGAAGCCAGTTCGGCACACCCTCACCCCAAAAGGGCAACATGGTTGACCCAAAACAAACAAGTCCTCAAGCACGACGGCTGCGGGAAACCTGGAAAATCTCAGATTCTAAAACCGCTCTTGGTGAGTTCAGTAACACAGGAAAACGAAAAAGCAGAAGGAAGAGGTGTGAGTCAGTGAATGTGTGTCTGAAAGAGAAGGTGTAAGTGTGAGTCCTGCATGCTCGCCGGGCCCTGGTCCGCATGCAGATAGAAGAGACAGAAAAGAACAGAAGAAAGAGAAGAATCGCAGGCGCTGCTCTGAGTACCGACCACCAAGGCCTCCCAAATCAACAACTGAGACCCAGGACCACTAACACAATATTCCTTTCCCAGGACTGAAAATCTCCACTTCCCTGCGACCATCCCCCACGCGCGTCCTCTCCTCCATGCCAAACTCTCGGGACCGCCCCAACACGTCACCATCTCCGGTGACCACCACCTAACCCTCCTGGTACTCACATATTCACGCCCGAAGGCTAACAAGGTGCTACAACCTTGATATGGGAGTACCATTTCTACAACCGTCCAGCTCGTGGACCGACCAGCCGTGTGCAGCAAAACAAGGCATTATCAATCCTTGACACACGACTGGCCCACATCCCTACACTAGGGCGGACGGAGCCGATTAGCAAGGCCGAGAAGACCGCATTGAGGGCACGCGAACATCAATCTCCACTTTATAATAGTTATCTCTCTATCTAAGGAGGAGGGGGGGGTAACTTCCCTGCGGACAGCCAACACTCAGCCATACAACCGACGCCCAAACAACGCTGGGGACATCAACCCGGAATGCGGCATGGTTCGGGCCAAACACTAATCCACATTGAAAAACTGACCTACATTTTATATCACTCGAACAGCTGATCAGACAGAAAACAAATAAACTGGTCTTTGAATTTAGCCGGATATAACGATACACAATCTATCAGATAAGCAGGCAGCAAGGCTTGAAACACTGCTACAGCTGCGGCTATCAGCTGGCCAAAGGTTATCTTTCGGATCAGTTTGTATCACTGTTCAAAACTATTGCATCGATTCTGGTTTAATATTTAATTCATTCTTTCTAACATCTATTGTCTTTAGTGCAGTTAGCGTTAAAATTCCCGTTTTAAAAAACAAGGTCCCCCAAAAAAAAATCCTAACTCAAATTCATCTGAATTCCTTCTTCATTTGGAACGCCCCTCTTACTACTTAAATTCGCTCAGTGTCCACCAGAATTTTACAATTTACAACATACATCACAGACAACAATTTAACACCAACACATAAGGAAGAACTTGATCATTCAAGTGGCTCCAGAATACTCTAGCGATACGACGAGATGGGTGTCATAAAAGCAGAGAAACAGCCATGCAAAATGCCCAGAAGAGAACACAACACAAAAAAATCAAACTAACTCACTAAATACAACACACAAGTACACATAAAATTCGATATAATCGAAAATATAAAGTATCACATCCATGCCCCTGGTCGGACCATAACCGCATTCAAAATACGATACCGCAACGCAACGCCCTCAATAAACAATTACCATATAACTGGGATGCCACCAAACACGTTGTCTAATCCAAGAGACAAGTCATAATCAAACTCAACAAGTACCGACGGCCCTCATCATGTCCAGACTCCGTATGAGCTCCAGGGTATGTGCAAGTGCAACCAATCAGCACACATTCATTAAAACAAATTAATCACATTCTCATAACCCCTTTTCAAAATTCATCTCGCACTCAACATCACAAAATAATCACTTAGACACTAACACATATTAAATTATTTTAAACTTCATTAACCCCCTATTCATTTTATAAAATGTGCTCTTTGTTTTTTTTTTTTGGTCGTTCATTCTGTTAATTTATTACACTATCATTAAGTTTTCTTACAACACTTGGATTCTAATCAAAAATAATTTGAAGTAATTTGCAAGTCCTAACACCAGCTGACACGTCTGTAGCCACACTAAGTTTCATTTAAGAAAATAAATATAAGTCCCCAGATTCTAAAATTTCTCAAGTTCAACAGAGAAAATAAGGCAGAAATCATACCTACTATCCATCCAGAATCATAAAAACCACGCTCTGAACTAACATTTGAAACCCCCCTTTTATTTTTCTAAGTTTTGTAAATTTTTTTTGAATTTTATTTAATTTTATTTTTCTTAAGTTTTTTTTTTGTAAAAGGGGAGAGACATCATATTTAGAACTAGGTAAAGAGAAACCTAGAGGAAGCAAAAGTGTGCAAGGCCCAAATACAATTACAGACATGTCCCCCCCATGTGAATGACAGGACTTGCAAATGAAAAACTCTTTTAACCAACAAGCGTGTGCTTTATTCAACCTGTAAGATTTTACATAAATAACAAGTTCGTGATTGTGTGAGCACACCATTTAAGGCAGAATTATATATATCTATGTATTTCCATTAATTCATAATGTCACAAAGTAAGTGAATTGATATTACTAATTGCAAAAATTTCTGCCTGATCATGTATGAGTCAAAGTTGGTAATAATCTCATTCATAAAGCAATACTAATCTATCAGTGTTGTATAATATCAATTAGGCTAGCCTGTTGTCTCAGCGAGCACATTTATGGTTATTCTCTTGTTTTAAATCAGTTACATATTCCCCAAAAATATATCTATATATATATATAGTAAAATTACACACACAAACACATATACGACATGAATAACAAAACATCCCTCATTTCAACACTAACCTCCTCATAAACCCTTTCCCACAGCAGTAAATAAATGAACCCAAATATGTATAGCTAGGTACAAATATAAATGATAACGTAAATGGAATATCACAGCTCCTAAGCATAGATTTGCTAGTATATTCACAAGCATAGTTCACACCAGAGAATGTAAGTTACCGCCCCGAAACTCAACCAGCCAAACGAACCCTTAGCTTAATCATTAAGCATTAAGTATGTGTGTGAAAGAAAATCGTATCTCATCAACAGCCTCAGACAACCCCCAGCTACGTTATTAAACTCTGCCATGACCAGATGACTTGATAGCACGAGATAATTAACTCCCTAATGGTCTTAATTAGATGAAAGTTAGATCTTACAGTAAACTGCGGATGTGTGTGTATGTGTGTAACTTCTTACACATTATACAGTTATAAGATACTTCATTAGGTGTACTGTGGTAATGTTCACACATGCAATAACATGATGATCACACATAATTGAACATGAGAGTTTGTGCTAGAGTCTAATTTTCAGAACTTCACGAGTGAGCTTCTGGCGGCTTCTGTGCATTCACATGTTGTAGAGAGAGAGAAATAGATAAACAGAATTTTCCCACCTGGATAGTCCGGTGTACTTAGTTCGTATAGGCGAGGATCAGTGATGTCACAGTCATATCACCCGTCCCTGGTGCAGCTTAGCGTTGGAAAAGTTCTTGGTTCAGCTTAGCATCGAAAAGTCCTCGACTGACGGCATTGTGGCTAAAGATCGTCTCTGCTATTAGGGGGAACAGATGTTCGTTCGCCCCTGACACCCATCTCGTCCTTGGTCGAGCACCTGGACATACAATACTTGTAGAGGGTGTCATAAAGAAATTCACGCCACTTAGGCCGTCCACATTAAATACCAACACTAACTTTAAGCAGCTACAGCGCATACACACATCGCCACTAATTCAGATTAAACAGTACTAAGCTCGTCTAGCAATTATTTTCTTAATGTTTCATTGAGATATTCAAATTGATTTGCTGTGTCTATCGTTGTTATTAATTACATCAAAACAGCTGAGTGCAAGATACATTAACATATTCTCTATTGCAATTAACTTGACCCACGACTCTCACATTCATAATTTAATTAAATATAATTTAATTTGATTTTGTAACAGCGTTAATGCCCAGATTAAAAAACTGCTCTATACGCACACACACACACAGGCATAACTCATAATGAAAGCTGAAACGCAAAATATATTTGGGGTTAGAATATTTTCAGAACCCACAAACTTGCACGTACCTGGAGCAACACTTTATCTAGCCTATCATAGTGATAGGTACGGAAGTCCTGGTTAGAAGTTCGCCGCCAGCCGAGACCAGATGAACAGCTTGGAGGATGAAGCAGAAATGAGAGCGAATCAACGTTTCGCTCCAGCCAAGTAACCTCCGAAAGCAGGAATGTACAGACACACAGCTGGCTGGCAGCGCCAGCTATATTGCGTAGCCACACAACCTTTTGTGTGTATAACCGACCGACAACAAACAATCTTAACAGAGTGGCAGCGCGTGACGTCAGCGGCGCTCGTTTTTAAAATACTAATAATCTAATACGTTGCCGAAGCCAGTTCGGCACACCCTCACCCCAAAAGGGCAACATGGTTGACCCAAAACAAACAAGTCCTCAAGCACGACGGCTGCGGGAAACCTGGAAAATCTCAGATTCTAAAACCGCTCTTGGTGAGTTCAGTAACACAGGAAAACGAAAAAGCAGAAGGAAGAGGTGTGAGTCAGTGAATGTGTGTCTGAAAGAGAAGGTGTAAGTGTGAGTCCTGCATGCTCGCCGGGCCCTGGTCCGCATGCAGATAGAAGAGACAGAAAAGAACAGAAGAAAGAGAAGAATCGCAGGCGCTGCTCTGAGTACCGACCACCAAGGCCTCCCAAATCAACAACTGAGACCCAGGACCACTAACACAATATTCCTTTCCCAGGACTGAAAATCTCCACTTCCCTGCGACCATCCCCCACGCGCGTCCTCTCCTCCATGCCAAACTCTCGGGACCGCCCCAACACGTCACCATCTCCGGTGACCACCACCTAACCCTCCTGGTACTCACATATTCACGCCCGAAGGCTAACAAGGTGCTACAACCTTGATATGGGAGTACCATTTCTACAACCGTCCAGCTCGTGGACCGACCAGCCGTGTGCAGCAAAACAAGGCATTATCAATCCTTGACACACGACTGGCCCACATCCCTACACTAGGGCGGACGGAGCCGTTTAGCAAGGCCGAGAAGACCGCATTGAGGGCACGCGAACATCAATCTCCACTTTATAATAGTTATCTCTCTATCTAAGGAGGAGGGGGGGGTAACTTCCCTGCGGACAGCCAACACTCAGCCATACAACCGACGCCCAAACAACGCTGGGGACATCAACCCGGAATGCGGCATGGTTCGGGCCAAACACTAATCCACATTGAAAAACTGACCTACATTTTATATCACTCGAACAGCTGATCAGACAGAAAACAAATAAACTGGTCTTTGAATTTAGCCGGATATAACGATACACAATCTATCAGATAAGCAGGCAGCAAGGCTTGAAACACTGCTACAGCTGCGGCTATCAGCTGGCCAAAGGTTATCTTTCGGATCAGTTTGTATCACTGTTCAAAACTATTGCATCGATTCTGGTTTAATATTTAATTCATTCTTTCTAACATCTATTGTCTTTAGTGCAGTTAGCGTTAAAATTCCCGTTTTAAAAAACAAGGTCCCCAAAAAAAAAATCCTAACTCAAATTCATCTGAATTCCTTCTTCATTTGGAACGCCCCTCTTACTACTTAAATTCGCTCAGTGTCCACCAGAATTTTACAATTTACAACATACATCACAGACAACAATTTAACACCAACACATAAGGAAGAACTTGATCATTCAAGTGGCTCCAGAATACTCTAGCGATACGACGAGATGGGTGTCATAAAAGCAGAGAAACAGCCATGCAAAATGCCCAGATGAGAACACAACACAAAAAAATCAAACTAACTCACTAAATACAACACACAAGTACACATAAAATTCGATATAATCGAAAATATAAAGTATCACATCCATGCCCCTGGTCGGACCATAACCGCATTCAAAATACGATACCGCAACGCAACGCCCTCAATAAACAATTACCATATAACTGGGATGCCACCAAACACGTTGTCTAATCCAAGAGACAAGTCATAATCAAACTCAACAAGTACCGACGGCCCTCATCATGTCCAGACTCCGTATGAGCTCCAGGGTATGTGCAAGTGCAACCAATCAGCACACATTCATTAAAACAAATTAATCACATTCTCATAACCCCTTTTCAAAATTCATCTCGCACTCAACATCACAAAATAATCACTTAGACACTAACACATATTAAATTATTTTAAACTTCATTAACCCCCTATTCATTTTATAAAATGTGCTCTTTGTTTTTTTTTTTTGGTCGTTCATTCTGTTAATTTATTACACTATCATTAAGTTTTCTTACAACACTTGGATTCTAATCAAAAATAATTTGAAGTAATTTGCAAGTCCTAACACCAGCTGACACGTCTGTAGCCACACTAAGTTTCATTTAAGAAAATAAATATAAGTCCCCAGATTCTAAAATTTCTCAAGTTCAACAGAGAAAATAAAGCAGAAATCATACCTACTATCCATCCAGAATCATAAAAACCACGCTCTGAACTAACATTTGAAACCCCCCTTTTATTTTTCTAAGTTTTGTAAATTTTTTTTGAATTTTATTTAATTTTATTTTTCTTAAGTTTTTTTTTGTAAAAGGGGAGAGACATCATATTTAGAACTAGGTAAAGAGAAACCTAGAGGAAGCAAAAGTGTGCAAGGCCCAAATACAATTACAGACATGTCCCCCCCATGTGAATGACAGGACTTGCAAATGAAAAACTCTTTTAACCAACAAGCGTGTGCTTTATTCAACCTGTAAGATTTTACATAAATAACAAGTTCGTGATTGTGTGAGCACACCATTTAAGGCAGAATTATATATATCTATGTATTTCCATTAATTCATAATGTCACAAAGTAAGTGAATTGATATTACTAATTGCAAAAATTTCTGCCTGATCATGTATGAGTCAAAGTTGGTAATAATCTCATTCATAAAGCAATACTAATCTATCAGTGTTGTATAATATCAATTAGGCTAGCCTGTTGTCTCAGCGAGCACATTTATGGTTATTCTCTTGTTTTAAATCAGTTACATATTCCCCAAAAATATATCTATATATATATATAGTAAAATTACACACACAAACACATATACGACATGAATAACAAAACATCCCTCATTTCAACACTAACCTCCTCATAAACCCTTTCCCACAGCAGTAAATAAATGAACCCAAATATGTATAGCTAGGTACAAATATAAATGATAACGTAAATGGAATATCACAGCTCCTAAGCATAGATTTGCTAGTATATTCACAAGCATAGTTCACACCAGAGAATGTAAGTTACCGCCCCGAAACTCAACCAGCCAAACGAACCCTTAGCTTAATCATTAAGCATTAAGTATGTGTGTGAAAGAAAATCGTATCTCATCAACAGCCTCAGACAACCCCCAGCTACGTTATTAAACTCTGCCATGACCAGATGACTTGATAGCACGAGATAATTAACTCCCTAATGGTCTTAATTAGATGAAAGTTAGATCTTACAGTAAACTGCGGATGTGTGTGTATGTGTGTAACTTCTTACACATTATACAGTTATAAGATACTTCATTAGGTGTACTGTGGTAATGTTCACACATGCAATAACATGATGATCACACATAATTGAACATGAGAGTTTGTGCTAGAGTCTAATTTTCAGAACTTCACGAGTGAGCTTCTGGCGGCTTCTGTGCATTCACATGTTGTAGAGAGAGAGAAATAGATAAACAGAATTTTCCCACCTGGATAGTCCGGTGTACTTAGTTCGTATAGGCGAGGATCAGTGATGTCACAGTCATATCACCCGTCCCTGGTGCAGCTTAGCGTTGGAAAAGTTCTTGGTTCAGCTTAGCATCGAAAAGTCCTCGACTGACGGCATTGTGGCTAAAGATCGTCTCTGCTATTAGGGGGAACAGATGTTCGTTCGCCCCTGACACCCATCTCGTCCTTGGTCGAGCACCTGGACATACAATACTTGTAGAGGGTGTCATAAAGAAATTCACGCCACTTAGGCCGTCCACATTAAATACCAACACTAACTTTAAGCAGCTACAGCGCATACACACATCGCCACTAATTCAGATTAAACAGTACTAAGCTCGTCTAGCAATTATTTTCTTAATGTTTCATTGAGATATTCAAATTGATTTGCTGTGTCTATCGTTGTTATTAATTACATCAAAACAGCTGAGTGCAAGATACATTAACATATTCTCTATTGCAATTAACTTGACCCACGACTCTCACATTCATAATTTAATTAAATATAATTTAATTTGATTTTGTAACAGCGTTAATGCCCAGATTAAAAAACTGCTCTATACGCACACACACACACAGGCATAACTCATAATGAAAGCTGAAACGCAAAATATATTTGGGGTTAGAATATTTTCAGAACCCACAGACTTGCACGTACCTGGAGCAACACTTTATCTAGCCTATCATAGTGATAGGTACGGAAGTCCTGGTTAGAAGTTCGCCGCCAGCCGAGACCAGATGAACAGCTTGGAGGATGAAGCAGAAATGAGAGCGAATCAACGTTTCGCTCCAGCCAAGTAACCTCCGAAAGCAGGAATGTACAGACACACAGCTGGCTGGCAGCGCCAGCTATATTGCGTAGCCACACAACCTTTTGTGTGTATAACCGACCGACAACAAACAATCTTAACAGAGTGGCAGTGCGTGACGTCAGCGGCGCTCGTTTTTAAAATACTAATAATCTAATACGTTGCCGAAGCCAGTTCGGCACACCCTCACCCCAAAAGGGCAACATGGTTGACCCAAAACAAACAAGTCCTCAAGCACGACGGCTGCGGGAAACCTGGAAAATCTCAGATTCTAAAACCGCTCTTGGTGAGTTCAGTAACACAGGAAAACGAAAAAGCAGAAGGAAGAGGTGTGAGTCAGTGAATGTGTGTCTGAAAGAGAAGGTGTAAGTGTGAGTCCTGCATGCTCGCCGGGCCCTGGTCCGCATGCAGATAGAAGAGACAGAAAAGAACAGAAGAAAGAGAAGAATCGCAGGCGCTGCTCTGAGTACCGACCACCAAGGCCTCCCAAATCAACAACTGAGACCCAGGACCACTAACACAATATTCCTTTCCCAGGACTGAAAATCTCCACTTCCCTGCGACCATCCCCCACGCGCGTCCTCTCCTCCATGCCAAACTCTCGGGACCGCCCCAACACGTCACCATCTCCGGTGACCACCACCTAACCCTCCTGGTACTCACATATTCACGCCCGAAGGCTAACAAGGTGCTACAACCTTGATATGGGAGTACCATTTCTACAACCGTCCAGCTCGTGGACCGACCAGCCGTGTGCAGCAAAACAAGGCATTATCAATCCTTGACACACGACTGGCCCACATCCCTACACTAGGGCGGACGGAGCCAATTAGCAAGGCCGAGAAGACCGCATTGAGGGCACGCGAACATCAATCTCCACTTTATAATAGTTATCTCTCTATCTAAGGAGGAGGGGGGGGGTAACTTCTCTGCGGACAGCCAACACTCAGCCATACAACCGACGCCCAAACAACGCTGGGGACATCAACCCGGAATGCGGCATGGTTCGGGCCAAACACTAATCCACATTGAAAAACTGACCTACATTTTATATCACTCGAACAGCTGATCAGACAGAAAACAAATAAACTGGTCTTTGAATTTAGCCGGATATAACGATACACAATCTATCAGATAAGCAGGCAGCAAGGCTTGAAACACTGCTACAGCTGCGGCTATCAGCTGGCCAAAGGTTATCTTTCGGATCAGTTTGTATCACTGTTCAAAACTATTGCATCGATTCTGGTTTAATATTTAATTCACTCTTTCTAACATCTATTGTCTTTAGTGCAGTTAGCGTTAAAATTCCCGTTTTAAAAAAACAAGGTCCCCCAAAAAAAAATCCTAACTCAAATTCATCTGAATTCCTTCTTCATTTGGAACGCCCCTCTTACTACTTAAATTCGCTCAGTGTCCACCAGAATTTTACAATTTACAACATACATCACAGACAACAATTTAACACCAACACATAAGGAAGAACTTGATCATTCAAGTGGCTCCAGAATACTCTAGCGATACGACGAGATGGGTGTCATAAAAGCAGAGAAACAGCCATGCAAAATGCCCAGAAGAGAACACAACACAAAAAAATCAAACTAACTCACTAAATACAACACACAAGTACACATAAAATTCGATATAATCGAAAATATAAAGTATCACATCCATGCCCCTGGTCGGACCATAACCGCATTCAAAATACGATACCGCAACGCAACGCCCTCAATAAACAATTACCATATAACTGGGATGCCACCAAACACGTTGTCTAATCCAAGAGACAAGTCATAATCAAACTCAACAAGTACCGACGGCCCTCATCATGTCCAGACTCCGTATGAGCTCCAGGGTATGTGCAAGTGCAACCAATCAGCACACATTCATTAAAACAAATTAATCACATTCTCATAACCCCTTTTCAAAATTCATCTCGCACTCAACATCACAAAATAATCACTTAGACACTAACACATATTAAATTATTTTAAACGTCATTAACCCCCTATTCATTTTATAAAATGTGCTCTTTGTTTTTTTTTTTTTGGTCGTTCATTCTGTTAATTTATTACACTATCATTAAGTTTTCTTACAACACTTGGATTCTAATCAAAAATAATTTGAAGTAATTTGCAAGTCCTAACACCAGCTGACACGTCTGTAGCCACACTAAGTTTCATTTAAGAAAATAAATATAAGTCCCCAGATTCTAAAATTTCTCAAGTTCAACAGAGAAAATAAGGCAGAAATCATACCTACTATCCATCCAGAATCATAAAAACCACGCTCTGAACTAACATTTGAAACCCCCCTTTTATTTTTCTAAGTTTTGTAAATTTTTTTTGAATTTTATTTAATCTTATTTTTCTTAAGTTTTTTTTTGTAAAAGGGGAGAGACATCATATTTAGAACTAGGTAAAGAGAAACCTAGAGGAAGCAAAAGTGTGCAAGGCCCAAATACAATTACAGACATGTCCCCCCCATGTGAATGACAGGACTTGCAAATGAAAAACTCTTTTAACCAACAAGCGTGTGCTTTATTCAACCTGTAAGATTTTACATAAATAACAAGTTCGTGATTGTGTGAGCACACCATTTAAGGCAGAATTATATATATCTATGTATTTCCATTAATTCATAATGTCACAAAGTAAGTGAATTGATATTACTAATTGCAAAAATTTCTGCCTGATCATGTATGAGTCAAAGTTGGTAATAATCTCATTCATAAAGCAATACTAATCTATCAGTGTTGTATAATATCAATTAGGCTAGCCTGTTGTCTCAGCGAGCACATTTATGGTTATTCTCTTGTTTTAAATCAGTTACATATTCCCCAAAAATATATCTATATATAAATATAGTAAAATTACACACACAAACACATATACGACATGAATAACAAAACATCCCTCATTTCAACACTAACCTCCTCATAAACCCTTTCCCACAGCAGTAAATAAATGAACCCAAATATGTATAGCTAGGTACAAATATAAATGATAACGTAAATGGAATATCACAGCTCCTAAGCATAGATTTGCTAGTATATTCACAAGCATAGTTCACACCAGAGAATGTAAGTTACCGCCCCGAAACTCAACCAGCCAAACGAACCCTTAGCTTAATCATTAAGCATTAAGTATGTGTGTGAAAGAAAATCGTATCTCATCAACAGCCTCAGACAACCCCCAGCTACGTTATTAAACTCTGCCATGACCAGATGACTTGATAGCACGAGATAATTAACTCCCTAATGGTCTTAATTAGATGAAAGTTAGATCTTACAGTAAACTGCGGATGTGTGTGTATGTGTGTAACTTCTTACACATTATACAGTTATAAGATACTTCATTAGGTGTACTGTGGTAATGTTCACACATGCAATAACATGATGATCACACATAATTGAACATGAGAGCTTGTGCTAGAGTCTAATTTTCAGAACTTCACGAGTGAGCTTCTGGCGGCTTCTGTGCATTCACATGTTGTAGAGAGAGAGAAATAGATAAACAGAATTTTCCCACCTGGATAGTCCGGTGTACTTAGTTCGTATAGGCGAGGATCAGTGATGTCACAGTCATATCACCCGTCCCTGGTGCAGCTTAGCGTTGGAAAAGTTCTTGGTTCAGCTTAGCATCGAAAAGTCCTCGACTGACGGCATTGTGGCTAAAGATCGTCTCTGCTATTAGGGGGAACAGATGTTCGTTCGCCCCTGACACCCATCTCGTCCTTGGTCGAGCACCTGGACATACAATACTTGTAGAGGGTGTCATAAAGAAATTCACGCCACTTAGGCCGTCCACATTAAATACCAACACTAACTTTAAGCAGCTACAGCGCATACACACATCGCCACTAATTCAGATTAAACAGTACTAAGCTCGTCTAGCAATTATTTTCTTAATGTTTCATTGAGATATTCAAATTGATTTGCTGTGTCTATCGTTGTTATTAATTACATCAAAACAGCTGAGTGCAAGATACATTAACATATTCTCTATTGCAATTAACTTGACCCACGACTCTCACATTCATAATTTAATTAAATATAATTTAATTTGATTTTGTAACAGCGTTAATGCCCAGATTAAAAAACTGCTCTATACGCACACACACACACAGGCATAACTCATAATGAAAGCTGAAACGCAAAATATATTTGGGGTTAGAATATTTTCAGAACCCACAGACTTGCACGTACCTGGAGCAACACTTTATCTAGCCTATCATAGTGATAGGTACGGAAGTCCTGGTTAGAAGTTCGCCGCCAGCCGAGACCAGATGAACAGCTTGGAGGATGAAGCAGAAATGAGAGCGAATCAACGTTTCGCTCCAGCCAAGTAACCTCCGAAAGCAGGAATGTACAGACACACAGCTGGCTGGCAGCGCCAGCTATATTGCGTAGCCACACAACCTTTTGTGTGTATAACCGACCGACAACAAACAATCTTAACAGAGTGGCAGTGCGTGACGTCAGCGGCGCTCGTTTTTAAAATACTAATAATCTAATACGTTGCCGAAGCCAGTTCGGCACACCCTCACCCCAAAAGGGCAACATGGTTGACCCAAAACAAACAAGTCCTCAAGCACGACGGCTGCGGGAAACCTGGAAAATCTCAGATTCTAAAACCGCTCTTGGTGAGTTCAGTAACACAGGAAAACGAAAAAGCAGAAGGAAGAGGTGTGAGTCAGTGAATGTGTGTCTGAAAGAGAAGGTGTAAGTGTGAGTCCTGCATGCTCGCCGGGCCCTGGTCCGCATGCAGATAGAAGAGACAGAAAAGAACAGAAGAAAGAGAAGAATCGCAGGCGCTGCTCTGAGTACCGACCACCAAGGCCTCCCAAATCAACAACTGAGACCCAGGACCACTAACACAATATTCCTTTCCCAGGACTGAAAATCTCCACTTCCCTGCGACCATCCCCCACGCGCGTCCTCTCCTCCATGCCAAACTCTCGGGACCGCCCCAACACGTCACCATCTCCGGTGACCACCACCTAACCCTCCTGGTACTCACATATTCACGCCCGAAGGCTAACAAGGTGCTACAACCTTGATATGGGAGTACCATTTCTACAACCGTCCAGCTCGTGGACCGACCAGCCGTGTGCAGCAAAACAAGGCATTATCAATCCTTGACACACGACTGGCCCACATCCCTACACTAGGGCGGACGGAGCCAATTAGCAAGGCCGAGAAGACCGCATTGAGGGCACGCGAACATCAATCTCCACTTTATAATAGTTATCTCTCTATCTAAGGAGGAGGGGGGGGTAACTTCTCTGCGGACAGCCAACACTCAGCCATACAACCGACGCCCAAACAACGCTGGGGACATCAACCCGGAATGCGGCATGGTTCGGGCCAAACACTAATCCACATTGAAAAACTGACCTACATTTTATATCACTCGAACAGCTGATCAGACAGAAAACAAATAAACTGGTCTTTGAATTTAGCCGGATATAACGATACACAATCTATCAGATAAGCAGGCAGCAAGGCTTGAAACACTGCTACAGCTGCGGCTATCAGCTGGCCAAAGGTTATCTTTCGGATCAGTTTGTATCACTGTTCAAAACTATTGCATCGATTCTGGTTTAATATTTAATTCATTCTTTCTAACATCTATTGTCTTTAGTGCAGTTAGCGTTAAAATTCCCGTTTTAAAAAAACAAGGTCCCCCAAAAAAAATCCTAACTCAAATTCATCTGAATTCCTTCTTCATTTGGAACGCCCCTCTTACTACTTAAATTCGCTCAGTGTCCACCAGAATTTTACAATTTACAACATACATCACAGACAACAATTTAACACCAACACATAAGGAAGAACTTGATCATTCAAGTGGCTCCAGAATACTCTAGCGATACGACGAGATGGGTGTCATAAAAGCAGAGAAACAGCCATGCAAAATGCCCAGAAGAGAACACAACACAAAAAAATCAAACTAACTCACTAAATACAACACACAAGTACACATAAAATTCGATATAATCGAAAATATAAAGTATCACATCCATGCCCCTGGTCGGACCATAACCGCATTCAAAATACGATACCGCAACGCAACGCCCTCAATAAACAATTACCATATAACTGGGATGCCACCAAACACGTTGTCTAATCCAAGAGACAAGTCATAATCAAACTCAACAAGTACCGACGGCCCTCATCATGTCCAGACTCCGTATGAGCTCCAGGGTATGTGCAAGTGCAACCAATCAGCACACATTCATTAAAACAAATTAATCACATTCTCATAACCCCTTTTCAAATTCATCTCGCACTCAACATCACAAAATAATCACTTAGACACTAACACATATTAAATTATTTTAAACTTCATTAACCCCCTATTCATTTTATAAAATGTGCTCTTTGTTTTTTTTTTTTTGGTCGTTCATTCTGTTAATTTATTACACTATCATTAAGTTTTCTTACAACACTTGGATTCTAATCAAAAATAATTTGAAGTAATTTGCAAGTCCTAACACCAGCTGACACGTCTGTAGCCACACTAAGTTTCATTTAAGAAAATAAATATAAGTCCCCAGATTCTAAAATTTCTCAAGTTCAACAGAGAAAATAAGGCAGAAATCATACCTACTATCCATCCAGAATCATAAAAACCACGCTCTGAACTAACATTTGAAACCCCCCTTTTATTTTTCTAAGTTTTGTAAATTTTTTTTGAATTTTATTTAATCTTATTTTTCTTAAGTTTTTTTTTGTAAAAGGGGAGAGACATCATATTTAGAACTAGGTAAAGAGAAACCTAGAGGAAGCAAAAGTGTGCAAGGCCCAAATACAATTACAGACATGTCCCCCCCATGTGAATGACAGGACTTGCAAATGAAAAACTCTTTTAACCAACAAGCGTGTGCTTTATTCAACCTGTAAGATTTTACATAAATAACAAGTTCGTGATTGTGTGAGCACACCATTTAAGGCAGAATTATATATATCTATGTATTTCCATTAATTCATAATGTCACAAAGTAAGTGAATTGATATTACTAATTGCAAAAATTTCTGCCTGATCATGTATGAGTCAAAGTTGGTAATAATCTCATTCATAAAGCAATACTAATCTATCAGTGTTGTATAATATCAATTAGGCTAGCCTGTTGTCTCAGCGAGCACATTTATGGTTATTCTCTTGTTTTAAATCAGTTACATATTCCCCAAAAATATATCTATATATATATATAGTAAAATTACACACACAAACACATATACGACATGAATAACAAAACATCCCTCATTTCAACACTAACCTCCTCATAAACCCTTTCCCACAGCAGTAAATAAATGAACCCAAATATGTATAGCTAGGTACAAATATAAATGATAACGTAAATGGAATATCACAGCTCCTAAGCATAGATTTGCTAGTATATTCACAAGCATAGTTCACACCAGAGAATGTAAGTTACCGCCCCGAAACTCAACCAGCCAAACGAACCCTTAGCTTAATCATTAAGCATTAAGTATGTGTGTGAAAGAAAATCGTATCTCATCAACAGCCTCAGACAACCCCCAGCTACGTTATTAAACTCTGCCATGACCAGATGACTTGATAGCACGAGATAATTAACTCCCTAATGGTCTTAATTAGATGAAAGTTAGATCTTACAGTAAACTGCGGATGTGTGTGTATGTGTGTAACTTCTTACACATTATACAGTTATAAGATACTTCATTAGGTGTACTGTGGTAATGTTCACACATGCAATAACATGATGATCACACATAATTGAACATGAGAGCTTGTGCTAGAGTCTAATTTTCAGAACTTCACGAGTGAGCTTCTGGCGGCTTCTGTGCATTCACATGTTGTAGAGAGAGAGAAATAGATAAACAGAATTTTCCCACCTGGATAGTCCGGTGTACTTAGTTCGTATAGGCGAGGATCAGTGATGTCACAGTCATATCACCCGTCCCTGGTGCAGCTTAGCGTTGGAAAAGTTCTTGGTTCAGCTTAGCATCGAAAAGTCCTCGACTGACGGCATTGTGGCTAAAGATCGTCTCTGCTATTAGGGGGAACAGATGTTCGTTCGCCCCTGACACCCATCTCGTCCTTGGTCGAGCACCTGGACATACAATACTTGTAGAGGGTGTCATAAAGAAATTCACGCCACTTAGGCCGTCCACATTAAATACCAACACTAACTTTAAGCAGCTACAGCGCATACACACATCGCCACTAATTCAGATTAAACAGTACTAAGCTCGTCTAGCAATTATTTTCTTAATGTTTCATTGAGATATTCAAATTGATTTGCTGTGTCTATCGTTGTTATTAATTACATCAAAACAGCTGAGTGCAAGATACATTAACATATTCTCTATTGCAATTAACTTGACCCACGACTCTCACATTCATAATTTAATTAAATATAATTTAATTTGATTTTGTAACAGCGTTAATGCCCAGATTAAAAAACTGCTCTATACGCACACACACACACAGGCATAACTCATAATGAAAGCTGAAACGCAAAATATATTTGGGGTTAGAATATTTTCAGAACCCACAGACTTGCACGTACCTGGAGCAACACTTTATCTAGCCTATCATAGTGATAGGTACGGAAGTCCTGGTTAGAAGTTCGCCGCCAGCCGAGACCAGATGAACAGCTTGGAGGATGAAGCAGAAATGAGAGCGAATCAACGTTTCGCTCCAGCCAAGTAACCTCCGAAAGCAGGAATGTACAGACACACAGCTGGCTGGCAGCGCCAGCTATATTGCGTAGCCACACAACCTTTTGTGTGTATAACCGACCGACAACAAACAATCTTAACAGAGTGGCAGTGCGTGACGTCAGCGGCGCTCGTTTTTAAAATACTAATAATCTAATACGTTGCCGAAGCCAGTTCGGCACACCCTCACCCCAAAAGGGCAACATGGTTGACCCAAAACAAACAAGTCCTCAAGCACGACGGCTGCGGGAAACCTGGAAAATCTCAGATTCTAAAACCGCTCTTGGTGAGTTCAGTAACACAGGAAAACGAAAAAGCAGAAGGAAGAGGTGTGAGTCAGTGAATGTGTGTCTGAAAGAGAAGGTGTAAGTGTGAGTCCTGCATGCTCGCCGGGCCCTGGTCCGCATGCAGATAGAAGAGACAGAAAAGAACAGAAGAAAGAGAAGAATCGCAGGCGCTGCTCTGAGTACCGACCACCAAGGCCTCCCAAATCAACAACTGAGACCCAGGACCACTAACACAATATTCCTTTCCCAGGACTGAAAATCTCCACTTCCCTGCGACCATCCCCCACGCGCGTCCTCTCCTCCATGCCAAACTCTCGGGACCGCCCCAACACGTCACCATCTCCGGTGACCACCACCTAACCCTCCTGGTACTCACATATTCACGCCCGAAGGCTAACAAGGTGCTACAACCTTGATATGGGAGTACCATTTCTACAACCGTCCAGCTCGTGGACCGACCAGCCGTGTGCAGCAAAACAAGGCATTATCAATCCTTGACACACGACTGGCCCACATCCCTACACTAGGGCGGACGGAGCCAATTAGCAAGGCCGAGAAGACCGCATTGAGGGCACGCGAACATCAATCTCCACTTTATAATAGTTATCTCTCTATCTAAGGAGGAGGGGGGGGGTAACTTCTCTGCGGACAGCCAACACTCAGCCATACAACCGACGCCCAAACAACGCTGGGGACATCAACCCGGAATGCGGCATGGTTCGGGCCAAACACTAATCCACATTGAAAAACTGACCTACATTTTATATCACTCGAACAGCTGATCAGACAGAAAACAAATAAACTGGTCTTTGAATTTAGCCGGATATAACGATACACAATCTATCAGATAAGCAGGCAGCAAGGCTTGAAACACTGCTACAGCTGCGGCTATCAGCTGGCCAAAGGTTATCTTTCGGATCAGTTTGTATCACTGTTCAAAACTATTGCATCGATTCTGGTTTAATATTTAATTCACTCTTTCTAACATCTATTGTCTTTAGTGCAGTTAGCGTTAAAATTCCCGTTTTAAAAAAACAAGGTCCCCCAAAAAAAAATCCTAACTCAAATTCATCTGAATTCCTTCTTCATTTGGAACGCCCCTCTTACTACTTAAATTCGCTCAGTGTCCACCAGAATTTTACAATTTACAACATACATCACAGACAACAATTTAACACCAACACATAAGGAAGAACTTGATCATTCAAGTGGCTCCAGAATACTCTAGCGATACGACGAGATGGGTGTCATAAAAGCAGAGAAACAGCCATGCAAAATGCCCAGAAGAGAACACAACACAAAAAAATCAAACTAACTCACTAAATACAACACACAAGTACACATAAAATTCGATATAATCGAAAATATAAAGTATCACATCCATGCCCCTGGTCGGACCATAACCGCATTCAAAATACGATACCGCAACGCAACGCCCTCAATAAACAATTACCATATAACTGGGATGCCACCAAACACGTTGTCTAATCCAAGAGACAAGTCATAATCAAACTCAACAAGTACCGACGGCCCTCATCATGTCCAGACTCCGTATGAGCTCCAGGGTATGTGCAAGTGCAACCAATCAGCACACATTCATTAAAACAAATTAATCACATTCTCATAACCCCTTTTCAAAATTCATCTCGCACTCAACATCACAAAATAATCACTTAGACACTAACACATATTAAATTATTTTAAACGTCATTAACCCCCTATTCATTTTATAAAATGTGCTCTTTGTTTTTTTTTTTTTGGTCGTTCATTCTGTTAATTTATTACACTATCATTAAGTTTTCTTACAACACTTGGATTCTAATCAAAAATAATTTGAAGTAATTTGCAAGTCCTAACACCAGCTGACACGTCTGTAGCCACACTAAGTTTCATTTAAGAAAATAAATATAAGTCCCCAGATTCTAAAATTTCTCAAGTTCAACAGAGAAAATAAGGCAGAAATCATACCTACTATCCATCCAGAATCATAAAAACCACGCTCTGAACTAACATTTGAAACCCCCCTTTTATTTTTCTAAGTTTTGTAAATTTTTTTTGAATTTTATTTAATCTTATTTTTCTTAAGTTTTTTTTTGTAAAAGGGGAGAGACATCATATTTAGAACTAGGTAAAGAGAAACCTAGAGGAAGCAAAAGTGTGCAAGGCCCAAATACAATTACAGACATGTCCCCCCCATGTGAATGACAGGACTTGCAAATGAAAAACTCTTTTAACCAACAAGCGTGTGCTTTATTCAACCTGTAAGATTTTACATAAATAACAAGTTCGTGATTGTGTGAGCACACCATTTAAGGCAGAATTATATATATCTATGTATTTCCATTAATTCATAATGTCACAAAGTAAGTGAATTGATATTACTAATTGCAAAAATTTCTGCCTGATCATGTATGAGTCAAAGTTGGTAATAATCTCATTCATAAAGCAATACTAATCTATCAGTGTTGTATAATATCAATTAGGCTAGCCTGTTGTCTCAGCGAGCACATTTATGGTTATTCTCTTGTTTTAAATCAGTTACATATTCCCCAAAAATATATCTATATATATATATATAGTAAAATTACACACACAAACACATATACGACATGAATAACAAAACATCCCTCATTTCAACACTAACCTCCTCATAAACCCTTTCCCACAGCAGTAAATAAATGAACCCAAATATGTATAGCTAGGTACAAATATAAATGATAACGTAAATGGAATATCACAGCTCCTAAGCATAGATTTGCTAGTATATTCACAAGCATAGTTCACACCAGAGAATGTAAGTTACCGCCCCGAAACTCAACCAGCCAAACGAACCCTTAGCTTAATCATTAAGCATTAAGTATGTGTGTGAAAGAAAATCGTATCTCATCAACAGCCTCAGACAACCCCCAGCTACGTTATTAAACTCTGCCATGACCAGATGACTTGATAGCACGAGATAATTAACTCCCTAATGGTCTTAATTAGATGAAAGTTAGATCTTACAGTAAACTGCGGATGTGTGTGTATGTGTGTAACTTCTTACACATTATACAGTTATAAGATACTTCATTAGGTGTACTGTGGTAATGTTCACACATGCAATAACATGATGATCACACATAATTGAACATGAGAGTTTGTGCTAGAGTCTAATTTTCAGAACTTCACGAGTGAGCTTCTGGCGGCTTCTGTGCATTCACATGTTGTAGAGAGAGAGAAATAGATAAACAGAATTTTCCCACCTGGATAGTCCGGTGTACTTAGTTCGTATAGGCGAGGATCAGTGATGTCACAGTCATATCACCCGTCCCTGGTGCAGCTTAGCGTTGGAAAAGTTCTTGGTTCAGCTTAGCATCGAAAAGTCCTCGACTGACGGCATTGTGGCTAAAGATCGTCTCTGCTATTAGGGGGAACAGATGTTCGTTCGCCCCTGACACCCATCTCGTCCTTGGTCGAGCACCTGGACATACAATACTTGTAGAGGGTGTCATAAAGAAATTCACGCCACTTAGGCCGTCCACATTAAATACCAACACTAACTTTAAGCAGCTACAGCGCATACACACATCGCCACTAATTCAGATTAAACAGTACTAAGCTCGTCTAGCAATTATTTTCTTAATGTTTCATTGAGATATTCAAATTGATTTGCTGTGTCTATCGTTGTTATTAATTACATCAAAACAGCTGAGTGCAAGATACATTAACATATTCTCTATTGCAATTAACTTGACCCACGACTCTCACATTCATAATTTAATTAAATATAATTTAATTTGATTTTGTAACAGCGTTAATGCCCAGATTAAAAAACTGCTCTATACGCACACACACACACACAGGCATAACTCATAATGAAAGCTGAAACGCAAAATATATTTGGGGTTAGAATATTTTCAGAACCCACAGACTTGCACGTACCTGGAGCAACACTTTATCTAGCCTATCATAGTGATAGGTACGGAAGTCCTGGTTAGAAGTTCGCCGCCAGCCGAGACCAGATGAACAGCTTGGAGGATGAAGCAGAAATGAGAGCGAATCAACGTTTCGCTCCAGCCAAGTAACCTCCGAAAGCAGGAATGTACAGACACACAGCTGGCTGGCAGCGCCAGCTATATTGCGTAGCCACACAACCTTTTGTGTGTATAACCGACCGACAACAAACAATCTTAACAGAGTGGCAGTGCGTGACGTCAGCGGCGCTCGTTTTTAAAATACTAATAATCTAATACGTTGCCGAAGCCAGTTCGGCACAACATAACGAAACAATTAAATATTTGGGTGAACGTGTTGGTGATGTGAGTGTGTGCGTGCGTATGTATGTATCATTTTATATATGAAGACTTATGATAGTTTGTTTACATCTTCAAAATTATCATGAATTAAATTATTATGACTGCAGCTCGTGAACGTCCGTCAATTTTAATTGTATTTCATAAATTATAATATAAACTTCAAACAAGTTTCCTCTTCACAATTTAGTTACTTCATTAAAATTAGTAGAGGAAGATCTTTTCATAAAATAAATTTAACGAACCAAAAATTATTACATTAAATATGTTTTAGTCTGTTTTTACTGTTTAAGAGAAAAGAGGAATTAATCAGTTTGTCAAAGAAATACTAGAGATATATTGTATGCCTTCTTGGTACCCAAACTATACATTTGTACAGTACAGTAGTAATTTACAAACACAAACTAATTTTTATAATTCGGCTCTTTGTATCATCATGTGTTTCTATCTTTGGGTAATATGCTGAATAGTTAGACGAGCTTCATTAGACAATTGGCTGCGTCTGTGTAATCACTATTCGTTCTTGGTTGTCATGAGACGTGATCAGTTTCAACTTGGAACAGATCAAGGACTGAGCAATTTCTGTGAGACACAGACAGCGCTAATTATATTGCGTTACTGTCAAGCCAAAGTTTACACGTTGACGCACTATAGCGTACGTAATAACCCTATTGACTACAATATATTCGATTTTTTAGTTTCACAAAAAAAAATATATATATATATTTTTTTTCCATGGAACGTTTAGTAAACATTTACAAAAACGTAGAGAGTAAAATCTTTAATGTTTCTTTCGCAAAATTGTTTATTACTTTGTAGTTTTTCGTAAATATTGTTTTAGTTATAATCAAATTGGATTAAGCAATTTAAGGCTATCGTTAGTATAGGCCTAGAAAATAAAAATTTTGTGGAGCTGACATTTCTGTGACAGGACATTTTACACGCTTACTGTAAAAGTCTATAATGGCAGCAAACCTATAAACCTGTAAGGCAAGCGGAGGAAGTGCTGAACAATTTGAATGCCTTGCTTCATCTGGTTATTATACAAACTTATAACTGGTTTGCCAACTCATAACATATACAAACGTACATAACTGTCTGGGAATGCATATGGTTAGGCCTACAGAAAATTTGTGTGCACTGAATTGCGAATTTTTTGGCCAATGTTTTTGAGATCACAAGTATAGATCATTGTTATTCAAGGTTTTGTTTAAGAGTTAGCAGCGCGTATCGTCAACACTTTGAACGAAGCAAAAATAATTTTATTAATTCCTAAATTCATTTAGAGCGAATAATATACAAACATCTGTTAAGGGTTTTTAATCTTACAAACGTTTATCGTGTATCTACGCCTGTGTGTCTGCTTTTAAATGCTTATACGATTTACAATGAATTTTGATACCATTACTTTTCTATATCAATTTGGTCAGCTGAATGTTAGACGGCTACGTTCACAAGTTCTTAGCCAGTATGAATTCGTGAAACCAGCTCTCCAGTAAGGCAATTTTACACTCACATACATAAAAGTTGATATTTCTAAAAATAATATTAACCAATTAAATTAATTCAAATTAAATTTGCACAAACACATACACACACCCACTCGCCCGCGCGCGCGTAATATTTTGTTAATGTACAATGAAAATCATTTTCTTACTTGAGTCATGTTTCGAGTATTACACAGTATATGATCGTTGCCAGCCTTCTTGTTTGGTGACTGACATGACGGATTGTTTAATACACGAAACATGCCTACAATAATTTCTGCAGTCTTAATCATATTTTAATATATTATTAAAATGAGTAGCATTAATCAAAAGAACTGCAATAACATTTTGTAATTGCTACGCCCATTGCGTGAAATATTTAAAATTAGACACATGGTCTAGACCAGTGGTGCACAACCTTTCAACATCCGACGGCCACTAAAAACTTATAAATGATCATGGCGGGCCACAAGGCGACTTCCCTCCATTTCGCAAACCACCTACCTAACCTTTCCCCTTATCCTAATATTTCCAGTAGCATTTCCGTGAAAGATAATGCTTCTAATTGAAGAGCGTTTTCTTACATGTCTCATAAGTAAGTAAGTAAACTTAACACAGCTACATTTATACTAGCTCTATTGAATAATTAAAAACTCACCTGAGGAAACGTTTGAGGTCACAGAAATAATACAGCCATCAGATTTCAAAATCGAAATTTTAATTTGTAAAGAAACACTTTTAAAACAATCTTTTAAAAAACACGTAATTTTAAAAATCAGTTTTAATTTTTTTAGATTACTTTTAAAAGACACACAATTGCAATACAATTATTAATTTGAAAGAAAGCACAAAACCATTATTTGTTAAAGAGGAAACTAATTTAGAGCCTAATGAGAGACTTGACAGTGTTTGTTTTTCACTAGTCTGTCTATATCGCGTTCAATGATATGGGCATATCAATTCGCAAGTTTCCCTCCAAATGTTCATCAGTCAGACGGGAACGACCTCTTGATTTGATCTGTTTCATCAAAGAAAAAGACTGCTCGAATAAGTAGATACTTCTAAATAATGTTCCCGTTTTCAGAGCATGATAAATAATGTTACCGTTTTCAGAGCATGATTGTTCAATGCTTTCGCTTCCTCAGGTAAGTAATTTTTATAAAAATCCAGTAGAGAAACCTCAGAAAATTTTGTCTTCAATTCAGAGTTCCATTGAAGATCAATTAGCTCCATCTGGAAATCAATGGGCACTATCTCAACATCAGTAGTGAATGGTAGAGCAAACATATCAAACATTTTCTCAAATTTTCTCTTATCTTGAAACCGACGTTTAAACTCATTTTGAAGATTCTCTATAAGTGAGGCATATTTAGTGAAGTTAATGGGTTGTTGAGAACTTGCTGCAAAACTGTTCATTGTAGAAAAATGTGTCAGTAGCCCAGACGTCAGCTGTGACTGCCATAAAATCAGTTTAACCTCAAACGATTTTATTAAGTAAAACAGATTGTGTATCATGTTATTTTTTACTTGAAGTTTGGTATTTAGCTCACTAAGATGAAGGGTTATGTCAACTAAGTAAGATAAATCGCACACCCATTCATTGTTCTCAAAGTCTGCTACCAGATTCTCATCAGGGCTTTTCAAAAAGATAATTATCTCTTTACGCAGGTCATACACTCGTTTCACCATTGTTCCTGCACTAAGCCAAAGAACTTGTGTAAAATAAAGAACATCGTCATACTGGGTGTCTAATTGTAATAGGAATTCTCGGAATTGGCGATGAGTGAGTCCTCTGTAACGAAGAAAATGTATTCCTTTGATCACTGCTTTCATCACATGCTCCATATGAATAGTTTGTGCACAAAGGTTCCTTTGGTGTAAAATGCAGTGGAATGCGACTATATCATTGCCCATGTTTTTACAATCTGTTGCTAAATAGTTCACTACTCCTTGCATCTTTCCCACCATGGCTGGCACACCATCTGTTGGAATGCCATGTAATAGTTTTAGGTCTAAATTGTACCTTTCCAAAATGTTTTTCACCTCACAAAAAATATCAGAACTTTTGGTTGTATCTTTCATAGGAACTAACGCCAGTAATTTTTCTGTTATGTGAAAATCTTCATTAATACCACGGATAAAAATTGAAAGTTGTGCTGTGTCAGTGACGTCTGTGCTTTCATCCATGGCCAATGAGAAAAACTTAAAATTCTAAAATTTTTTCCTTCAATGTTTTTTCCAATTCTTCTGCTCTTCTGGATAGTGTCATACGATTAAGACTAATTTTTGAAATAATACTTTTTTTCTCCGGGAAAGCTATATATGCTACTTCTTCCAGACATTGTTTAACTAGCTCTCCATCTTTGTACGGCTTCATTTTTTTAACTAAAATTTTAGATACAACAAAACTTGCTTTAACTGCAATTTCTGAGTCATCAGTCACTTTCCGGAAAAGATTTTGTTGACTTGTTAGTTTACGTTGGAATTCTTTTACCTTATCCTTTCACAATTGTCCCGTCCACTCGTTGTATTTGCCAGCATGTTTTGTATCGTAATGTTTCTTCACACTGTACTCTTTCATTACACCCACGGTTTCTTTGCAAATTAGGCATGTTGCTTTACCGTTATAAAAAAATACCTCTCGCTCCATGCCTCTTGAAACACACGGCACTCGTCAGTCACTTCACGCTTTTTCACAGACATGATCGTGAAATGTTACAAAAAAGGAATCACTTAAAAACACACGAATGCCAAATACAGACCGGTCTCTACTGAAACTGAAGAACTGAACTAACGCTACACGCTACGAGAATTGCTGCTACCTACTGCCAGATGCCAGCCTATTTCACGCATGCGCAGACAGTGAGTGTCCCCCACTACCACCACCACCTGACCTTGGTCAACCTAATTCCCGATCAAACCAACAAATCTGGGTAAATTTCCATACACAATTTTAAACCTGTGGACTTATAATATTTTTTTCCTCCGGGCCGCATAAAGTGAGGTTGAGGGCCGCGGGTTGTGCACCGCTGGTCTAGACGGAAGAAAAAAATGGCTGGGGCCCATAGTGACAGGACTTGCAATAATACGCTTGCTTCAACAGTAACAATTCCTTTTATTAGTGTTTCATAATGATCAATTTACATTACCGTTTATGACAATGATTCTTGTTTTATATATATATATATATATATATATATATATATATATATATATTGCGACAGTACAGATAAGTGATGTATTGAGCATTGAATATAAAAATTTAAATACACCTAATAAACTGTAAATAATTAATAATATATTAGAAATAAGCATGTCAGGGATTGCAAGCTTGGCTCAGACAAAAATATGAACAGGTGTTTCGACCTGAATCGACGTGCACACACACACAAATGTAACTGAAAGTGTGTACATCAGTATTTTGCTAGTGTGTGTGAACGCAGGTCTATGCAGGCGAGTTTACCACCCCAAGATGAATAATTGCATAATTACTGTTTTTCCGTAATTATTCATAAACTATAATTAAAGAGTAAAATCCAAAAACACAATAAAATGTAAGAAAATTTACTAAATACTGTGTACGAAAACCATGTGAAAGTGCCACACCGTACGAGTGTAATAGTGAAATAACTGTGTACAAATCGAAAGGGTTAAGTTGCAATGTCCAAAATTACAGTGAACATGTGTTGTAAAAATAGTTATAAGATAAGTATAAGAGTATACTTACAGGACTCTGCAATTCGCAGAAATATAAGAAATAGCGAAATTGACAAAGAGTGGGGGAACTGAATCCAGAGACAGTTTCTGACATGTCGATTTCGTACCACTGCAGGTGTCGACCAAGACATGGGTATAAATAGGACACACAAGCTACAGTGGTTCCCTTTTTTAAATCATCCACGATGCAGCGGGAGCTTCTGCCCGTCCACACAGAATATTTAAATTTTTGTAAATAATTTCATCCTTCCAGTTACATACAGTTATGTAACTCGATTGTCAAACCAACTGTTTTTAAATAATAACAAAATTACATAAGAAGATCCACATAAGAAGATCCATTGACGTCCGAAACAGCACGAGGAGAAGTTCCAGAGAGCGAGTCGACGCTGGACAAGAGGCGAGTCGACGCTGGACAAGAGGAGCGAGTCGACGCTGGACAGAAGACAGAGTCGACGCTGGACAAGAGGAGCGAGTCGACGCTGGACAAGAGGACGCTGGAGTGCGAGACGAGGACGACTACAGATGGATCAAATGATCGAGTATGATTGACGACAATAAGGTGATAAAAAACTTATTTATCTCTTAATCGAACAATGAACTCAAAGACAATTAAAGATATTCTTGTTTTATTTAAAAGTAAGAGCCAATGTTTATTTTAAAGTAGAATTAAAATCATAGATGTTTTAGAAATACGATTGACGTAACAAGAGCTCAAATTAGTATTGAAATAAAACGAATACAAAGAATTTAAATGAAAACAATTAGTGTTTGATATAAATCAGTACTGAGAAACAAAAGATAAATTCGATAACTATTAATATTTTGAGTACATTACAATATATAAAAAGATATTTAAATATTGATATTTTGAAACACATTAATTGACTGAGTAGTCTGAAAATGAGATTTTTCTTTAATACAGTAATTAGTAGAATAGAATATTTAGTCAGTAAGGATGTATACAGCATAAGCCTTACGGCATAATAACAAATAATAACGAATGTTTTAAGTCGAAGTAAGTGCTAAGTGCACAATTTTATTAATATCAAATAAATCTGAAATACCGTTACAAGTTACATAGAGTTCTTATTGCAGATACACCTGAAACACAATTTAAATGCTATTTTGTTACATAATTTGTCAATCTTGAACGTGAGACCAGTCACGCCTATTTTATGTATATCGTATTGTTGAATATTAATTATCGCTTCCAACGTGGAGTATCACAAATGTAAATTATATTATATTTACAACGTTATATCGTTGCATAATAATATCCCAGATCGTGGAGCTCCGCAAACACAAATAAATTTATATTTGCAACGTTGTATCGTTGTAATATATATATATATATATATATATATATATATATATATTATAACAATTTTAAATTGTGTGGCTCCACGTTGGGAGCAAAACAAATATAAATTAATTTGTGTTGTGCCAAAATGTATATAACATTACTGGTAAAGTGTACTAATTACTGGGGTTTGGTGTAATAGTAATAAGAGTAGTCATTGTTTGAATTGTAACAAGTTTTCATCAATTTATTCAAAAAAAAAACACAAGCGTTTTTATAAATCCCATTTACTTCGCCATAAACCTTCATTATTGTTTGCTTAACGTTCAATTGTTGCAATACATTTATCATAAATAAATCTTATATCCTACAGTAACAAAATTATATTCTAAGTCTTTATTTGTTAATCTTAAAATTTCGACTGCTCAGTCTGATTGTGTGCTTTACTGCAGTTTTGTTTTATTTTCTTTATATAACTTTCACTACGTTACTTTATGCATTGCATACATATTACTCATTGATTATATTACAAACTTTCAATAAAATTTAAAGTGACTAAATTGATTGTTCATCATCAAAGAAAATATTTATTAAATTTAAATTAGATTCTCTGAATCTCTATATCTACATTTTACATAACTCTTATTTATTATATATATTTTTTTAATTTCAAAGTGTCTTTTAAATGTCTTTAGTCTTTCACATAAAATTTATAAATTGATTATTTGTCACCTTTATTCTGTAGCTCATACCCATGTCCTCCGTTGATCCGTAGGTCCTCTTCTGATGGAGTTCCCTCCCCGTTCCTCGGTTCCACTTGTCGTCCTCCAGTTACTCGTCCCTCATGGTCCCATCTGGTTGCTGTAGTATAGAGTGATATGTTGCTCTGCACCCGCTGCTGTTTTTCTAGCAGACGCCTCTATTGTTCTGCATAGCGTTCCTCTGCCTGATGTAACCTCGTTGCTTGTCTTGTGTGGCGGACGTTTGTGGACGTAGACCTCGTAGAGAATGTTCTATAATCGTATTCGTAGCCAAACCAAGAGTTACTGTTTTATACTTAGATGAACATACGTCCATCCGATTTTACAGTTAAATTAACAAAATTTAAAAATCGCGTCGATACTGGACATTGCGTCCCGCCGCTTCTGAAGAGTGATTGAGAGTAATTTGGCTTCTTACGTACCCTTATTTATATTCAAGCATCGTGCTGCACCTGTTTGGACAGAATCCAGCCTGTCAGAAATTGCTTGGATGCGTCACTTCCCCCACTATCGTCCAATTTCATATTTTTGCACATTTCTGCCAATTGCAATGTCTAATGTGGATTACAAATGCTCTAACGATGGATAAATTTTTTCTAAGTCTTTGAATTTTTTCTACCATTCATCGTTTTCTTATAATTACATAAAAACTATAATTTAACACCTATTTAGGGTGAGATTGCAAACTTTCATGCTTGAACCGGCCTTACGCACACACAATATTTACTACTGTACACACACTCAGCGATAATCGGGTGATCGTTCAAGTCGGTTCCTGCATATCTACATGCAGTATTTTTAATATAAACTCAGCTTTCAATCTTAGACCTCCTTATTTCTTACATATTTCTTAATTTAATTTAAATATTTATATAATCTATTACATGCACAGTACAGCATATGATTGTACTGTCGCAATATATATACATGTAATATTTTAAGAATGAAAAATTGTAATAATAAGATTGTACAGGAATAATTCTTGCAGTTATCTTTTGTTATATCTTTAGTTTTAAATAGAAAAATATATATATATATATATATATATATATTATAACAGCACCAAATATTAACTATTTGGGGTTATATGTTGCCTGCATACTGAAAGCATATTTAAATAAATTTGAACAGTCAAAACTCCATTTGAATGTAGAGCGTTGAAAATAATGCTTAGTAAAGCGACGCACACGTGGTCATTATGTAATCAGTTCGCTGTACAAGAAAGCGGCCACACCCAAACTGTTAATTATTAATATCTCGGAAACTAATGAATTAAGGCGAAATCCAAGATCGCCAAAATGTTTACCGAAATATTAATAATGACGTGTGCAAATTTTACGCAATATAATTAACAAATGAAAGAGTTAATTGAATATAATTGAATAACTTCTGTAAAAATAGAGTTACATTAATGAGAGTTTAGTATGTTATGAAGATAATAATTTCTGACAGATTGTATATTTTAGATTTCACATAACTTGGTTTGCAACCAAGTTATTGCAAAATTAAATAAGTACAGGAAATCCGGACCGACAATTTGGTTCCGCCGGTAATAATAGTAATATTAAAAATAGTATTAATTCTCCGTCTGTGGGAACCTAACTTCATTCTCACGGACCAAGGGAATTCAAATTTTATGTAGTAGGGAGAGTGTGTCAGCCAATCAAATCACTTGACGCGAACCCCGACCAGCGTGGTGTTTTCAGGTTGAAACATCACTCTTCTGCCAGTACTCACGAAGTTAAGACGTAATTCTTCGATCGCCTAGTAACCATAGTGGTGAAGATCAACAAGAAGACTCTACGTGGTCAACACACACGCAATTACGAACACAGTAATTACAGATCAACTGTATAGCTCGTAATTGTGGCGTAAAGGCGAGATACTCTTCAGTACATCAACCAAGCTTATTGTGTACTACCAGTTAGTCATAAGCACGCAAGAGATCCACCAGACTTCAAGAATACAGCAGAGAGGCCGTCTAAATCATTGGTGAAGAGCTGACGAGCAGAGCTACCACTCGAACGAAGCACACACACACACGCTGACGTGCAACGTGCGAATCGACGAGGGACAGGAACCAGTTCCAGCAGAGAGCCGTAGACGTTAAAATATTCACGAACAGCAAGGAAGCAGAGTGTTGCCGAATTTTTGAACTCAACGACCGAATCCAGCAGCTCTAAGCAGATTACTTTCTCTAGCGAAGGACTCGAATCGACGAGGGAAAATCGGAACGACATCCTCTTCAATAACAGGAAAGCAAAATCCACTTATTTATTTTTCAACATTAAATTTTCTATTTTTCATTTAAAAACATTGTAAATTCAAATAATTCAGGTGCCATACAAAAATCAAAGACACTAATAATTAAGAATAAATTCATTGTGATAATTTGTATTACAGTTTAAGTCATTAGTATGCTATAGTTAAGAAATAGAAGTAGTATAAAAGCGCTATACAAATCTTAACTAACAATCTAATCTTAGTTCATACTGCAGTATAACAGAAGTCGAATCACTAGAAATGAAATAACGTGAACTAGACTGTCACGTCTAATTTATTTTGGAAAATTATTCTAATTAACTTCAGAGTTTTATATTTTGGTTCATGAACATTTAAATTCAATTTAGGAAAAGAAATTTAATCAAATCAAATCAATTAATTAATTAGAATTTAATTTGCAATTAACTCGCCAAAGAACGAGTTTAGTTTCTTTTCAATTATTGACCAATCGAAAAACATTGATTCATTGTTTAGACTGTAAGAAATTGATAATATAATAACCATTTATTTCTTGTGTGTTGTTGGAGTAATAAACAACGTTTTATTACCCCATATAACAGTGTTTTATTGTTGTACGATAAAGCCTACCAGTCTCACAAAACTCTCCCCCTTTAAAGTAACCTATTTTGTGTGTTGTTGCAATAAATTTGAGATTACTAGCTTGCGAACTTCAAATCCAAAATCCACACGCCCTAGCCGGAAGAATCCGCAAGATCGGACAGCAGGTAGGTACTCACACACAACACGACACAACAATAACGCATATAAGTAGAGTTATATATATATATATATATATATATATATATTGCGACAACACAAATTACTAAACTATTGGCGCATAGGATATGATAGTATGTGTATTTCAAATTACAAGTCTATATTGGAGGGTTTAAGATTATTTATTGTACAAACACAAGTTATAGTTTATATGGTATATTTGAAATGTACAGAATGTAATGTTTGATATAGAGTCTTTCTTTTAAAATGTTAAATAATGTTCATACGCAAGACGTGATACGTTACATAAGAAGACTCCCACGATGATGTTGTTGAAGAGAAGGGCCGGTCATTGCGGTATAGATGGTTCGTCAGGTGTGGCTTACAAATGACAGCCGTTTCACCAGAAACGTTTACAGCTGGGCTGGCGTCCTGTAACAGCTGGGCTGGTCCTATAACAGCTGGGCTGGTGTCCTATAACAGCTGGGCTGATGTCCTATAACAGCTGGGCTGATGTCCTATAACAGCTGGGCTGATGTCCTATAACAGCTGGGCTGATGTCCTACAACAGCTGGGCTGATGTCCTGTAACAGCTGGGCTGATGTCCTATAACAGCTGGGCTGATGTCCTGCAATTCCCACGATGAATCCGAACTTCGCACACAACGGTACTACGGATTTTATTACTCGCAAAACTTATATAGAGTTTAAGACCAAGTAATATCTCAGGTGACAGTGAGTTTAATCAATAACGGTATATTGAGCTTATACCTCTCCGGCTTCTTCAAGTGTTCTCGCGAATATCGAAGTCTACCGCGATCAGCAGACCACCCTATGAGGAAATCTTGCACTAGCACGGAAACGTCTTGATGGAACTATTGCGTAACAATTAATGATACTGTTACACTCACTTCTTACACACGTAATATTACAATATTAATATCGTGTGTAAAGATATAAAATCAATTGTTACGCGTCACACACGTTACTATCCCCGAAAAGTCTTAACAGATCCTTGCAAGCGGTAGAGTCTTGTACAAGGATTGTATGTACCGTTCGCGGTAGCAGCAGTGAAGAACTGCTTGTAATTTTTCGCACAATGCGTTAAAACACTGATGTGTGCAAATGTACTACACACACAGTTCTGAGTCTTCCCGTTTCACTAACGACGAATAGTTTTTACAACACCTTGCAAGCGGTAGAATCTTGTACAAGGAGTGCACGTTCCGTTCGCGGTAGATGGCGTAGAAGAACTGCGTAATTATACGCGTAATGCGTTTAAACACTACTGTGTGCAGATGTACTACATACACAGTTCTGAGCCTTCCCGTTTCACTAACGACGAATAGTCTTTACAACACCTTGCAAGCGGTAGAATTCTTGTACAAGGAGTGCACGACCCGTTCTCGGTAGATGGCGTAGAAGAACTACCTGTGTAACGACAGGCTTAAGAAAATTTCCAACCACCAGTCAGCATTCTATTGGTGGATGGAAGTCACATGGTTAGTATAAAGTGACCAAGCACTTTTCATGCAGTAGAGTGCATTTACATTGTAACAGCATGCATAGCGGTAATCAGACTACACGTATCTCATGCATGACTGCCTAAATACTAATAATATACATGACCGTAAACAATAGTCCAACAGGTATAGGGATTGTAGCGATACACATGTCTCAGTTCAGCTAATGTCAAAACAACGATAATACTTCACGCACCGCCCAGGAAACGTTTCCCACTCGCGCACGCGCGCACATTTCCACTAACACAGTACATGAATAACCATAAATAATAATGCACAGTTTTTCTAAACTAAACCCTTAACCTTACTAAATACAATTGATAACAACCAAACTTAACCATCTACCAATATAATATGAATGTCCATTGTCTGTGTAATATATGAACTTGCCCCGCCTATCATGATCCTGTGATTCGTTGCAATATATATATATATATATATATATATATATATATATATATATTGAATGCACATGTATGTTAATCACCACCAGCGACCATAAGATTCAATGCCCAGCATCACGAGTGGATACTCTTAATTAATATAGTAATACATGATAGTCAGTAATGAGCGGACATGTTCGGACAAAAATTCTGATCATTAAAAAAAAGAGAAAAAACTGATTATACCAAAACCTTTCTACTAATATTCATGAATGTAATTAAGAAAATTAAACAACAGCCTGACAAACACGGGCTCCCATACAGTTAACAATACAAATCAACATATATCAGGACTAGTTCTAACAAGTTTGATCTGTTGTTTCATTGCTTAATGCCTATAACATTCATCGTTTTTCATTTTCTAGAAAATATAAGTATATATGTATTCAATGCACTGTGAAAACATAAATGAAAGTAATTTTAACACTGTAAATAAGCAGAGTACATAAAAGTAAATGCCCTTTTTAACACAGGTTACAGTGAAACAAAATTAGGCATTGATTAGGCTTGTTCTCACACTATTCTGGCAATTATAATTTTGAAAATATAGTCCACATATTGAATAAGCATGTCCATGTTTGCTCCGAGCACCAAAGTGTAGTAATTGTTGAAAGTGTGTAATTGGAAATTTCCCACCTGTATTTTAACGCTGGTTGATGTTACCGCCTGTGATGATGATGACTACCAGGGTTGTTGGTGAGCTGGAATCTGTGGATCACTCTCCTTAGGACGACTGTCCTTCTGATCTGTGTGTGTGTGTGTCCGACGACGTTGGGGAGCTCTCGGTCGACGTCCCTGCCGATGGTGAGAGATGGTCAGATCACCATCTCAGCCTTTCCCTTCCTCTTGGCGGATCAAGGACCCTGTAACGTTTTAGTATACAGTAGCTGTCATGACATATAACTGGCTCAATATCTGTTACCAAGACCACACATACACTGTCACAATTTTACACACCCCCAATATTGTGCACCAGCAACATGGTTTCATGCAATTAGTGAAATTGAAAGTTCACGTTTATATTTTTGTTCACATGTACGATCTCCAAAAAAAATCTCAACTCAACTTGCCATTACAACCACTTTCACTTCTTGTGTTACTTATTTTTGTGTTACTTTTACATTTAAGTTCTAAAATAGTCGGGTGCAAAATCACCCCGTGCTAACATACATAAATGCATACCGGAAGTAGCCTGTGAATAAACACACACAAACACATATACTCGTTCTCACACAATTAATAATTAACCCCCACAATTCTCGTTTATTTATTTAACACATAAGTCTTAATCAAATGAAAAGAATAAATTATGATTTTTACCTGAGACACTTTCCATCAGCGACACATAATATAGAAAGAATGTAGCGGTGGCAGAAATTCCTTCCAAGGCCGTCAGACACCAGTACCGAGGAGAGTGAAATTGGAAATGAGACCGACTCGCGTTTTACATTTTGCCACGAGGCCTCGGGTTAACGTGCAAAGGACTGTTTATCAGCTGACCGGCAGCCTGCATTATTGTATCACCGCTCACTTATCAAACGTCATTGGCGCCGACAACCACTGCCTCGGTTAGCCTCGGCGCAATTTTTTAAATATGCCGAACACTTCGGCAAAATTTTTTTAATCACACACACACACACACACACACACACACACATTTCCTCCGTACACACAATTAACCAGACACATTCGTAACTAGACACGACAAAGCATGAAAATTACCAGATTATACTTTTTCTCTTATACATTACGTATATTTTAGCTTGTAGGCCCGCAGGTTTTCCAGACATTACATATGCTTCATTACAACTCTGAACTATTATAACCAACTTACTTAATTCTAGTTGCTGTAGAATGACTATGAGGAAGCATGCAAGTTATTCTATGAGTATGAGTATGATGACTATGAGTATGCAAGCAATATTTAAATAATAAAATTGTACATGAGGCATCCTTTTATCCACATAACGAATGCATTAATATAGCTGTTGCTCTTTGTCTCATCGACCATTATGGAGAAAACCCTAACTATGTTATATCTCTATTATGTTACTATGTTATATTACTACGCTATTTCTTTGTTAACATAGTAGAAATAATCTCTGTTATCTCGTTTTGGATAGTTTTGCTACAGCAAGTCACTGTCACTCTTTTTATAATCGTTCTTCAAACAAATCATAATGTTTGGAAACAAATTGACAAAATTAAAGAAAGTTTCCTTTGTTATCTGATTCTATTTTCTCATCGTAGCCACTAAGGAGCAAACTCTGAGTACTGAGAAAAGTGATAATGTTAATTACTTTACTCAAGTAATACACGTTTTTTCAACGTGTTGTTTGTGGGCAGTAGATAGTGCTACCATACAGTACCTGTTTCTGTGGTTTGTTTCCTCGTGCGGTACTTTTCCGAAAAAACGGCTCTTACATTTTTCATGATTTTTAGATGTTCTTTTATTTTTGCCAGTTTATAAATCCAGTTTTTGTCAAAACCTCTTTAGACAATGATGTATTGTATTTAACGTCTTAGAAAATGTAGCAAATACAGCATTTTGTTTAACGCTGTATTCCATGCATTCTTTAAAACAAAGTGGTGTCGGTAGTGAAGACCCCAAAATCAAGCTGGCCGTCGTCGATAGGTTGTTATGATGTCCGAGCAGACTGCTTCTTCACATCAGCCACTATACTATTAGTTCGGGTGGAATTTTTTCGGCACAAAGTATGCAATTTGACGGCAACTCAGCTAGGAGCGCTTGTTCTCATTCACTGTAATTCTGGCTCTTGTGAGTGATGCTATTTCTTTTTCGCCCACTCGTGAAACACCAACGCTTGATCATTTCTTTTTCGTTAAGATCTCGTTCATATGTATAACACTTTACTACCATAGTGAAAGCAATACACTAGTTCTAAAAACAATCATAGTTCAATATTACAAGAGCACTGAACACAGATGTTGATATATATCTTCTTCTGTGGCGTCACATTTCGAAATCGAACCTTAGCTTCTGTAATCACCCGCCACCATTGTTACCTGTTCTTGGTGATCGGTGTCCATCGTTTTATTTTAAGCAAAGTATCAGCATTCCATGCCGCTGCGTTAATCCATCGATGCTTGGGTCTTCCGACAGGCCTTCTACCCTCGATATGACTAAACAGTACCTTCTTAAGTATTCGGTTGCCTTCCATACTAATGATGTGTGCTGGCCATTCCAATCTATGCAGTCGGATGGTGGTTGCCAGATCATTGTCTTTATATAGCTTGTATAGTTCCTCATTGACATGGATTAGTCCATATATTTTCCTCAAAATTCTCCTTTCAAAGGTATTAGCGTCTTGTTTGTTCAGAGTCCAAGTCCCGCTGCCATATGTAATCACCGGTCTAACTTTATATAATGTGTCCTTGGACTGACGGTGGATAATCCTTGTCTTGAATATAGTTGTCAACGAAGCATATGCTTTATTTGCGGCCTGAATCCTTTTCCTTGTTTCATTTATTTATTCATTATCTTCTGCCATAAAACATCCCAAATATTTAAACCGATTAAATATTTCCAGGTTTATTGGTTCGATTTCAAACTGTTCCATGGTTCCCATATTTCTCATATATTTCGTATTTCCCATGGCTTCATATTTTCCAAGGTTGTATTTTTGTAAATAGTTAACATAGATAAATTGTAAGAAATACTTTTAAGTAGTGGTACATGTATGTAGGGGCAGATTACCAGTAGTACCCTGTCAAAGTGAACAGCTATCGATGTTAAGGTGTATGTGTGTGTGTGTGTGTGCGTGTGCGTGCGCGCGCACGTATTTTTCATCGCACGCGTGTGTTTTCTGCCGGCAGAAACAGGCATTGTGCTGCGATATCTCTTTGAACGCGTGTATTTTATTTGTGTTAGCGAACTCTGGTTCAAGCATGAATTAAGGCAACAATTTAAAGATAATTATTTAATGAAATTTGCATTTTAGAAAATACTTTTGCACTTCAGAGAATGCCATCGGACGAATTGCACATATTCGCGTGTGTTGATGTAAAAATGATTGCAAAAGTGCAATAATAACGAAAGTTGTATAAATTTGCGCATTTAATGTCACCGCTAGTTTAAACATCAATGCTACCGTTATTACAAAATCAGACACAAAGTAATGTGTTAAAAAGGTGGCGCTATGCAGGCGTAGACCAAACTAAACATTTTTCGAAACGGCATATTTGGTATCTGACACGTCAGAATTACTGCAGATTATAAATACCTCCGACAATTTTGAGCGAGGAACAGACGCTAATAATTTACTCACGGAGACACTATGTCAGTTTAAATAGCGACAGGGAATCAGCATCTTCACCAAGCCGTAAACAGAACATACCACAATCGACTAAGGAGTACCAGGTTCATCGTCATCGTCATCATGCAGCAGAACACTTACAACTAACAATCTATCCGGGACTCAGCACCACCACCACATCATCACCATCATTATCATGATGACGATCATCATCAGGTGACAAATAAACGATTATTTTTAAAAACAAAGAAAGTATGAACTAACGAAGTAAAACTAATACATAAATGTAAATAGTGTAATCATTCAAAGTAATACAAATATTATCTAATTTTAAGTTATATTAAAAATAATTTTTCTAGATAATTTAAATGGAAGCTCTTTTGTGATTAGTAATTATTTTACTTAGGAAAAATATTATTTTAATAATGTATTATATGTCTTCTGATGTTCATATTGTTATGGCGGTCTACTTGATTGTCGTAGGCACAGTGGAAAACAAAATACAAGACACCAATTAAGTCACTAATCACCAGCTTTAATTTTCACAGTTAAACAGTTCGTAATTAACAACACAGTCTCTTACAACAAATCAAATACAAATTGTTCACACGCAATAAAATCTCAACTAATATAAAACACAATTGTATTACAATTATAACGCCCGATTATAAAACACTTCATTAATAACCACTTGAACGCACAGAGTAATATCGTCCCATAATCACTCGCCCGCACGGTAATATCGCAACTATAACTGAACTAAGACCGCTGCCGCCTTGTATTTATACCCCTGCTCAAAGACCAGAACATTCTAAACTGCGCGTTAGCGCCAGTGTGTACGACGTAATTAATTGCGGCCTTGTCACAGTTCGCGCGGCTTTTGGTACAGTCTAGCTAATGCGTGAGAATCACGTATGCCATACGCATTACATTCCGGATCCCTCTGGAACATTCGATAAACACGTAGATTGTTCTGTGCTGTAGTAACAATATGTTATTATTATGTGTTACTAATAAGAGGTATAATATTATGTCATTGTATCTTCTTATAAAAGGAAGGATTTTGCAGTCACATATTTAATTTTAAATATTTATTAACTTTTTAAAGTAACAATTAACAGTTGGTTTGATAGTTCATCTTCCTTTTCACAGTACTAATTAATATATAATATTGAACTTTCACTTGTGAAACTTACTTGTTTTTTCCCGTACGCGTTTCGGCGTGATGTGCGCCTTCATCAGCGGATTGAGATAGGCCGTTACGAGTTACTGGCAGTCTATCTCAATCCGCTGATGAAAGCGCACATCACGCCGAAACGCGTACGGGAAAAAACAAGTAAGTTTCACAAGTGAAAGTTCAATATTATATATTAACAATTAACAAATCAATGATTTTTTCAAGATGTTCGTCTCACTCCTCTATAAAAAATAGGTTATTGTGCAACAACTATACTTAACGGAACGCACGCATAAAATCTTACGACCTAGCCGGTGGTTAACACAATACAGTTGCATTTGGTATAAAAATAGAATTGTATTAATTTATGAAATTATTTGTAACATTGATACACATACTACTTATATCATTACTACAACATTAATATCTTTAAATTATTACATAAAGTATAGTACAATATTAGCTAATATTCTGACACATCTGATGTATAACTATACCTGCTGGAGACAAAATATTAAGTAATATACACATTTTAAAGAGAATTTAATATTTAATGATGTACACAATTTTTTGTGAGCACTTTCTCGAGAAAAGTGACGGTTCAGAAGTTATGAAGCTTTTTGTATCAGAAAATGTAGCGTCAAAAAAAATTTAAAAAAATATGCAAATTCACATTCGGTTATTTCGAAAGCTATTAGGGATACCAAAAAGGGAATTCGACGTTTTTTGTGGAGCATTTTGTTAGTCAAGTTTGTACATAACTATTTTTGGTATATACGAATAACAGGATATACGATTATTTTCAAACTTTATTAATTAATCAAACTATATACGTATAATCAAAATACACCAAGTAAAAGAAAACAAATTAGGCTCTTTTTCAATAACTAGACATCCCAATGGCTTATGAAGCGTCTATGAATCTTAAGGCATCTCTCATATTTTATCCTAAACTTCGTTATATTGCAAATATCATCTACTGCAAGTTGTGTAAAAATTAGAGCAGATTCCGTCGTTTTGCCCTTTGTATCCTTGTTTAAAAATAATGTTTCCTAACAAATTTCTATTTAAATATAACTTCTTCAAAAATAAAGAAGAAACTTGTTTTAGATACTCTACTCTACTAAAATAGAAACCTAATATACCACTTATTTCGAAAGGATCTGATAGAGAGATTATTAACGATAGAGATACTGTAATCCTAACCCTCATTTACTTTCTTGTTATTAATGTCAGGAGGGTTACGTAGTAATTTCTAAAAACGTAAATTATAAAATTTGTAATATGTAATTCCCAGACTATCAGGAGGTAATGTGAATGTTGAATGATTTTTGCCCCTGTTTGCTTGTAGTGTAAAGAGATTTCAAAACAAAAAGTCACTCTAAGAATCGTTGGAAGTTTGATCAGTGAATTTTTATTTTGACAAACAAATATTTCGTACAAGGGAAAGAGAAAAAATAATTGCAGAAACATTCCGTTTATGCAGTAAATAAGGCTGCAAACTCTTACTGCAAAAAATGTATTGTTAATAAATGTGGCCGATTAGTAGAATACAGGAATGTTGCCAGGTGATTGTTTCTTTAATGGTTTTGCCACTCGATAAAGTATTAAGTACTGTAAAAATTGTCATTATTAATATTTTGTATAAATGTTTAAACTATAAATACATTGTTTGAAAGCAATTCTTTACATTTTATTGAAAACAATTTTCTATTGTAAACACTTTATATTACAATAGACATTTCCAGAACATTAGCTTAAAACCATATATTCATTTTTTGCAACAATTTTCTACCATCGAAAAGGACTTGAGACTTCACTACATTGTGCAACACCACTACATATTACATTGTCATGTGAACTGTAAAAATCTCAGAAAATAATTCACTTTCAAGATGAAACTTTCCACCTGAACTGACAACAAACGCCACAGCAATTTCTGTGGCTGATAAGATTCCACACGTCATTACCTGCTTCCTTATGCAACAAATTTCTATAAATATGTCATTCCAAACACTTGACGTAAATGACAAAGTTTACTCATTGCAGTCATCCATTGTATGTTCGTTATTGCTGGAGTCTTGAAAACATTTTATTAAATTTAGGACACGCTTGCTTACACAGACAATAGAGCTGAAAAGTGCTTACATAGTGGGAAAATGAAAAGCTAGAGACAAAAATCGAAGTTGAGTATTGAAACAGGTCCATGGGCCTACTCTCTAAATTTGATAATTGTGATGAAGATGACTATTACGATTACGACGGCGACGACGACGACGACTGTAATGGAGATGTTGATAATAATGTTGATGTAAATGAAAAACATGAACTACATCTTTTGTTACTTCATACTTTAAGTTGGTATAAATTTACATCATCGTAGATTAAAACTCGAATTGTTTAGTTATGTTTAATGCATTTTATATTTGATATGTGATGCGTTTTGTATCATAAACACTAAACGTTTAATTATACAATTTTGATTTCACCACCTATGATATTTCTTATAGCTTATGACTCACTTAACATAACAAAATTACAACTTTTAAGGCAGTCTATTACGTTTATAAATACCAGGTTTCGTGACACTCATTTCATGCTGTGACTGTAAGCGTGGTGATCACCTCAGTAGCCTGATGTTATGTTTTAATTCCTTATTCCTTGAATTCGACACTAAACTTTGCAGTTGTACATCATAAGGCACTGCTTCTACGCAACCTCCTCTGTCGTGTCTAATAAAACATCTTTCTTGTTACCGTATGCGTTGTGCTAATTATCATTTTGCTCATTTATGCGTCATCTCTGACTTGACAAACAACAGAAACAGTTGCACCAGGCGGGCTGACACTAATTTGACAGAATCTAATCACGGGCACAACAATTGAGACGGCAATTAAAGTGTCGACAAAGCCGACATCACTAAAAGGCCAGCGGAAATATATTCTATAAACGGCCTTGTTGATCCTCCTTTGGAGAACAGCGGAATGGCATGTTTGGTAGTTTAAAAGACATCTCTTCAGTCATATGACCAGTCAACAAATGCATCGAGCTTGCGCTTTAATTGTTTGATTGCTCTTTCTATAGAACGAGCGGTCGTATACGTTGCCGAGGGGGTTTACTGAGAACATCAGACCCTATATGTACGTCGTTGATGTAAGTCAAAGTTAGAATACTGAAGACGCAATATTGGCATGTGGCGTTGACGTAGGACACAATACTGAAGGAAACCGGATGTAATAGACTTTGCAAAGAGATGAATTTTTTATACTTGTAATCGTAAAACCTGGAAGAACTTTTATAAATTTTACAGACAGCCCATTAGTCATTGAGATATAGTCTAACGTTAACTAAACAAATCTAAGGCACTTGTCCTTGATAGCTAACGTCTTCATATTAGCTGACATTCTGAGTTGTGGATCGACTTGCAAATCAATGCTAGTGAGCCTCTTCAACTTATACAGGGTTGGAGAAAACCCTTCAGAAAATTGAGGACGGATGACTTACGCATCATTCTCGCATAAGGAAAAGGTAAAGGAAATGTGAGAGTTATTATTAAATCCAACAATACAAAAAGATTTCGCGGATTCTGGAAAAAGATCCTTACCCAAATGTTCAGAATCCCACCAGAGGAATAAAGGAAACAGTAACATGATTAATAAAGACGACGTCGGATAAAAATGTGAGGATAAAGAAATGCCTTCAACAAACTGATGCAGCATTACCTACGTTGTACAGACTATCGAATATACACAAGGAAGGAATACCGATGAGACAAATACTCAGTTCCACAACTCAGCAACTTACCAAGCAGTTACGTTCATAGCAAAACAGCTGGGGGTACATGTGGGCAAAACCAGCTCTTACGGAAAAGATTCAAGACACTTCGTGCAGACGCTACGCTTGAAGACTTACCTTTACTGGTGAGTTCTTTTTCTCTTTCCCATTCTCCCTCCTTCCTTCAGATATTCATTCGTTTTTTAAGAGAATGTAACAATATGGAAAGAGTGTTACGTAAACGAGGCAATGTTTTTAATTGTTATATAGGTTTTACATTTAGAAAGACAACAAAGAAGGCTGGAAGTGAATAAAGGCTGTCACAAATCGTGGATAAGGCAGGAAGCGAAGATGCACCTGTAAGACCTGCACGTCAAAAAGTACCTTGAAAATGTAAACAAAATAATACAACAATGTAGCTATAGAATATATTGTAACAACATATTTTGTTGTAACAAACATAAAAATAACACATTGTTATGACGGTCACATGTATCGTCATGAGTTTAGTGGAAACAATAACTAACGTCAATGAAGTCGCTAATTACAAACTTTAATTAGACACAATCAACAGTCAGAAAGAAACAGAGCACTCTTTCACAATAATTCAAGTTACATATGTGTAACAGTCAATGTTACCTTCTTACAGTTTTGCAATAATTAACAGAATAATCACTTTCCACTAATCCGTAACAATCACTTGATCAGCGACAATAAATCGCCAGCTGCAAATAAAATTCTAAGACGGCCGGTGCCGCTTATATATTCCCCGCAGAGGCTCCACAGTAATATTCCATTCTCCGAGCGGCATGCCACGATAATTTGCATAGTTACACGAGGTAGAACAATCTGGAGCCTAGTGGTTTGCACGACCTTGACACAAACGCGGCGTCTGCAAAGCCTCGAACGAAGCACGCGCTGGGCTAGTCTAGAAACGTTCAGAACAACAAACCCGAATTTTCAAGGGTGTTACGTAACTGTATACAGTAAAACAATGGATAAACTTATGTCCGTACAATAGTATACACGTAATAAATAGGGCTTTCCGTGTTTGAACTTGATATAACTTAGTAAAGTACATATGGCTTAGAACGACCGTAAATTATTCTAAACATTTCATTACTAAACATCATTATTATAATTATAAAAAATTATTCCACCGTTTGCAAAGATACTATTATTACTTGATTCGTTAACTGTATTTATATTGTAGATTTAGGATCCTACTTGTCGGATGTAAAAGAAAAATACCATTTAATGGAAATAAAAAACAAAGTTCTAACATAAATGAAGTTTTAGCACACAGGCAACAACCATTAGAAACAATAAATTAGAAAGTATATTCTTCAGTAACGCAAATTTTATTTTATACTGTTGCCTGGAATAAATTTTCTGACAGAACTAAATTCAGGTACAGACAATGTACGAAACTGTCACAAACCGTTAAATTAACAATTTCACTTCATGTCTAAATAATATATAATGCAGCTGAATTAAAGAAGAGATTGAATGATAGGGGGGAAAACGCTCTTTCGCCTGACTATTCACTGTCAATTCGTTATTGAAATCGGGCACTCTATTACCGGAACAATTCAATTTCCATTGCCTGTAGAAATGATTAATTCACGTAAAGCGTAGAGAAAATGCAAATACTCACTGTAAATATACCATGCTGGTATTCTGTTTGCTCAATTCTGTCTCTCTTTCTTTCTCTGTCTCTCTTACTTTTCTCTCTCTTTATATATCACAATAATTGTCATATATGTTATGAAGTCCACAGTGAAGTACGGTTTAGAATTTCTCAAGTGGCTGTTGACGCATATTTGGATTATTCTGGAACACTTGTGTTACCTAATCGTTGTTGTCGTTCTCGTTGTTGTTTTTACTTACGAATTCGTCCAGAATACAATTAACTATTGAATTATATCGAATTTAAACGTCGTACAAATAAACTATTTGTCATATTGTTGTGTAAACACTGTAATTTTTTTTAACTTTTTAACTGTAATACTGTAGTTACAAACTTTGTCGGAAACCAGTTACTACGTCGGAAAGTTTCTGAAGTTTCTGTTATATATTAAGTGACAACGGGTAATGTTGTAGTGATGGATTATTGTGAATACAAAGCCTTTTATTGCTAACGAGAAACAGACTAGTAACGTCAATGATCATTCAAAACAAACCTTGCCCCGGAATAAATTTGAAGATTTAGACACTTGTTTAGAGGTGTCTACTGAAGATTTTAAACAACAGAATTTGGTGTGTTTTCAGTTTACGTCGGGAGATTAATCAGTGCATCTCAAGTGGTTATTAGTGAAAATTATTTATTGTGAAGTATTCTAATAGTTTACATTATTATTGCGTGTGGACAAATTCATTTTATATTATTGTACGAGAATAATCTTGTAGAATAACGAGTTAATTACAAATTGTTATTTGTGATTAATTGAAGTTGGTACTTAGTGACTTCATTGGTGTCTGAATTTTGTTTATACTGTACCATACGACGATCAGTGAGACCGTCGTAACAGTATGTTACACTGTGACTGAACAATCAAGAGTCAGAAGAATTAATTCAGTGTATCCAAAGATCACTTCACCCGTTAAACGTCATTAAAATAAAATAACTTAAATAAAACACTGATGTACTTTAAGAAACAACAAAGCTCTTTGCTGGTTACAAACTTTGCTTCTAGTTACTACGTCGAAA